>JAQJVL010000560.1:195126-558953 GCA_035578905.1 Stictocephala bisonia | reverse complement strand
TGAAGACACGTCTGATCAGTGCGAGCGCAAGAGCAGAAGTGAGAAAGATTACTTGTGGTAGGTAGGGAGGGAGGGAGTAGAGCGCGGCACACGCATGCCCGTCAAGGGCAACCTTGAGTGTCGCGACAGGAAAACCAGTCTGGCGCCTGGAGTCCTATACCCGAGTTTCGCAGCCGCTGTATGAGGGGTTACGTAACGCGCTTGTCCAGACTTGAAACCCGAGCACAAGTCTCCGCACATGCGCTTCTTAGAGTATATGAAATATTAATTTTATTATAGTGTATGAAATATTGCATTTGTTATAGTGTATATATGAAATAATCCACAGAGGAGTACCCAAAAGCATTTATTATAGTACATATATAAAAGGTCACCATCTTTTTGCATTTTATATAGTATAACGAGGGAAATGTTAGGTTAGGAGTGTATTTTATATAGTATAGCTAGGTTAAGAGTGTATTTTATATAGTATAACATGGTAAAGGTTAGGTTAGGAGTGTATTTTATATAGTATAGCTAGGTTAAGAGTGTATTTTATATAGTATGATGTGGGAATGAGGAGGGAAATTTGGGAATTTGAGGGAAAATTTGGGAGGGAAAATTCCCACGGGGGGTTGGTACCACTGCGCCGCCATCTTGAAAAAGTCACGTGACCGCTCTCGACCAATCAGAGGCCAGAAAAGTGAGCCTCAAACTGTCCCTATTTCACTACTACTGTACATAGACATTTAATGATCGAATGAAAGTGTTTGATATAATTTATCAATAGCTAATGTCTCGTTTTGTGAATGTGATTCATAGGCTACTTCTTTCGATAGAATTTCTGAGAAGAGATTGGCTTATCACAAAGCTCTTCCAAATTGATAATCCAAATTAATGACTATATTTTTATATTAATAAGAAATATCTAAATTAAGGGAGTTGTGCACATTTATTTTGACAACTCAAACATTTCAAAGTATATATTACAATTCGGAAGGAAATTACTTTTAATTTAACGCTTCACTCAATGTGTTCGAACTTCTACAAAATATCTGGTATTTTAAATTTCTGGGGTATGGAGCATATATCTGAACATACAGTCGGATTCATGAGAAGAATACCTTTAGTTTGATATAAAACTTGGATGTGTTAATGTAATAATATTTTTAGCCAAATTTTTTAAATTTTTTTGTTGAAGGACTTGATAGTTTCTCGAAAAATAGCTGATTTATTATTTAATATTCAGATGTTGATCAATATGTAACAATTACACAGATTTGTATTCTGAATTTAGCGTGCAATTAAAAAAAATATGTTTTGGTGTGATGGGAAACTAAAAGGGAATTTTTTGCAGTAACGAAGGATAAAACGGTGAATTTTATTACTTAATCCAAACTACCTTATGTTTTACTGTCGTCTAGTTAACATACAATGAAGTGAGAACAGTACAGTGCAAGGATGGATAAAAAACGGTACAGTTCAGTTATTTGTTACTTGACTTCCACACTTTAAGCATATTTATTTAGATTTTTGATAAAATTTGGCTGAGTTAAAGTATCCTTGTGATTTTATTAAACAATTTTTAGATGTTTAAAGTTGAACATTGATCACCATTTTGATAAGGTAAAAGAACCTACAAAACATAACCTACTAGGAAGAATGTTTGCTTAAAATTTGTCAAGTAATTTAAATAATATAATTTTTAAATCAAACGTCCTTTATTGTAACAGTACATTACTGCATAATTGCGTCAGTACAATGATGTCAGTATACATGGTAACAAACGTCAATACCAAAATTAAAATTACCAAATATGTGCTTTAATCTTAACATCAAAGAAACTAAAATACTGTATCATGAAACTGACTGGCACTTCAGGAATTCCTCAATCCTATAAAAGCAATGCGACACCAAACACCTCTTGACCCTTTTAGAAAATACATTCTTTACACGTTCTGCTCTGAGTGAGGCTGGCAAAGCGTTAAATAGTTTTATCCCGTTAAATAATACATGTTTTTTCTAAAAAGTACGTTTTATGTGGTAGCACCAGCTAAGATGGAGTTAGATCGTCCTGGATACAGTTAAGCAGTTGCTGGGGGTAGCACGTGCTAGGCTTAGTTCAAGCTACGTTCGTGTTTCCCTTTTCACTGAGGTACACAGCGGAAGTGTGGGAATATGAACGCATCAGTGTTCAATTGTGACTGTGAGCCTGTGATGTCAGTATTCAGGTATTACTTTGTGGGGGAGTTTATTTCTAAGCACTAATCATGTCATCGAGTGAAGACGACAATATCGGAGACAAGAATCTAGATAGGGCTCTATTTGTTAAATTTACAACTGTACATCCTGTCGTGTTAGAAAAAAACAAAGATTCCTTCTGCTGTTACAGAAAAAGTAAATCCCTGGAAAACAACTGTAGAAGAATATTCGTTAGCATTTGGGGAAAAAGTAACTGTAGCTTAGCTAAAAAACTGCTAAGCAATATGAAAGTACATATGTAATCATAAAGAATAAGACATACACAAACGTAACCGGCAACAAGAAAATGTTGGGCTGACTAATTGCGAAACACAGATTTATGAAGTAATCAGTGAGGAAGATAATCCAGCATTTTATAAAGTACCTGGACGATTAAGTGTTGGTAAAAACAAAATCGCACTCCAAGTTGAAAATGACCCAGAGAGAAACGATCCTGACAGTATAAGTATAGGCAACACCGAAGAAACGACAAATGGCAAACCAAACAAGGAAAATTGTCCGAAAGGTTTTGGAATATGAAACTGAAGAAAACAAAATGTTATCGTTGCCCCAATTACAGAGAGTTGTTTTACTGCAACAAATGCAGTTACAAAACATTAAAATTGAAGCCGAAAAAGTATAACTGGAAAATTTAAAGAAAACTTCCGATGATATCCCGATTATTTTGAGACCGATTATGTTACTTACTTCAATATGAGTTAAATAATAAACTTCCTTAATCCTGAATCCTAGTCCCTCAATCTTAATAAAAAAATACTAATAAGCCAAAAAAGGTTTATGTTTTTTGGCATGGAATGCATGCAAATGTAGACTTGGTTCATGCACGTACAAAACCATTAGTAACATGTAATAACTACTGTGTTGTACCCTTTATGTACGTTTGTAAAATGTCTATACACAAAAATATATTTCCATGTAGGCCTATGTAGACCTAACAAAAGCCACTTACTGTAAAAGCATATGCTCTGTACATGACCTCAAAATATTCATAATGAGATAAACAAATAATTGTTATTTTTCTGTTTATTTCTTTAAAAAAAATTGATAAAGCTTAATTGTTAGTTATAGTTGAATAAAATGATTATAGTAAAGTTATTGTTTACAATTATTGATGATAATTTATGAATGTGCACAAACGCAGCCATATCGTTGAGTAGTAAAAGTTAGCATGCCTTAGACCAGACTAAAGAATTTGTAAGCACTTCCTAACCTCTTATTAGGTTGGGAGTTCCTTTTTATTCACCTCATTATCAAGCAGTTGCTAAGGCGTCCCGGCAACTCTAGCAACAACTAGGCCTAGGTAGTGCTAGCCTACGTTATTCACCTCATTATCAAGCAGTTGCTAAGGCGTCCCGGCAACTCTAGCAACAACTAGGCCTAGGTAGTGCTAGCCTACATTATCAAGCAGTTGCTAAGGCGTCCCGGCAACTCTAGCAACAACTAGGCCTAGGTAGTGCTAGCCTACGTTATTCACCTCATTATCAAGCAGTTGCTAAGGCGTCCCGGCAACTCTAGCAACAACTAGGCCTAGGTAGTGCTAGCCTACATGATCAAGCAGTTGCTAAGGCGTCCCGGAAACTCTAGCAACAACTAGGCCTAGGTAGAGCTAGACTACGTTATTCACTAAATCTGTAGCATTTGATTAAAAAACCCTTAGACCTAGCAAGTGCTAGGTTTTATTCACTCTACCCTGTTTTTTTTTTGTGTTTGTACAAATTTTGTGTTTGATATTATGTACCCCGGGTTTGTTTGTTTTAAAAAGGTGAAAATTACTATGCACAGATAGGAGGACACTGCAGATGGAAATACGCAAAGATGGAAATGTAAGTATATTACTATCGTTAAAGAAAGACCTACAAGAAAAAATCCTTAGGCCTTCTCATAACGAATATTATTCTAACTGCTCTCTTTTGCAATCTGAACAAAAAGTTAATTTATTTTCACTCATGTCTCCAGATTTGGATTCCATAAGCCAAGACAGGATAAATTAGTCCGTAGTATATAGCAAGTAAAGTCTTACCATCCATTAATGAAGAAAAACGTTTCAACACAAAGATTCCTGACCCGACTCTTTAAAATACTAAGTCAATATGTGATTTAAATTTTAAGTTTTGTCAATACTGATACCCAAAAAAATTTTTTTTACACCCTTTAGTCACGGTGGTTTAGTCACAGAAACAGAAAAATGTTAAAAGGAAATAAATAGATCCTCGGTGACATTATGTTATACGTTTCTTTTGGCCCAAGGAACATTAACCCGAAGTCTGTAACATTAATTTAGAAAAAACCATGTATATGTCAGTTACACTGTATTTGTAAGGGTGGGTGTGAGGACAGTAAGACCGTATGTGTATCAGTGGGTGGGAGGGTCAATACAAACATGTCTGAATGAGAGGGTGGGTAGGTCAATTTTACTGTACATGTAAGAGTGAGTGAGAGACTCAATTCCATCGTACATATATGGTTGGGAGGGTTAATATCATTGAACGAAAATGAGTAATGGGAGACTCAATTCTACCACAGAGAAGAAAGAAACATCCAATAGTGGTTATTTGTCTAGTTTCCCATAAGATAGCAGGGCCAGCACCTGCAGTTCCTCTCTTCATTCCCCTAATCATCAAGGATGAACGTAGTAATTATTGTTAAAGATGTACAATCGTTGAAATCTATTTATGACTGCCACCTAGGCGTCCGCTGTAGCCATAAAAAGTGACCTCTGTTTCTTCCTTCTCTGTGATTCTACTGTATGTGTGTGACTGGTTGGCTGATGTTCATATATAATACATTAGGTTGCGGTGTATAATATATCCTAGTCACAACCCTCAGTAATCTTTAATTTTATCAACCTGAGATTTTTAAGTTGTCGGGTTGTTTCGTGTCTCTAATGTGATATATGTCCTGAATGATTACAAAACAGTTAACAATTAAGGAAATATTGCACACGCTTTGACATCCAGTAAGTCTGTGGGACTAACGGTTCGTAAATAATCACATTACTTGAACTAGATAGACTCTTTTCCTCATTTCCTTTACTAAAATTTGTTGTACAAAATAAAAGCATCAACAACAAAATTTTTTAATGAGCTGCTCGACAAACTTATTAAAAGATTTAACAGGAGTTCGCTAGATTTGAATGTCTGAGCGGATTTTCCTGTTTGGGTTGATGAACTCTAAATTAAAAATGCAGCCAAACAAAAAATGTCCAATGTCCAGGTCGATATCTAAAGTAAGATGCCGGAGCACACTTGCAGGCGTTACTTCTCTGCAGGTTGGTTTTGTTAACATTTATACGTATATAAACACTCTAACCCAATTAATATCTGCCCAATCCATAAAATGTTGTTGAGCTTTTAACACTGTTGTCTGAGTCTATTCTGCCTTGCACTTGGTATTTCCCTCCAGACTGATAATTTTTTACGTGGTTTATCAACATTGAATATCGCAAGGAATAATAGTAATAACAATACAATTACCGCACATACAGTTGTTTACATGTCGTAACTTTATGACATTTGGTTCCCAATACTATGTATTAACTACAGTTAAGATAGAAGTAAGTTATTCATGCATTACTTCACTGGAACTCGTTTTAAAATATTTCCACATGAGCTAGAAACTTGAAAATTTATATCTTTTTGTGCTTGGGTTCAAACAAATAAAGATTGTTCACATTAAAAAAACCACGTTTGGTGGCAAAACTCTCGGCAAGTTACAGACCGGAAATTTGGAATGACTACTAAATATTTTTTTTTAAATACTCGAGTAGAGAATTAACGGTTTATTTCCTGGAATTTGAATAAGAAAAAACGATGGCGCAGAGAGAGTTTCACTGCTACACAAACCAAAATGGCCAAATAAATATGTAGAAAATCTACTTGCGTTGTCAAGTTAAAAATACATTTACCAAAAATTAAACCTTTCCGTGAATAAAAGCTTTCAAAAAATGGTTGTAAGGTAGTCATAGTGGCAGTGATGTTGGCGGGGCGAACAGGTCAAGGACCGCTTAGTCAACACTGACTCGGTTGTCTACAGTCTAGGCGTCAATAGACGACCTTGGGGTCAACAACCTAGCCGCCAGGCGAGTATCTTGAGTAAGGTAGTCATAGTCGCAAGGATGTTAGCGAGGCGAGCAGGTCAAGGACCTAGCCGCCTGGCGAGTGTCTTGAGTAAGGTAATCATAGTGGCAGTGATGTTAGCGAGGCGAGCAGGTCAAGGCCCTAGCCACCAGGCGAGTGTCTTGAGTAAGGTAGTCATAGTGGCAGTGATGTTGGCGAGGCGAGTAGGTCAAGGCCCTAGCCACCAGGCGAGTGTCTTGAGTAAGGTAGTCATAGTGGCAGTGATGTTGGCGAGGCGAGCAGCTCAAGGCCCTAGGCGCCTGGCGAGTGTCTTGAGTAAGGTAGTCATAGTGGCAGTTATGTTGGCGAGGCGAACAGGTCAAGGACCGCTTAGTCAACACTGACTCGGTTGTCTACAGTCTAGGCGTCAATAGACGGCCTTGGGGTCAACAAACTAGCCGCCAGGCGAGTATCTTGAGTAAGGTAGTCATAGTCGCAGTGATGTTAGCGAGGCGAGCAGGTCAAGGCCCTAGCCACCAGGCAAGTGTCTTGAGTAAGGTAGTCATAGTGGCAGTGATGTTGGCGAGGCGAGCAAGTCAAGGAACCTAGCCACCAGGCGAGTGTCTTGAGTAAGGTAGTCATAGTGGCAGTGATGTTGGCGAGGCGAGCAGGTCAAGGCCCTAGCCACCAGGCGAGTGTCTTGAGTAAGGTAGTCATAGTGGCAGTGATGTTGGCGAGGCGAGCAGCTCAAGGCCCTAGCCACCAGGCGAGTGTCTTGAGTAAGGTAATCATAGTGGCAGTGATGTTGGCGAGGCGAGCAGGTCAAGGACCGCTTAGTCAACACTGACTCGGTTGTCTACAGTCTAGGCGTCACTAGACGATGACCTTGGGGTCAACAACCTAGCCGCCAGGCGAGTGCCTACTGCCAGATGACGGATAAATATGCATATTTTTATAAATTCTCTATCTGAACTTTATTTTCTACAAGTTTCTAGTTAAAAGAATGTTGTATTAGGAACTATATGGAAGATATGAAGGAATGTTTAACGAAAAACGTTAAATAAAAATAATCTTTTCTTAAATTTTTACTTTTTGGGGCTTATCTCGAAAACGGCTAGGAAATCATAAAAATATTACGTATAAAAATTGTAGTAATTTTTTTTAAATTTGATTTTTATTCCAAAGATATTTCTTTAGGTTTGAGCCGTTTTCAAAACAGAAATGAAAATCCAAAAAAATTTACCTTGTTCCATTCCCCTTTCGAAGCTCACTTCCTTTATGATAACTAACTTGGACGTTCATCTTCTAACTAGTCCAAACAAAGTTATAAAGTCAAATTGTCAGCTTTCTATTATTGCTTCTAGAGTCATTCGCTATTATTCCATCTAGACTATTATGAGTAGTCCCTGTTACCACATGCCTGAATTATAAATTTAAAAAAGTTAACTTTCAAAACTTTCGTAACAGAAGATTATAAGAGAACAAAAAAAAAAAATCTATATCAACAGAACAAACTAATTTCTCATAACAATAAGAGGTTACATTTTGAAACCGTGTGTATTGTCATATGTGAATTATAATATCCTTAACCAACTTAATTTAACTTAACCAATCGTAACTTATCCTAATACAACTTAATTTAATCTGGCTAGATTTAATTGTATGTATAGTACATTAGAGATAAGATTGTCTCTTGAAACACAAACAACGCAATCGCTTCCGACAGAATGATAAGCCTTCATTCGGATCTTCGATGAACCGCAATTGTTACTGAAAGAATAAGATAGTTTGTGGATTCTTAAGCTACGTTTTGACTGGCAACAATTAAAAAAGTTTAGAAATAATTTTTATAATCATGTTTAGGAACTATGTTTATAATAATGTTTAGGAACTATGTTTATAATAATGTTTAGGAACTATGTTTATAAACATGTTTAGGAACAATTGAAATTAATTAAATTGATATAGAAACATGGTTTATAAACATTTTTCGAAACACGATGAAAGCGTACTAAATTCGTGAATTCAGACCACTTCCAAGATGTCTGACGAACATTGCTCTCGCCGCAGCTGCTTGTGTTGTTTTAAGTTAGTCTGTGCGGAGTCCATGAGGATACTGGGTGAAACTTTCACTGGCTGCATGTGATAAATATAGTGGCAGTGATATGTAAGGGATTAAAACAAGGATATTGGTTTGAGTGGAGAGTTAAGATGTGGTGGAAGGTTCCAAAACTGCTGTAGAATCAGTAGTGAAGACTTCGAGTTTTTAATCAACTCAGTGAGCCATAAAATAGGGATAATATAGTTGGCTAAAACTATTAGTATGATTAGAGAAGATGTTTAGGAACTTGATTCCGATTCAATCCGAGTGGAAATACTTTTGTTCCAGAAACAGTAAACAATGTTTATGAACATTCTTTGATCTTTACCGCAACGGGAGATTTCCAATTGCACCGGGGTCAGGGATCGGCCCCAAACTGATGTGTCCAGATGCACCGGAGCCCCTTTTGGGGGGTGTTCCAATTGCACCAGAGGCCCTTGTTTATGACATGAGCCGGGAAAGTCCAACCAGGCCGGATTCCTAGTACAGTAACCCCAAGCTGACCGTGCCAAATTCCACACCCTTTGTTATGACATGAGTCATGAGTCGGTTAGGTTAGGTTAGGTTAGGTTAGGTTAGGTTAGGTTAGGTTAGGTTAGACATTGTTAGGTTAGACAAATTGTTAAACACTTATAAACTATGTTTGAAGAAATGTAGTGGGGTGGGGAAGGAAGGGGCCTTCCAATTGCACCGGCTCCGGCGGTCGAAGGAATTTGCAGCGGGGATAAGTGAGGTGGGTAGATTTTGACCACCGGTGCATCTGGACACTTTTCGGACGGAGGAATGTTTTGACCCGTGGAAATTCCTTTGACCGCCGGTGCAACTGGATATCAGCCACCGCAACTTTTGGAAAACAAGAAACGTGTTTATAAACATAAGTGTTTGTTCTTAAACACTGTTTCTAAACACTTCTGAAGTAAGAATTAATGAACATATTTATAAACAGTGTTTATAAATATGTTTTATTGCCAGTGTAAACGTGGCTTTAGATGTATTGTTACGCTGCCAATAGAATGAATAGGTTCGATTTGGCTCCTTCGATGAACCGCAATCGTTGCTGACAGAACGAGATAGTTTGTGGATTCTTCGATGTATCGTTGCTGACAGAACGAGATAGTTTGTGGATTCTTCGATGTATCGTTGCTGACAGAACGAGATAGTTTGTGGATTCTTCGATGTATCGTTGCTGACAGAACGAGATAGTTTGTGGATTCTTCGATGTATCGTTGCTGATAGAACGAGATAGTTTGTGGCTTCTTCGATGTATCGTTGCTGACAGAATGAGTGGGATCGATTCGGACTCTTCGATGTACCAAGTGTGAATATATCTAACTATACTATCCTACACTTTATACCAAGCTACTAAGTTGAGGCAGCCGATGATCTGACCGCCGTGGGAGAGCGACAGTGGAGCGCCTGGCAAAAAATAATAAAACTGTCAGCCAAGAAATAGCACAACTGCGACAGTGGAGCGCCTGACCTTGAGGCGCTCCACTGTCGTACCCTCGCGGGTCCAATGTGACAAGGGTTTTGACAAGGGTTCAAAAACTAAGGTGTCTTGATATCTATGGTGAGAGTGTGTTTAACTTGAAAGCAATAGACATATATTTATTAAAATAAGCATACATGTTACAGTATTTGCATAAGATCCGGGTTTGTTAAAAAATTTTACACTTCAAATTACTCTAGAAATAAAAAAGCCTTCAGGTATTGAAATTGTAAATATAAGCTACATTGAAATAAGCTGTTATAGTCCGATTCATTGACACGCTACTAAGTAATAGAAAACGTTATTGCATAAGACGTAAAATCGTGGATTGGTTGGCGTTTGACGTATTCCTAAGTAACTATTTTTCGTGGTCCTTTCTATTAAATCAAGGCTAAGCAGGTTGAACCGTCAATAATGTAATCATTTGAACAATAGCCATTAAATAATTAAACAAAGTAATAAGTTGATAGAACATCTGTTTGCGGTATATATTTTCAGTTTTGTAATAAAACGAAATAATACCTTTAACATATACTGTTCTATAAAATTTATGTAAATAGAATCAGTTATCATTGAGACACATCCAATAAATTATTTTCATACCGACCAACAAGTAGATGACAATCAAATATTTAAAATCTTTTAAGACTTTAGATAGCGTAAATTATCAAAAGACATTTATTAGCAAGTGATAATTCAATATGCATAGCGTCAAAATCAAATTAAATTATAAAATATCTTATTTTGTCTTTCCAGTCTCAGAACATTTGTACACCTGCACAATAAATTCTTGATTTAATTAGATAAAACTGATAACTTGGTTATTTATCTTCTTTTAAATGTAAAACTCTTTTTTAATTTTTAAACAACAAGGGTAGATGTTTTCTATCTATACGATTATAAACTTGTTTTAAAACAAGTCTGCAATAGTTTAACCACTATTGCAAGTTTAATTCAAATAAAATGAAATATGATTAAGAAACGTGATTAATAGTTTTGATTGGTCTTTTAGGATAACCCCTACAGATTCAGTGTTACACTTACTCCTACAAAATATGCAGTGCACTTAACAAAGTCAGTATGATAGTAGCCGTTGTGATATTAGATTGGTAGGTATTTAGAAGGCCCCGCGAGCTGAGCTTGATAGCAGGTAGGAAGCAGGTAGAGTGCCGAGGACAGGTAGTTTTAGGTGCGACACAGGAGCGCTTCCCCACCCCTTTTCGGAGGCGCTCCTGAGTCGCACCCCTAGCGAAAATTATTTATGACAACCCCTTAGCCAGGTAAGAGGCGCTCCTGTGTCGCGGATTCGACCGCCGTCCGTCCCCTGTCGTAAACAAATTAGACAAGGTTGCACGTACATGCTAGTTAAGGTTTGAACTCTTAATGTTTGATATTGTAATTAGAAAATATTTTTATGAATAGAATCGAATCGATTTTATAATATATGTCAGCTGTTGTCCCAAATTAATCGGACTATTTTAAGATGTTATGTAAACCAACATGAAACAAATAATGTCGGTTCTATCAAGTGAAAAATATCGTACAATTTAATCATAAAACAAAAATATTTTTTATTTGTTGGTAATATTTAATTTTTATCTTTAATAATAAATCATTTTACTAAGTAAAATATAGTAGAGGTTAAATTCAATAAAAAGTCTAATAATAAAAGTTGCTCACTGACGTTCCAGTCTGTACTTCCTCCGTTCAGTGTGGTAGTTATGTCATCTTACCACTCGAGAATGGAACAATGAAATGGACAAAATTACCTTCAAGGATTGTGTTTAGTTACCCTTAGTCTGCTCATTTAGATATAAACTTAGTCTTGAAGTGTAGATAAGGTAATCTATTATTATTAGTGACCACTCTTAATATTGACATATTGTTCATTTTAATTCTTAAACATTTCCATCAGTTCCCATTTTTCCTTCAAACCTAAATTGTGGCTTATAGAATGTGTACAACTAAACATAATAATAAGCACACCAAAATACCCCAATTTTATACAAACTTTGATTTTCGTCAAAAACGGGAACACGTTGTTTGCTAAATTGATTTACAACATAGAATATTGTGCAAAGGTACCTAACTTTAATGATCATCAAAGCTTACGTATATTCTAACATTAAAGATTACCAAAGCTTGTGTCTATTGTAAATTTAATGATTGCCAAATCTTGTGTCTATAATAATTTTAATGATCATCAAAGCTTTGGACTATTCTAGCTTTAATGATAGCCAAAGCTAGATAACTTTAACGAAAAATCATCTCCCTCGGACAGTTCAGTCTTCCTCTCTGTGTTCCATTTATTATTAGTGTCTTTGTGTTCATTTTCTGTGTTCCGTGAATTTGTTTTCTATGTTCCTTTGCGTAGACGGCAAGCTAGCCATTCTAGCTTTGCGACAATAGGTTACATGTTTGCGGTTAGAAAGGTTAGGTAAGTGTTCATAAAATTGTTTGCTTTTGTAACAATATTGTTTATTGATCTCCTTTGTGTGGGTTGTTTCAGAAATTAATAAAGCTGTTGCCTGTTTGTGGAAATGTTTTTATTTTCAGCAGGTTTAGGTTAGGCCCATGTGCCGATGTAAATGTTATTGTGATCATGTATTTCTATTTATTGTATTATTTTGTCCTGTTAAACTGTTTGTCCTGTTTTTAGATGTAATTAAATTTTGTATTTCAATTGTGTTATAGTAAATTCAGAATCATTTTCCCTTTTTATACCTATTTTTCACTTCATATGTCTAGCAAAAGATTTCATGTTGTTGCCGGACACGGCAGAATTTTAGTTATGTAATGCTGAGTCATGTTAATTGTTAACTTTGTTCTTTAATAATTTTGCTTAATTAATTTTTCTAACCAGTTGTACTTAGTCTTTTGTTACTTTAGGTAAACACTTATTTTGGTATTTATGTAGTTTCTGTACTTCTTTATTTTATTTTACAAATTTTACATTTTAAATATTATAGCAACTTTTATTAGCATTACAATTTTTTTCTTTTTGTATTTCTCACCCCTTTATGCATTTATTTTGTTTTCTCGCTTTTATGGAGCCAGTCCAAAATATGTTTTGTGATGTGCTGTTACTTTAGCCCTGACTCCGGGGCACCTGCATGGCTACTGACTGCGTTTTCCTGAAAGCACAGCATGGAACCTACGGGCTGAGACTAGCCTCTATGCGTCCCAAAGGGGCAGCCACTTCTTTACCCTTTCCGGTCCTTCATCCATTCATCGGCCTCCAGGATCGACATGTTGGTGACCCACACCCAATAATTTATCCGGCCTTCTGGCCTCCAACCATTGAACATTTTGAAGACAAACCTGTGATAAAACGTATTTTGTACTTTCGGTAAACAGTGAAATTTTAAAGCATGATATTTTTAGATTTTATTATGTTGTTTTGTTTATATTTTTTCTTGGGGTTATTTCTTTTAAAGAACGGGGTTCTCGGGTAATTCTTCACTTTGTTATTTCCAATAGGAGTCGCTCAGTTTAGATTGCTGGATTTCGGCGTGATTATTAATTAATTTTTTTGTTTAATTTTTTTAACTTTTCCAAATTGGCCTAACCTTCCAAATTTCTTTTGTTCTCCGAGGCCCCGTAAGTTCAGCTGCCGTTTTTAAATGTTGTCCTTTGGTTATCTGTAGTTATTTTTTTCTAGATTTAGTTTATTCATTCATGTATTCTGTTTTTATATGTTCATTGTTATTATTTATTTATTATTGTTATATTTTTCAGAGATTTATACACATTTTGATAAATATGTTACTAGGCCAAATCATTTTGATTTACATTTTTTTAAAACTTTTGTACTGTTAATATTTGATAATCTTGTTATATTTTTATTTATTTATTTTCCTCGACACCATATGAACATATACATTTCTGTAGCTATTATTGATCATGATTTAGAGTAACTTTTCACAAACGGTCAACAGCCCTTTTTGGCTTTATGTTTACAATTTTTTTTCTATCACTTAATATTTTTTAAATACTTTTGATTTTAATGTTTTTTTATTTTCATGTAATAAACAGTATTTTAGCCATTCAACTTGTGTTTTTTGTTCTGTGTCGTCCTCCTGAGTCCAGTGCCTTCGCACCCACCCTCGATGGGTCCAGCAATGTTTTGGCAGTAAGAGGGTGGGTGCATAACTTTAACCACTACCATCAAAGCTTATGTATGTTATAACATTAAAGATTAACAACGTTTGTTTCTATTCTAACTTTAATGATTGCCAAATCTTGTGTCTTTACTATCTACTGCGACCGATTTTAATAACTATTTCATATCATAAGGTTAGTTTTGTTTCATTTATCATTTAGTTTTATAGCAATAACATTTACTATTTGAATAAAATCTTCAAATGCAGAATGCAGCTAATAAACTCTTGAATTTTGAGTATATTGATATTTTACCGTCTAAAATATATGTATAAAATTAATGGTTTTAATTTGATTATATCAGTTCATTTTGTTTTGTGTTTATATATTTTTTATTAATGGTTGTGCTTGTTCGTGACTGACATATTTAGATATATACAAATGAACTAGTTACCGGGTTAAAAAAATTAAATCTTGAGTTTAAATAATGATTACTTCAGAGTGGATGTACCAATTATTTAATTCTGACTGGTTAAAGCTGGTTAAGATTTTCACAGCAATAACCATTTAAGTATGTGTCCATACTATCACAATACAAGCGTTAAATATCTAATTATTATAGTTCCATAGATGTGTAACACTCTCTCCTTAGTGCCCTGGCGTTTATTTCATTCGTATCATGGCCTTTTTCTCCAGTAAAAATTTTCCTCGTTTCCTTGATAATGTTATCTTTGTCGACGTTCTTTAATTAGATGTCATTGCTATGTAATCGCTATCTTTAATGACTTTGGTTAAGTGAAATTCCACGAGTTCCCAAATTCCAAATCACTTCAATATTTGGCATCGTTAAATTTAACCACGCACATTCGACAAATTTGTCGCAGTCATTTTAGCCCCATAATCTGCGTTCCCAAATAGCCCAAAACGTCTCCACTTTGTATTTCTTAATCGACAATATATATTTAAACGTCTCAGAAAACTATTTCTTAAAAAAATATTCTAACTAAACCAACTACAAAGAGAATTACTTGGCAATGAAATTTAACATTAGACGAATTTGTGATGATAAATAAATTAATAGATATTCTACAAAAACACAAAGGACTTGATTAAAATTTGTTATAGATAATATTTTCGTAAATAGGGGTATTGAGCTATTTACATTTATCAATCAGTTTTATGGTTACATTTAGGAAATGAATAAATGATGTAATTAAATTTTTAATGTTGGCCGACGAGGTTATGTCATTTCGTGCAAGTTTAGTTTCTGAGTCCAAATAACATGTGTAGGAACTATGCGAATCATGAAAACTGTATAAATAAGAAAAGTATTCATGTGACTAAGCGTCACGTGTGTAGAAAGATTATGTATACGACCATACTTCAGGAACTATCCGAATCATGAAAACTGTATAAATAAGAAAAGTATTCATGTGACTAAGTGTCACGTGTATTGAAAGATTATGTATACGACCATACTTCAGGAACTATGAGGATCACGAAAACTGTATAAATTAGAAAAGTATTCATGTGACTAAGCGTCACGTGTGTAGAAAGATTATGTATACGACCATACTTCAGGAACTATCAGGATCATGAAAACTGTATAAATTAGAAAAGTATTCATGTGACTAAGTGTCACGTGTGTAGAAAGATTATGTATACGACCATACTTCAGGAACTATGAGGATCATGAAAACTGTATAAATTAGAAAAGTATTCATGTGACTAAGCGTCACGTGTGTAGAAAGATTATGTATACGACCATACTTCAGGAACTATCAGGATCACGAAAACTGTATAAATAAGAAAAGTATTCATGTGACTAAACGTCACGTGTTTAGAAATATTATGTATACGACCATACTTCAGGAACTATGAGGATCACGAAAACTGTATAAATAAGAAAAGTATTCATGTGACTAAACGTCACGTGTGTAGAAATATTATGTATACGACCATACTTCAGGAACTATCAGGATCACGAAAACTGTATAAATAAGAAAAGTATTCATGTGACTAAGCGTCACGTGTGTAGAAATATTATGTATACGACCATACTTCAGGAACTATCAGGATCACGAAAACTGTATAAATAAGAAAAGTATTCATGTGACTAAACGTCACGTGTTTAGAAATATTATGTATACGACCATACTTCAGGAACTATGAGGATCACGAAAACTGTATAAATAAGAAAAGTATTCATGTGACTAAACGTCACGTGTGTAGAAATATTATGTATACGACCATACTTCAGGAACTATCAGGATCACGAAAACTGTATAAATAAGAAAAGTATTCATGTGACTAAACGTCACGTGTTTAGAAATATTATGTATACGACCATACTTCAGGAACTATGAGGATCACGAAAACTGTATAAATAAGAAAAGTATTCATGTGACTAAACGTCACGTGTTTAGAAATATTATGTATACGACCATACTTCAGGAACTATGAGGATCACGAAAACTGTATAAATAAGAAAAGTATTCATGTAACTAAACGTCACGTGTGTAGAAATATTATGTATACGACCATACTTCAGGAACTATGAGGATCATGAAAACTGTATAAATAAGAAAAGTATTCATGTGACTAAACGTCACGTGTTTAGAAATATTATGTATACGACCATACTTCAGGAACTATGAGGATCACGAAAACTGTATAAATAAGAAAAGTATTCATGTGACTAAACGTCACGTGTGTAGAAATATTATGTATACGACCATACTTCAGGAACTATGAGGATCATGAAAACTGTATAAATAAGAAAAGTATTCATGTGACTAAGTGTCACGTGTGTAGAAAGATTATGTATACGGCCATACTTCAGGAACTATGAGGATCATGAAAACTGTAAAAATTAGAAAAGTATTCATGTGACTAAACGTCACGTGTGTAGAAAGATTATGTATACGACCATACTTCAGGAACTATGAGGATCATGAAAACTGTATAAATTAGAAAAGTATTCATGTGACTAAGCATCACGTGTGTAGAAAGATTATGTATACGACCATACTTCAGGAACTATGAGGATCATGAAAACTGTATAAATAAGAAAAGTATTCATGTGACTAAACGTCACGTGTTTAGAAAGATTATGTGCATTCTATGTCCGAAGAGCTGTAAGGCCATGTGTAACTGCCCAACAGATCACAAGAGAAATACCAGTGGATTTATGTTTTTGTATTTACAGTACAAGTAAACGTCACACAACACAAATTTATTACAATATAAGCACAAAATGCACAAATATATATTATGGTGATCGATTTCGGTGAACCACCAAATCTTTTGTGAATCCCTCTGGTCTGAGGAAGGTGAGCGTGGTTCACCGAAATCAATCACTATAATATTTGTGCATTTTGTACTTGTATTGTAATATATTTGTGCTTATATTATAATAAATTTGTGTTGTGTGACGTTTACTTGTACTGTATGTGTACCAACACGTATTATGCTAATTAAAAAACTATTTTTGTATTTAGCATGAGTCTTAAGGAGAAGAGATTCGGCTGGCCGAAAACTACGTCATGTTCCTGCAGCCCACCCTTAATGTGGTCAATGGCCTCCTCCGACTTGTGTAGTTCCCAAAGAGGCAGTGGCACAGTAGTGCAGATTTTGTAGTTCTCTTTCCTCAGGCGTTTTTCCAATAAATTACACAGTGCGCATGGACGTGTTTTTATTTTTTTTTTTATTTTTAGGGAAATCGGGTCCCGAGCATCCGATCATATATAATCTGACGACCAAAGAAAAGAATGCTTGATTTACCTCATAGTACAATTATGCTTTTAAAGTATTACGGAGTGAGAATTCCGTTAATTTAAATGAAAATTGTAACGTTTCAAATGAGAATAATTGCGGAGTTTAGATATGTATTTTTACGATTGTATATTTTGTGGCAATTCGTAATTCGAAGTTAACACTAGAATACTGTTCTTGAAAAACCACTCCTAAACTACCTTTATTCTTCGTTTAAAACCAATTAATAATGTTTGACTATGTGTCTCTTTAGTAACATTTCTACAAGACAGTCTAGTCTCTGTAGAATGCGGATGTAGAGTAGGGTCGGAGGACCCACCACCGCTGACTTGATGTCAATCAATAGTTGGGTTCTAATTTCTGTAGCGCTGCGTGGCGTAACTACCAAGTACGCTCCCACTACATCTAGCGCCCTAGCGGGCATTTTTAACCCTAGCTTCCACCCTCAGGGGGTGGGCAGCTTCCTCTTTGCGTCCCACCCTTCAAACCTTTCACTTTCAGTCATCCACCCCCCCCCCGCACCACCACCACGCACTCTCAGCAACATTTCAATAGTTGTTGGCGTTCACTTTTTGCAACCTGCCACCCCTAATGGTATCACTTTCTAGCGGCCTTCATCTAGTCACGTAAAATTCACTAGTTTATACATACAAACCTTACATTATAATTAAACAAATAGTTAATTTATTACATATCAGTTAATCATAACTTCTAATAGTTCCGATATCTCATCACGTTTCTACGGCACGTGTTTCTACAGCACGGCGTTCCTATGACACATGGGTCCGGAGGGTCCGACTATACGCCGTTTCTAGGAACAGAGGCGTATGCGAGGGGTTCCAGCCTCGAGAGAATAGCTTGAGGGTAATGAAGACACAGATTTGTGACAAAGTTACAGTATCTAAGTATTTATTAACTGTGTAAAGTATTTACGGTGGAAGCCATAAGAAACAAGGAGAGGAAAGCCGGCATTAATTTGGTGATGGTTGTCATTACAGTGTCAGGTGTAATAATGACAATTTCATAATTGGAGATATGTTAAAACAAGGAAAACGTCTTTTTTTCATTTCTTTAAAACGCATTGGATTCTCATGATAGGAAAGTTTTTATAAAGTAATTTATCTGTCTAAAACCTTGGATCTGTTGATTTATCTGTAATCCTCCCGCGTTAATTTTGCTTAGCAGATTCCAAAACTGTCGAACACTACTGTTCAAGTGGGTGAAATGAAATAGGATTACACTGAATCAAGTTTATAATATTTTTAATAGAGTTTCATAGGCCGAATAAAATAATTTTAGAACTGGCAGAACGGCCACGCGCCGCTGGTCTGAAATGACCAAACTCCGAGTTTTAACTTGCGTCTGAGAAATTTTGTCTAACGTTTGTCGTTACCGAGTTTGCAGAGGTTAAAAAAAATTAATTTCTCATTAATTTGTTTGAATTATTAAATGATTGTTATAACGAACTAATCACAATGAATCAAACTGCCATCCATACCCACAATAAATTATTTTATTATTATTATTCTCGCTACACTGACAGGTTAAAGACTACTCACGCACAATTTCACTCATAAAAACGTATTCTTAATCACAAATATCACTATAAAAATCAAATTAGCTCAAGCAAAATCTCCAACATAATTTTTTCTTAAATAATATAACATGGTTGACACTATACAAGTAGTTTGAAAATTATTGCTTACTTATTTTAAGTTTTACAGCAAATTAAAACTCAACGTTTTTTCATTTCAGAACAGGGGCGCGTGGCCGTTCTGCCAGTACCAAAGTTATTTTATTTATTTATTTTTTATATAGGCCTATGTGTAATTATTTTCAAGTTATAAGGTTTTAAAAAACATATACTCATATCTTTTAAAATAGTGTTTTTTATGAAATGATAATAATCCATGCTCTAGTATTAAATTTAAGAGTTCCTTACTTATTTATACGACTATAAATATAATTTGTAATTAATATATAGCCTCTTGGTACAAATGAGTTAAAATTACAAATTAATTAATGATAAACGTTTCTAAACATTATATTTGGAAAGATATAATAAAGTTTTATGAATTTGAGAAACAGTATAATTTATTTATTTATATTATGATCCGTTTGTATTTCTGATTGCTTGCAAAATACTTATTTGTGTGATGGGATTATTATCGATTAATTACACATTGTATCTCATAGTGTTTTTTATAAATCGATTACAATATTTTACTGCCGGCAATTAATTTTTATAATTTATATTAACAGTATGGTTTGTATTTATAATTTATATAATTTATAGTCACATTATACTAGTAATATATATGTGGCTAATAACACACTGATCATTCAACTCATAGTTCGTTCACCCCAAGGATGGAGGTATTGGCCTACTCTCGACTCCTCGCCGCAAGCTTAGTGGCCGTTACAACTGTATTGGTAAGTTGTTGATATAGTGTAATATAAATACAAAACTGAGAAAAATTGCCACTTTATCTTTCTTTGGCAAGAAACAAAATACTGGAATAGCAATATTATACAGGGCTAATAAAAAGTTCGAAGACTGTTGAATATTGTTTAGACCGTTACAGATAAAGGTACAAAACTTTCCACATTGCTGATAGACATAATAAGCTGTTTTATCATGTATTCACGGCTACCATCGTACATAATAATAACAAACATAATTATCAAAGTAATTAAATGAGGCATAATCATTACCTGAAATCACACTTAAAGTTAGGTTGATAATAACACTTTTCCCGTTAAATTTTGTTCTCCTCATACTTTTAAATTCATAATTTCGTTTCTTAAAGAGTTATAAGAGCAATATTTACTGTAAAAACTGAACTAAAAGGTGTTTCTATACTAGTGCAGTAACAGGATATTATGTGGCCAGTCCACCACCTCGGCCCAACAACAAACGACAGTGCTTCTCTATTAGTGCAGTAACAAGATATTATGTGGCCAGTCCACCACCTCGGCCCAACAACAAACGACAGTGCTTCTCTATTAGTGCAGTAACAAGATATTATGTGGCCAGTCCACCACCTCGGCCCAACAACAAACGACAGTGCTTCTCTATTAGTGCAGTAACAAGATATTGTGTGGCCAGTCCACCACCTCGGCCCAACAACAAACGACAGTGCTTCTCTACTAGTGCAGTAACAGGATATTATGGGGCCAGTCCACCACCTCGGCTCAACAACAAACGACAGTGCTCCTTTACTAGTGCAGTAACAGGATATTATGGGGCCAGTCCACCACCTCGGCTCAACAACTAACGACAGTGCTTCTCTACTAGTGCAGTAACAGTATATTGTGTGGCCAGTCCACCACCTCGGCCCAACAACAAACGACAGTGCTTTTCTACTAGTGTAGTAACAAGATACAATGTGGCCAAAACACCACCTCGGCCCAACAACAAACGACAGTGCTTCTCTACTATAGTCCGAATAAAATAACTTTGGTATTGGCGGAACGGCCACGCACCACTGGTCTGAAATGACAACACTCTGAGCTTTAATTTGCTGTCAAACTTAAAATAAGTAAGCAATACATTTCAAACTACTTGTATAGTGTCAACCATGTTATATTCTTTAAGAAAAAATTATGCTGGATATTTGGCTTTAACTAATTTGCTTTTTTATTATGATATTTGTGTTCAAGAACACGGTTTTTTGAGTGAAATTGCGTGTGAGTCGTCTTTAACTTGTTACTGTAGCGAGAGTAATAATAATAAAATAATTTCTTGTGGATGAATGACAGTTTGATTCATTGTGATTAGTTTGGTATAAGTCTCATTTAATAATTCAAACAGGTTAATGAGAAATTAATATTTTTGTAAACCTTTGTAAATTCGATAATGACAAACGCTAGATAAAATTTCTTTAAACCTAAATTTATTGTGTTATTTAAGTGACACTAAAATCGTACTCTCGTATTAAATAGAACTTTCTTGAATTATGTAGAAAGATTCAGAAATTTTCAAAACTCGATCGTCAATAAGGCGGCAGTGATACCACACGCACAATGTACAGTCACTGGCTCAGCTCTTGCCTCTTCCATTGCAAACATTTCTTGTCAATTACTAATAGAACACTTCCTAAAACTTCAAAGAGCCTAAATATTATAATTGCAATAAACACTGATAATTATATACACATAGCATTATTGTCACATCTAAATAAATAAAAACGTGTTATATCACTAAAACTACATAACTGTAATAAAAACAAACTAGTGATTAAACTATACTAAGCACTGTCAAATCGATAAAGAACTGAACACGAACACACCTCAAAGTCAAAAGTCAACTAACTTACCTTATTTCTTACTGGGGAATCATTTCTTATCTGGAAATATCGTCGATCGGAATTCGTTTTACGTTTGGACTGAATATTAAGTCTACACTTTCCCTTGAGCAGAGTATACCTTACGCGTCCGACACAGCCTCGATGTAAACGAACTATGAGTTTACTTCATCAACTCTTCATTATTTTTCCGCATGTTTTATTAGTACCACAGTATTATTTTAACTATACATAAATAACAGTATAAATGTTTGCTCAAATATATTTTGTCTAGCGTTTTTCGTTTCCGAGTTTGAAAGGTTTTACAAAAAAATTAATTTCTCAATAACCTGTTGAATTATTAAATGAGACTTTTACCAAACTAATCACAATGAATCAGACTGTTATCCATCCACAAGAAATTATTTTATTATTATTATTTTTGCTACAGTGACAGGTTGAAGATGACTCACGCCCAATTTCACTCATAAAATCGTGTTATTAAATACAGTACAAATATTGCTATAAAAAGCAATTTAGCTCAAGACAAATTTCCGGCATAATTTTTCCTTAAAGAATATAAACTGGTTAACACTATACAATTAGTTTGAAAATTATTGCTTACTTATTTTAAGTTTGACAGCAAATCTAAGCTCAGAGTTTTGTCATTTCAGAACAGTGGAGCGAGGGCATTCCGCCAGTACCAAAGTTATTTTATTCGAACTCTAATGCCGTAAAAGGATATTGTGTGGCTAGCCCACCACCTCGGCCCAACAACAAACGACAGTGCTTCTCTAGTAGTGCAGTAACAAGATATTATGTGGTCAGTTCACCACCTCGGCCCAACAACAAACGGCAGTGCTTCTCTTCTAGTGCAGTAACAGGATATTGTGTGGCCAGTCCACCACCTCAGCCCAACAACAAACGACAGTGCTTCTCAACTAGTGCAGTAACATTTACACCTTCTTCTCAACTAGTGCAGATACAATGTGGCCAAAACACCACCTCGGCCCAACAGCTAACGACAGTGATTCTCTACTAGTGCAGTAACAGGATATTATGTGGCCAGTCCACCACCTCGGCTCAACAAAAAAACGACAGTGCTTCTCTAATAGTGCAGTAACAGGATATTGTGTGGCCAGTCCACCACCTCAGCCCAACAGCTAACGACAGTGCTTCTCTACTAGTGCAGTAATAGGATATAATGTGGCCAGTCCACCACCTCGGCTCAACAAAAAACGACAGTGCTTCTCTACTAGTGCAGTAACAGGATATTGTGTGGCCAGTCCACCACCTCGGCCCAACAACAAACGACAGTGCTTCTCTACTAGTGCAGTAACAGGATATTGTGTGGCCAGTCCACCACCTCGGCCCAACAACAAACGACAGTGCTTCTCTACTAGTGCAGTAACAGGATATTGTGTGGCCAGTCCACCACCTCGGCCCAACAACAAACGACAGTGCTTCTCTACTAGTGCAGTAACAGGATATTATGTGGCCAGTCCACCACCTCGGCCCAACAACAAACTACAGTGCTTCTCTACTAGTGCAGTAACAGGATATTATGTGGCCAGTCCACCAACTCGGCCCAACAACAAACTACAGTGCTTCTCTACTAGTGCAGTAACAGGATATTGTGTGGCCACTCCACCACCTCGGCCCAACAACAAACTACAGTGCTTCTCTACTAGTGCAGTAACAGGATATTATGGGGACAGTCCACCACCTCGGCTCAACAACAAACGACAGTGGTCCTCTACTAGTGCAGTAACACGATATTATGTGGCCAGTCCATAAACTCGGCTCAATAACAAACGACAGTGCTTCTCTACTAGTGCAGTAACAGGATATTGTGTGGCCAGTCAACTACCTCGGCCAAACAACAAACGACAGTGCTTCTCTACTAGTGCAGTAACAGGATAATGTTTGGCCAGTCCACCACCTCGGCCCAACAACAAACGACAGTGCTTCTCTACTAGTGCAGTAACAGGATATTGTGTGGCCAGTCCACCACCTCGGCCCAACAACAAACGACAGTGCTTTTCTACTAGTGCAGTAACAGGATATTGTGTGGCCAGTCTACCACCTCGGCCCAACAACAAACGAAAGTGCTTCTCTACTAGTGCAGTAACAGGATATTGTGTGGCCAGTCCACCACCTCGGCCCAACAACAAACTACCGTGCTTCTCTACTAGTGCAGTAACAGGATATTATGTGGCCAGTCCACCACCTCAGCCCAACAACTAACGACAGTGCTTCTCTACTAGTGCAGTAACGAGATATAATGTGGCCAAAACACTACCCGGCCAACAACTAACGATAGTGCTTCTCTACTAGTGAAGTAACAAGATACAATGTGGCCAAAACACCACCTCGGCCCAACAACTAACGACAGTGCTTCTCTACTATAGTCCGAATAATATAACTTTGGTACTGATGGAACGGCCACGCACCACTGGTCTGAAATGACAACACTCTGAGCTTTAATTTGCTGTCAAACTTAAAAGAAGTAAGCAATACATTTCAAACTACTTGTATAGTGTCCACCATGTTATATTCTTTGAGAAAAAATTATGCTGGATATTTGCTTAAACTAATTTGCTTTTTTATTATGATATTTGTGTTCAAGAACACGGTTTTTTGAGTGAAATTGCGTGTGAGTCGTCTTTAACTTGTTACTGTAGCGAGAGTAATAATAATAAAATAATTTCTTGTGGATGAATGACAGTTTGATTCATTGTGATTAGTTTGGTATAAGTCTCATTTAATAATTCAAACAGGTTAATGAGAAATTAATATTTTTTAAACCTTTGTAAATTCGATAATGACAAACGCTAGATAACATTTCTTTAAACCTAAATTTATTGTGTTATTTAAGTGACACTAAAATCGTACTCTCGTATTAAATAGAACTTTCTTGAATTATGTAGAAAGATTCAGAAGTTTTCAAAACTCGATCGTCAACAAGGCGGCAGTGATACCACACGCACAATGTACAGTCACTGGCTCAGCTCTTGCCTCTTCCATTGCAAATATTTCTTGTCAATTACTAATAGAACACTTCCTAAAACTTCAAAGAGCCTATATATTATAATTGCAATAAACACTGATAATTATATACACACTGAATCCTATAGCATTATTGTCACATCTAAATAAATAAAAACGTGTTATATCACTAAAACTACATAACTGTAATAAAAACAAACTAGTGATTAAACTATACTAAGCACTGTCAAATCGATAAAGAACTGAACACGAACACACCTCAAAGTCAAAAGTCAACTAACTTACCTTATTTCTTACTGGGGAATCATTTCTTATCTGGAAATATCGTCGATCGGAATTCGTTTTACGTTTGGACTGAATATTAAGTCTACACTTTCCCTTGAGCAGAGTATACCTTACGCGTCCGACACAGCCTCGATGTAAACGAACTATGAGTTTACTTCATCAACTCTTCATTATTTTTCCACATGTTTTATTAGTACCACAGTATTATTTTAACTATACATAAATAACAGTATAAATGTTTGCTCAAATAAATTTTGTGTAGCGTTTTTCGTTTCCGAGTTTGCAAGGTTTTACAAAAAAATTAATTTCTCATTAACCTGTTTGAATTATTAAATGAGACTTTTACCAAACTAATCACAATGAATCAGACTGTTATCCATCCACAAGAAATTATTTTATTATTATTATTTTTGCTACAGTGACAGGTTGAATTCGACTCACGCCCAATTTCACTCATAAAACCGTTTTATTAAATACAAATATCGCTAAAAAAAGCAATTTAGCTCAATACAAATCTCCGGCATAATTTTTCCTTAAAGAATATAAACTGGTCGACACGATACAATTAGTTTGAAAATTATTGCTTACTTATTTTAAGTTTGACAGCAAATTAAAGCTCAGAGTTTTGTCATTTCAGACCAGTGGAGCGAGGGCATTCCGCCAGTACCAAAGTTATTTTATTCGAACTATAGTGCCGTAAAAGGATATTGTGTGGCTAGTCCACCACCTCGGCCCAACAACAAACGACAGTGCTTCTCTAGTAGTGCAGTAACAAGATATTATGTGGTCAGTTCACCACCTCGGCCCAACAACAAACGACAGTGCTTCTCTTCTAGTGCAGTAACAGGATATTGTGTGGCCACTCCACCACCTCGGCCCAACAACAAATGACAGTGCTTCTCACTAGTGCAGTAACAAGATACAATGTGGCCAAAACACCACCTCGGCCCAACAGCTAACGACAAAACTTCTCTACTAGTGCAGTAACATGATATTATGTGGCCAAAACACCACCTCGGCCCAACAACTAACGACAGTGCTTCTCTACTAGTGCAGCAACATGATATTATGTGGCCAAAACACCACCTCGGCCCAACAACAAACGACAGTGCTTCTCTACTAGTGCAGTAACAAGATACAATGTGGTCAAAACACCACCTCGGCCCAACAACTAACGACAGTGCTTCTCTACTAGTTCAGTAACAAGATACAATGTGGCCAAAACACCACCTCGGCCCAACAACAAACGACAGTGCTTCTCTACAAGTGCAGTAACAAGATACAAAGTGGCCAAAACACCACCTCGGCCCAACAACTAACGACAGTGCTTCTCTACTAGTGCAGTAACAAGATACAATGTGGCCAAAACACCACCTCGGCCCAACAACAAACGACAGTGCTTCTCTACTAGTGCAGTAACAAGATACAATGTGGCCAAAACGACACCTCGGCCCAACAACTAACGACAGTGCTTCTCTACTAGTGCAGTAACAAGATACAATTTGGCCAAAACACCACCTCGGCCCAACAACTAACGACAGTGCTTCTCTACTAGTTCAGTAACAAGATACAATGTGGCCAAAACACCACCTCGGCCCAACAACTAACGACAGTGCTTCTCTACTAGTGCAGTAACAAGATACAATGTGGCCAAAACACCACCATGGCCCAACAACTAACGACAGTGCTTCTCTACTAGTTCAGTAACAAGATACAATGTGGCCAAAACACCACCTCGGCCCAACAACTAACGACAGTGCTTCTCTACTAGTTCAGTAACAAGATACAATGTGGCCAAAACACCACCTCGGCCAACAACAAACGACAGTGCTTCTCTACTAGTGCAGTAACAAGATACAATGTGGTCAAAACACCACCTCGGCCCAACAACTAACGACAGTGCTTCTCTACTAGTGCAGTAACAAGATACAATGTGGCCAAAACACCACCTCGGCCCAACAACTAACGACAGTGCTTCTCTACTAGTTCAGTAACAAGATACAATGTGGCCTAAACACCACCTCGGCCCAACAACTAACGACAGTGCTTCTCTACTAGTGCAGTAACAAGATACAATGTGGCCAAAACACCACCTCGGCCCAACAGCTAACGACAGTGCTTCTCTAATAGTTCAGTAACAAGATATTATGTGGCCAAAACACCACCTTGGCCCAACAACTAACGACAGTGCTTCTCTACTAGTTCAGTAACAAGATATTATTATGTGGCCAAAACACCACCTCGACCCAACAACTAACGACAGTGCTTCTCTAATAGTGCAGTAACAAGATACAATGTGGCCAAAACACCACCTCGGCCCAACAACTAACAACAGTGCTTCTCTACTAGTTCAGTAACAAGATACAATGTGGCCAAAACACCACCTCGGCCCAACAACTAATAAAAGTGCTTCTCTACTAGTGCAGTAACAAGATACAATGTGGCCAAAACACCACCTCGGCCCAACAACTAACGACAGTGCTTCTCTACTAGTTCAGTAACAAGATATTATGTGGCCAAAACATCACCTCGGCCCAACAACTAACGACAGTGCTTCTCTACTAGTGCAGTAACAAGATACAATGTGGCCAAAACACCACCTCGGCCCAACAACTAATGACAGTGCTTCTCTACTAGTTCAGTAACAAGATACAATGTGGCCAAAACTCCACCTCGGCCCAACAACTAACGACAGTGCTTCTCTACTAGTTCAGTAACAAGATAGAATGTGGCCAAAACACCACCTCGGCCCAACAACTAACGACGGTGCTTCTCTACTAGTTCAGTAACAAGATACAATGTGGCCAAAACACCACATCGGCCCAACAACTAACGACAGTGCTTCTCTACTAGTGCAGTAACAGGATATTGTGTGGCCAAAACACCACCTCGACCCAACAACTAACGACAGTGCTTCTCTAATAGTGCAGTAACATGATACAATGTGGCCAAAACACCACCTCGGCCCAACAACTAACAACAGTGCTTCTATACTAGTTTAGTAACACGATACAATGTGGCCAAAACACCACCTCGGCCCAACAACTAACGACAGTGCTTCTCTACTAGTTCAGTAACAAGATACAATGTGGCCAAAACACCACCTCGGCCCAACAACTAACGACAGTGCTTCTCTACTAGTTCAGTAACAAGATACAATGTTGCCAAAACACCACATCGGCCCAACAACTAACAACAGTGCTTCTCTACTAGTTCAGTAACAAGATACAATGTGGCCATAACACCACATCGGCCCAACAACTAACGACAGTGCTTCTCTACTAGTTCAGTAACAAGATACAATGTGGCCATAACACCACATCGGCCCAACAACTAACGACAGTGCTTCTCTACTAGTTCAGTAACAAGATACAATGTGGCCAAAACACCACCTTGGCCCAACAACTAACGACAGTGCTTCTCTACTAGTTCAGTAACAAGATACAATGTGGCCAAAACACCACCTCGGCCCAACAACTAACGACAGTGCTTCTCTAATAGTGCAGTAACATGATATTATGTGGCCAAAACACCACCTCCGCCCAACAACTATCGACAGTGCTTCTCTACTAGTGCAGTAACAAAATACAATGTGGCCAAAACACCACATCGGCCCAACAACTAACGACAGTGCTTCTCTACTAGTTCAGTAACAAGATACAATGTGGCCAGTCCACCACCTCAGCCCAACAACTAACGACAGTGCTTCTCTACTAGTGCAGTAACATGATATTATGTGGCCAAAACACCACCTCCGCCCAACAACTATCGACAGTGCTTCTCTACTAGTGCAGTAACAAAATACAATGTGGCCAAAACACCACATCGGCCCAACAACTAACGACAGTGCTTCTCTACTAGTGCAGTAACAAGATACAATGTGGCCAAAACACCACCTCGGCCCAACAACTAACGACAGTGCTTCTCTACTAGTGCAGTAACATGATATTATGTGGCCAAAACACCACCTCCGCCCAACAACAATCGACAGTGCTTCTCTACTAGTGCAGTAACAAAATACAATGTGGCCAAAACACCACATCGGCCGAACAACTAACGACAGTGCTTCTCTACTAGTGCAGTAACAGGATATTATGTGGCCAGTCCACCACATCGGCCCAACAACAAACGACAGTGCTTCTCTACTAGTGCAGTAACAAAATACAATGTGGCCAAAACACCACATCGGCCCAACAATTAACGACAGTGCTTCACTACTAGTGCAGTAACAGGATATTATGTGGCCAGTCCACCACCTCGGCCCAACAACTAACGACAGTGCTTCTCTACTAGTGCAGTAACAGGATATTATGTGGCCAGTCCACCACCTCGGTTTAACAACAAACGACAGTGCTTTTCTACAACAACAGTAACAGGATATTATGTGGCCAGTCCACTACCTCGGCCCAACAACAAACTACAGTGCTTTTCTACTAGTGCAGTAACATGATATTGTGTGGCCAGTCCACCACCTCGGCCCAACAACTAACGACAGTGCTTTTCTACTAGTGCAGTAACATGATATTATGTGGCCAAAACACCACCTCGGCCCAACAGCTAACGACAGTGCTTCTCTACTAGTGCAGTAACATGATATTATGTGGCCAAAACACCACATCGGCCCAACAACTAACGACAGTGCTTTTCTACTAGTGCAGTAACATGATATTATGGGGCCAAAACACCACCTCGGCCCAACAGCTAACGACAGTGCTTTTCTACTAGTGCAGTAACATGATATTGTGTGGCCAGTCCACCACCTCGGCCCAACAACTAACGACAGTGCTTTTCTACTAGTGCAGTAATATGATATTATGTGGCCAAAACACCACCTCGGCCCAACAGCTAACGACAGTGCTTCTCTAATAGTGCAGTAACAAGATACAATGTGGCCAAAACACCACCTCGGCCCAACAACTAACGACAGTGCTTCTCTACTAGTTCAGTAACAAGATACAATGTGGCCAAAACACCACCTCGGCCCAACAACTAACGACAGTGCTTCTCTACTAGTTCAGTAACAAGATACAATGTGGCCAAAACACCACCTCGGCCCAACAACTAACGACAGTGCTTCTCTACTAGTGCAGTAACAAGATACAATGTGGCCAAAACACCACCTCGGCCCAACAACTAACGACAGTGCTTCTCTACTAGTGCAGTAACATGATATTATGTGGCCAAAACACCACCTCCGCCCAAGAACAATCGACAGTGCTTCTCTACTAGTGCAGTAACAAAATACAATGTGGCCAAAACACCACATCGGCCCAACAACTAACGACAGTGCTTCTCTAGTAGTGCAGTAACAGGATATTATGTGGCCAGTCCACCACCTCGGTTTAACAATAAACGACAGTGCTTTTCTACTACAACAGTAACAGGATATTATGTGGCCAGTCCACTACCTCGGCCCAACAACAAACTACAGTGCTTTTCTACTAGTGCAGTAACATGATATTGTGTGGCCAGTCCACCACCTCGGCCTAACATAAAACGACAGTGCTTCTCTACTAGTGCAGTAAAAGGATTTTATGTGCCAGTCCACCACCTCGGTCCAACAACAAACCATCATATTTGGATTTTAAAATTTAACTAATCTTCATATTTGATTAAGAAAGTTATATCTTTGACTCCTGAAATGTTATATTTTGAAAAACTTATGTTATAAAATACACTACACTTGGTTATAAAAAAGACATTAGCTTTCATTATTTAGGTTGACCAACAAAGATAAAACTCGCTAATAAATATCTGTTGGATATAAACAGATCTTCACATACTTAGTTTACGCACATCGGTGATTGATGTGTATATGTCTATTAACACAGCATCTACTTTGATGATATTAAATAGCTGTACATGGTTGGTCTACCCACATAACTACTTTGATCACGTTAAATAGCTGTACATGGTTGGTCTACTCATATAACTACATTTATGACGTTAAATAGCTGTACATGGTTGGTATACTCACATAACTACTTTGATGTCGTAAAATAGCTATACAGGGTTGGTCTACCCACATAACTACTTTGATGACGTTAAATAGCTGTACATGGTTGGTATACTCACATAACTACTTTGATGTCGTAAAATAGCTATACAGGGTTGGTCTACCCACATAACTACTTTGATGACGTTAAATAGCTGTACATGGTTGGTATACTCACATAACTACTTTGATGTCGTAAAATAGCTATACAGGGTTGGTCTACCCACATAACTACTTTGATGACGTTAAATAGCTGTACATGGTTGGTATACTCACATAACTACTTTGATGTCGTAAAATAGCTATACAGGGTTGGTCTACTCACATAACTACTTTGATGACGGTAAATAGCTGTACTTGGTTGGTCTACTCATATAACTACATTTATGACGTTAAATAGCTGTAGATGGTTGGTATATCCACATAACTACTTTGATGTCGTTAAATAGCTATACAGGGTTGGTCTACCCACATAACTACTTTGATGTCGTTAAATAGCTATACAGGGTTGGTCTACCCACATAACTACTTTGATGACGTTAAATAGCTGTAGATGGTTGGTATACTCACATAACTACTTTGATGTCGTAAAATAGCTATACAGGGTTGGTCTACTCACATAACTACTTTGATGACGGTAAATAGCTGTACATGGTTGGTCTACTCATATAACTACATTTATGACGTTAAATAGCTGTAGATGGTTGGTATATCCACATTACTACTTTGATGTCGTTAAATAGCTATACAGGGTTGGTCTACCCACATAACTACTTTGATGTCGTTAAATAGCTATACAGGGTTGGTCTACCCACATAACTACTTTGATGACGTTAAATAGCTGTAGATGGTTGGTATACTCACATAACTACTTTGATGTCGTAAAATAGCTATACAGGGTTGGTCTACTCACATAACTACTTTGATGACGGTAAATAGCTGTACATGGTTGGTCTACTCATATAACTACATTTATGACGTTAAATAGCTGTATATGGTTGGTATATCCACATTACTACTTTGATGTCGTTAAATAGCTATACAGGGTTGGTCTACTCACATAACTCCTTTGATGACTTTAAATATCTGTACATGGTTGGTCTACTCACATAACTACTTTGATTAAATGAAATGGACTGTTAAAATCTTGTACATCTGCCATTTTGTACTGCATCAACATTTTTAGGTGCTGTTTGAAGTATTAACCTCTGCTAGACAACACCCTTAAAATAATTTACATCTTGATCTATACTTACGTTTAATATTTTTGTCGAACATCTTGTGGACCATCCTCTATTGAATGTGAAGAGTCACTAACTACCATACAAATTATTTCTTAAGTCCAGTATGTATCTACAAAGTTTAACTTTCCAACCTGAGTCAAGAAAAAAATATTAAACCATCTAGAACAGGACCTACATTGTAACTTTTTAAAACTGTAAACCAATGTCTTTTTTAGGATAAACCTTTTGAGGTCGCATTTGCGGCACTGTGTTCTCCATTAGAAGATCTTTAATTTGAGTACTACTCAACTTGCGCTCTCATTTAAGATTTTCTTAGGAGAAATTTGTGCTCCTGTTATGAGACACGCAGGTAGAAATTGTCGTAACTTCCTGGACATAGGGGCAATAACCGGTGTAGCACGTATGGTTCTAGGACCTAGAACAACTTCCCTTAACATTTATAATATAACATAATCTAAAATAATAAATTCAATGGAAATGAATAACAAAAAATAATCAATTTGACTTTTTGTCATTTTGCATGAGTGTTAGCTAACAATTTGATGATTTAAACACTTTAAGGGTACGGCCACATCAGCCATCTTGGTCCTAAGCGACCAGATGCCTGCGACCAGGAAATTTGTTGAACGTATGAAAATGAAGTACTAGAGTGGCATACAGTTAGTAGGCTTCTTGCGAATTTTTTACACATATATAGGGTCTTTTATAAGATGTCCGCGCATTTTCAATTTTTTTCTATAGCCATCAAGTGTTACAAGAATTACAAATGTATTTTCTTAAGTTACGTTACACTAGGTTTAACCTCCTAACTTAATCTAATCACAAATAATTTACTGTCAGTATTAATACTGATTAGAGTCGCGTTCTGTAATGCTGAATGAAAATTAGAATATAATGCAAATTGGTGGCTCTTGGCTCTAGAAAATAATTTTAAAATGCGGGGACATATTAAAAAAGACCCCAAATATACAATAAGTGAAGCCTGCCATATATTTAAGATATTTCAGTGCTTCTGCTAACTATTAAATGTTACATTTATTTACTAGGTTCGATTCAAGGTTGAATAGGTGGCCAAATAGTACCTCGAGTCACTGAGATGTTTTAGGGGAGATGCAACCGCGAGGTTGTAGGCAGGACCAGACAAGACCAGCCAGTTGACAAAGGCGAGGCCACGCGAGGTCACTGGCCAGACGATCGCTAAATTCGCCGAAAACTAGTTTTGCAAAGAAAGTGGTTCGGAGTAGTGGTCCTCCATAAAACAATCTAGTAAGTCGTGAGCGGTCGACTCGGCCCGCCCGGACACTTTTTGTTGGGTTGCCCACACCTTATTGGTGGGCCACAAACTGAACTCCGCCAATAATACGAGACTGCACCCGAATTGTTATGCGTTATTTACAATTCTTTTTGCGCAGTACGAATTCGACTACTACTACGTTGTTTGTCTGTCATCCTAGAGCCAACCCGAGAAATTAGTGCACTGAGGGGCTTTTGAGTATAACTCGAACATTTGTAACCATTCTTAATAAAACACCAGATTATAAAATCGAAAATGTCCGAAAAAGTAAACTTCTAAGCAAACAATATTTGGATATGATTGGTAGATAGTGACAGGAGAGTCCCAATCCTCACGTTTTGACAAGTAAAAATCTCCCGTCGTCTTCGGGTGTTACTTACTACCTTAGTATTTACGGCTTGTTGTGTTCTGTTTAAAATTAAACTATTAAACAGTCAAATGTGTTTGTCTACTACTATTTAACACCCATAACACTGTAGGTAACCGTACAAAACAACGTGTCCTTTCTATGCCAGTGACATGTTATACAAGAGTACGCAAGGTTCAAACCCCGTTGGCAAATTATTAAGAGGACTCCCAAGACCGAACAAAAAAATTCCAACAAGGTTTTTTTGTAAAATACAATACACACACATTTAGAGCGTGAAAAACTATTTTAAAAAAGGTATTTCAATAAATATGTTTCTAATATGAATATTTTCCATGCTTTGTTAAGACTTTTGTTGTATGCCTTCTATAATTATCAGAATTGTAATGTAATATTTTATTTCTTGCCACATGTGGCCTAAACAAATTAAAGTGCCTGTTTTATTTGAATAAATTACAGTGATTTCAACAAGACGCTCTCAAAAAGTGCATGTTGTTCCCGGTCATTTTGACAAATGGCATATTTTTATGCTATAGTTATGCAGCCTATAAAATGTAAATGTTTTATAACAAAATTGAATTTTTTAAATCAACACAGCTGATTTTTTAAAAGCGTTTCTGTTTTAAAACAGCCTAACATTTTTAATTTAAAAATTATTTACTCTAGACTGGTTCAGTTTAGAGAATATGTTATTAGCTAAGAATAATTAGGCAGGTCTTAGATACAATTATTAAAATAGTTTCTTAATTAACGTGTTATGTATTGGTAGAATACAAAACAATTGAACATCACAAAATATAAATGTATTTAAATTTAATAAAGTACTTAATTGCAATAAACGTATGTTAAGTACGGCGCGTTCCTTCGCCACTCCGGTTGAAAGCGTGGCTCACAGAAATTAGTCAGTCTAATATTTCTTCGTTTTGTACTAATATATTATTATAAATGTGTGTTGTGTGACGTCCACTTTTATATTGTCGTTATCATAAAACAAATCGTGCAAGGCCTGTCATGGACTAAGTTGACTAAGTGTACTTAGTCAACTGACTAAGTGTAAAACCTAAGTGTAGCATGAATCTCTGTAGATCTGAATTCAATAAATTTGCTGAACTGGCTTGAATATATGTTGTCGACGTGTTTTTAACTAGTTAAATGATAATTAATGAACTTTATTTAAATATTATTAAAAAAACAATCAAACTTTAATCCATGAGAGGTCTCCTATGATTGTTTATAATTGTTTCTAAGACCTGTTTAACTTCTCCTACCTTGTAAACTATTCCCATACCAACATTCATTTGTATTGCTTAACCCATTCTAGAGTAAACAATTTAAAATTTTCTTTCATTTTACGCTGTTTTTTAAACAAAAAAATCTGCATCCAAATCATGTATATTGATATTAGAAAGTTCAATTTTGTATTAAAAATCCAGAATTTAGAATCTAGAGTAAACAATTTAAAATTTTCTTTCATTTTACGCTGTTTTTTAAACAAAAAATCTGCATCCAAATCATGTATATTGATATTAGAAAGTTCAATTTTGTATTAAAAATCCAGATTTTAGAATCTGTGTATGTGATTTGTCAAATTTAACAAGTACTTTTTGAAAGTTTCCTTTCAACAGACTGCATAGCCAAAAAGAGGCATGACGAAGTGTGAAGCGAACGTATACCAACTATATGAGCCGCAATCCTGTCATCATTTGTTCAATTTAGTATATTTTAATGACTTAATCAGAACACAAGAAGAGATTGAACTTATTTCGTTATTCGTTGGTTTTATTTTATTTTATGAGACTAAAGGCAATGTTGTTTCATTTTGTGATGCTTAGTATAGATTCTATTTCATTTCATCTATTCATACCAACGGTTTCCCATTTTTCACAAACTAACAAATTTAAAAAATTGGTTACAACATTAGTTAACAGCTAATTATAGTTTTAATTTAGTTCTAAAATTACAATATTAACGATATATATAAATAATAAAACAATCATATTCTTTATTGTATAATCTTATGCGAATGCCGTTTTTACTTTGCAAGTTACACTGTCCGCTGTAGTTATATAGTATTATAATTTAATTAGTGTTTTTAATGATAGTTTTATATAGGTAGGATTAATTCGAGTCTTACCTAAGTACAACCTCGTCATATTTATATTTGATATTTGCTATACATCTTTTATATTTGCTACCGTCAATCCCACTCCCTTATAAAATGGATGGTAAATTCGCTATTTGACCTTACCCCTTTAAAATGTTTAGTTTACTTTTGTAAATTGAAATCATATTAGCAGGTGTCAAGTTGAAATTATATTGTTATTTTGAAATCTTATTAGCAGGTGTATTGTTATTTGATCAAGTAACATTATAGAATATGACATTACCGTAAACTGTTCTATGTCTTAGTACGGGAATGAAGTATTTACTAGTAGTCTTTGCATCCCTTGAGCATGTTATTCGAAGAAGTCTTTCTTCCTGAATCTCTTTGTTACAGTAAAAAGTAACAAATTCAATGTTTTCAATAAACCTAATATTTTGTGTACTCATAAAAATTATTTGCAAATGTACAGAATGTCACACTTTAAAAAATCCGCAAAAGTTCAATATGATAGAAATTGTTTTTAACTGGGTCGAAAAATGCTTTGTTTTCCTTACGCCCTTCAGTTTATTTATTTATTTATTTACTGGCCATCCCAATCGAACTTATTTGAAAAAAGAGATAACAATTTAATTGTTTAACTAGCGTATTTTTGTTGCCTTTAGCCTAAAGTCAATAACACTAGAAATATTATTGTTTATCCATTTAACTGTTTAAGAAAATGATGATCACATTTCTTAAACAAAACCGACCTGTTTATATGTGGAATCGAGACTTTTAGATCTCTATACGTTAATATATTTGATCTATAATGGAATAAAAACGTTCTTTTATAATAGAAGTATAACGGAAATATTGATTGTAATCTATTCAAAATTCAAGACATGAAAAGTTAGTTTTGTGCGTTATAAAAACCCAAGAGACATAGTCATATATAAGCAATAAGCACTTTATTATCATACAACATTTGTACATTTGACGTTTGTAACTCATTTAATGAATTGTCAATAAATAATGAATTAGAACTAAATAATGCAAGCAATAGCGTACAGTAATATTAACACATATATTTGGTAACCTTCATAATACAACTTGACGATCCAAAAACTCTTTCACTGAATATATACGAGTATATCGCCTGGTTTGCTTTTTCAGTGACTGTTCCCTTTTCAGTGGCAACGGAAATTATTTATTCTAAAACAGTAGAAACATACAAATTTACTTTTGCTGGTACCTAAATCATGAACTAAACTAACTTCTTATAACACGCCTAATATCTGTTTTGTTGTCACTGGTTAGGTTTAGGTTTATATGAGTCTTAATTATGCAGAGTTTAGTTCTTAACTTTATAGTTAAGATACATAAGTAGTTTTTTAGTTGAAGTGCGTAATTTCTAACCAAAACGTCGACTGTACCAAAACTAATTAAATACCTGTTACCGTTAATCTTAAGTCTAAATATTATTTAAAAAACTGCTCAAACAACTCCAATTCGTGAAAAAACGAAAAAACCTCAAATGAAATGAAACTATAAAAATGTTTACCGTATCTTTTGAAAGTTATTTTTAATAAATGAATTTTTAAAGGCTATTAATAAATAATTAATTAAGTTTATGCACTGTTAATTTAAAACATACTAATATTAAATCATCCTGAAAAACCAATTATATATGTAGGCCTACTCCACTTTTACACTAGGATACTGTTATAAAATTATCTCAATTTAACCAATGTATTTTTTATTTATTCATAAAACTGTATTTATATTCATAATTTTTGCTTAGTACTCAGACGCAGCTCCTAAAAACAGCCAGAAAAAAGCAATACGCCTAATCAATCATACAGACAACTAACTCCACTAAATGTGCCATCAACGAACTGGAGGCCTGCTCTGGCTCATTCCCAATCAACGGGTGCTGCAAAATCGCTGAAGAAATTGACGTTGATGTTTGGAATAGAACATTTAAATGTTGTATTTAACTTTATTGGTTTTTTTATATTCTATTTTTTATAACTTTTATTAGGGAAATCTACAACGCTCTTATTTACATGAAACATTCCCAAAGAACTTTCCAGAACTATGGCAAGCTCATAAATTCACCTCATGATCACTAATTACCAGCAAGTCAACGTTCAATTTTCCATTTCATTAAAAACCTACTTAAATCGACGTCTGGGAGAATTAGTATTTATTATTATTATTCTTTCTATAATACTTTACAGGGAATCTTCTTTCCTGTAAAACATTTCTCACTGCTTACTCAACTTATTTTTAGATATATTAAAGCTTTTTAAAACAAAAATCCTTATTAATTTCTTTACTGATTAGGATTCTACTTGACTTACTATCACTTAATAACTGCATTTTTATTGATAAAAACATTCCTATTTTTTACCGAAAATATATCCTTGTGATAAATGACAAACCTACAAAACAACTTTGAGAATCTGGACACAATTTGGTCTGTACATCTCATTGTATATGTTTAAATTTGTAATTCATTCTGAATAATGGAACAAATTTCCTTTCTCATTTAGAATGAGTTTCTACTATGTAGTGAGCAATTACCCTTACCTTGATATGTCGGTAAGACTGAAAATATGTATTTATAAACCTTTATTGACCTATTTCTTCATCACTGATAAGGCCAGTGTCAATTACGTACTGTGACAATCTTTATGGCGGTCATTAAACATTAAATTCTATACTGGTATATGTTAAGTTTATATAATTAATTTAATTGGTATACTTAAATATTCTACCAATGATTCAGTGGGATAACGTTACGTCTAACTTAACACTTCATTTATTGGTGCTTTTTACTAACGTAAACTTTATACGGCCTGAAATATAATTAGTTTCCATACAACTCAAAATTCAATAAATAAAATAAAAATACATGGTATTATGAAAAATGTTCAATTTTCTTATTGTGGCGTAGTGTTAACGCAAGGTACGAGGGATATTTACACTGATGGGGTCTTAGACAGTCAGTTATTAGTTTAATAGGCCCCGCAAGTTTTCAATGCCAGGAGATCGATCGCATAACCACCTCCTTCAAATTTTAAGTTTTTTGTAAGTCCATAAAAGTTGATTTTATTTTATAAAAGTCTAAAGAATTGATAGTTCTTACAAGTAGAGGTCTGCACCTAGAAAGTCCGTATCAGTGTTAGCCAATTACGGACATATAACAGTTGTTACTATGTATCGGTATTTTAAGTCGTTTGACGAAACTGCCTAATTATTAGTACCATTGTAAATATAACTGACTGCCTGTTGTTCCTTTTTTGCTCAGTAACGTCACAGAGCAGAAAGAACAGATGTCGCTTTATTAGAGCCGCAGACTTTATTGAATCACTTTTCTGAGCTACACATTTATCTTTTAGAATATATACGTTCACAACATTAAAAATTAGGTTTCAAACTCAAACGGTCACACGCGGTAACAAATGAAATTTGCTGGTTACATCGAAGCGGCTTGGAGACTTGCTCCTTCTGGGTCTTGAATTAAAGTGAACGATGCTTGGACGAGGCTGGCGTGGCTTCAGTCCGTTGCAATCGAGAGCCTTGGGGTCGAGACTACCTGCCGTCAACCAATAGCGTCTCTCTTGGTTCGAGGCTACTTACCGTCAGCCAATAGCGTCTCTCATCTACTTTGGACTCAACCATTGCATGGTCACCCTGACACCCCTCTGGATCGCCAGATAGACTCGTCCGACGACGCAACTGCACATGTCTTATCTGTCTCGATAACAATGAACGGAATGTTGTTTAAGTTTTAGACAACTGCCATGGGACAAATATGCCTGTCTACTTCTCTGTACTTGCTGGTTATTAATTTAAACACCTAAGGGGCAGTTAGAAATAGATTTTCTAAAACATACATCTTTATTCATATGTAGTAATAATTATTGCTTTTATCCTTGAGGATTCGGAGGAATAAAGCGTGTGACTGACAAGGTACTGGCCCTCCTGTCATCGTACTGTCAGAAACTACTAACCTAAACACCAACTCGATACACCTTTAGCATACCAATGGATGCGACATCTGTTTTCTGCTTCTTTACGACAACGTTGACACTGAGATATTAGCTGCCCACTGTCACAAACATGACAGTTTCTATTTTCCTGGCTGAGTAGCACCACAGAGAAGAAAGAAACAGAGGTAGCTTTCTTATGAGTTGAGTATTATGAACACTCAGAAACATATGCGTCATGTTTTTGTTTATTTATTTTTTAAATTTTGCTAGTGATTTCCAGTATGTCGCATTGTTTACTGGGTTTGTGCACAATCGATCTATACAACGAACCCTTTTGAACAAACACGAGCCTCTATGGATTCAACATTATCGATAAATTGTGGCGAATATTCTAAATATATAGTCTATTTAATGTAAAGCTTAATAAACAATACTTTAACAAGAAAATTGTACAGCCAAAACACGCTATTGCACCAAAAGAATATTGCACCTGATAATTATAGGTTGTCCTGAGAGCAACACATATCACTCCTGGTCTTGGAGGTATTTGATGAGGTTTCATTGTTTTTAATCTTCCAATACACCCTCATATCCGATTGTAAAGAATGTGTGTAATAAATGTTGGCAACCGTGGAGGCGCGAGTCGCCATCTGGCTCTCCTGCCCCAAGGACAGTCAAACTACTAGGCAGCCAACCCGGGCCAGCCCAGACAGTGCACACAAAAATGCAATATTTTTTTGGAGCTTGCATTTTTGCCCGGCTGGTCCACCTGCCTGCCGAACTGGTTTGGCGAACATAGCTGCAGAGCGCCGCGCGGCTCTTTGTTTGACTGCCGAATAGTTGATAGTCTGGAGGTCACCAAAATACCACGTGCTTCCCGCATGATAGTTGTCTTCAATAGAACCCACCTCACGTGTACATCGACCGTTTGTATAGAGTCCATCAATACTGCAACAAAAAGAATAAAACCTAAAACAATATTATTAATTATAAGCCTAAGTTATAGGTATAGTATATCCTAACCATTGCAAAGGGAATGAAAGGAAATGGATTGCTGTCTAAAGTAACCAGATTTACACCTTACTACAAGCATTAGTCGGCGCAGTGCTTTCACCCAGCTACTTGAGGACAAAGTGTTGTGGAGGTTGTAGGCAATATGCTCGGTCCTTTTAATACTGACATAACGTCCACTCAATGGTTACCATCGACGTAGACACTACTAGAGAAGTCTGAGGTGTCCATGTTGGTTTAAAATCCAGGGTCCGGGTGTCGTGTGGAGGAGAGAACTAACTTGTTAATTAGCTTAAAATCAAACCATAACTACGTGGTTCTGTGTAAAGCTGTAGGTCCCTTAGTTTCTCTGGCTATTGGGCTATTTTAATAAATGGCCCTTTCTGAGAAACAGTCGAACTCAGTTAGAAACCAGACTACACTCATCCACACTCATCCTTCACTCATGTAATCATTCGTATCCGAATTAAAATACGCACAAAGTTATGTCAGCGCTTCATATCAAAGATCTTATAGTGAACGATATACAAACGTAAGCTACATAATACTAACTTTAAGCACACGCCTAGAACTAGAACTAACTACTAACTAGAATCAAACGCGCATTTTAAATATACTAACATAAATATTTTAAGGGTCTACAGAGGCTGTCGGAGGAGGTCAGCCATATTGGTTTTAATCCCATAAGAACAATATTATTTTTTAACCGGACATACGATCAAAACTAAACAGTTATTTTTAACGGATTTTTCCAAACAAATTGCATTTGATCAAGAATGGAATTGCTTTGCCAATTCCTAATTAGTTTCATAGAAAAAAATTATTTCGTTTGAAGTTTTTATTTTCACCTATTTTTTTTAAACTAAGCATATATATTCAAAATATAAAAAGCAAACCCAATGCGAAATATGATAAAGTTTAAAATTACACGTCATACACAACTTTTGGTCAATAAATAACGAAAAAATATGTATTTGCAAATAACATTGTTCTTAAGGGATTAAAACCAACATGGCCGACAGCCTCTGCAGACTCTTGAGTGGAATATACGAGAATACACGCTTTGGTATGACTGAACGTAAATTCTTCTATTACATACCGCAACATATATACATCCCCTCATTTAAGATTATGTCAGTCCTAGTTTTGCTGAAAGTACACGTGCACATTGTAACTTAATTTTAAAGAACATAACATAGGTACAATTTAAATCAAATACATGTTAAATTAAGCATGTGCGAGTGTTGGTTTAATTTTTCATAAACATTTTACATCAAATTCATGTTTTAATTGTTCAGAGAAAGAGAATTTAGAGATAGTTTTAGCCGAGGAGAATAGGAAGAGTGCCTCAAGTTGCTTGAATACAAGAATGAAAACCGCATAAGGTCCATAATTGAAAATGTACTGTAAGCTACGTGACAGTTAATTGGATAACAAAATATTTTCCTTGGTTTAGAGAAGGTGTACCGTCATTAGAAAGTAGTTAAATCGTCATTATTAATTAGCACAGTTGCAAATTATTGTTACGGTCCAACAGAATTCAAAATATTGTAACAATAAGGAGATCCCACTCTGGGGCTAATGACTATGTCCTTTATACTCACACTTACCAACTAAATTACACAACATGACATATTTAGAAGTAAAATTCCTAGACTTTAACTTAGCACATGAGAATAAACCCCTCTCACTTACAGTTATTATTGTCACTCAACTCTAGTTTTTCTTCGTTCAATAACTGCCACTCTTAGTAAAATGTCACTGTTTAGCACTTATCACTTAACTGTCACAGGTAATCACTTCACTCCTTTGACTACACACACAGGACTAACAATGACTGTACTGTACATATAGTAGAATGTATTTTTATAAGGTACCACTGCAATCCGGAAGATTCCAGAGGTTTGATCTGGAAAGGCCTCGACCCTCATGCTTCTTGCTCCTTCTAGAGGCCAATTAAGAGCCATACTAGAAAACTCTCGCACTGTTAGGGGCTTCCCGATTGACCTAGCAACCGGATGTGGCCTGCTACTCCCGCCACCCAGAAAGAGGCATGAGCTTTCCCAAATTGACATGCTCAGTAATACTACTCCCTCCTTAAGCCTGTTCTGTGCCAGAACAATTCTTCCGAGTCTCTAGTGGAGGTTGCTGCCCCGAAGTGGAGTCTCATCCTTATTCAGGTTCATTACTAGTAGATCCCCAGGGGTTGAAGATGCAGACTAGGAAAGTTATTCCGTGGTTCCGAAGACCTCTTTCACAAGATTTCTTTCGGTCTTTCATTACCATTCATAGTGTCCACAGCCCACCTTCAGGATAGTTACCCAAGATCGGCTTTCCCATGCCCGTCTTTCAACATACCAGGGTCGAGCTCCGGGATATCAAGTTTTTCTACTCTTAGGCGAGCTAATGTTCATTCAGACTTGAAAACTCCCTCGTAGAGTGGCATATATAAGATTACCCTACGAGGATACCGTAGTCACTAGATAAAAGAGATGTAGCCCGCCATATTCCAGAATGCCTTTCCTAACTCGGTCCGATATTTCTCCAGCTTCTCAGTGCGAGAAACGTCTTCCTGGAGCCATCCACAATGTTTGGGTACGAAGTGTGCAAGCGCATAGTTTGATGGAGGAATGAAGAGGTTCCATTAGATGACTGTCAAAGCTACATTTTGGTGAGGTGTATATCAATTGCCACCAATCCATCTCCTTTTGACCGTCATACCACCTGTTCGTCCTGTCTATCATTGCTTCCGCGGTTCGGTGCTAGCCAGTTAAATGGACGATCCGAGGCTTTGCCTTGGAGGGTTTCTTGATCACGTAGATGACGTCAATAATTCTAGAAACAACTTCACAGGGCCCTTCCTAAGAACAATGGCGCTTAGAATAGTATTCTTGACGCCTCCGAGAATTGTAGAGCAGGATAATCCCAAGCTGGTATCCTCTGTTTTATCACTTGATGTCATAGCTATCATTCATTTGTCCATTTCCGTTATCAATTTTGGAGCGAATCTCTTCCATACGTGTCCAGAGGTTGTACAGTTATACACGTAATCTTCTTTTTGTTGAGCCTAAAATCAAATTTTAAGACATATGGTGACATGAGTTCTCGTTCAAATGTCACACTAGCATGGGATTTTCCGGTAGTTTAATTTACGGTACTGCGGAATGCAAAGAGGAAGAGGTAGATGGTGCACAGCTCCAGAAAGCTCCTTGCTTCATGCTTGTCCCTAGGTAGAGGCCATTCTAAAATTAAACTGGTCTTCTGTGGATCAACTGATACTCCCTCGTCATATACCACATGTTCAAGATGGTTTACCTCCAACCGGAAGAATCGAGATAAAATTCCCATAAATAGAGATATTTGCGGTGATACAAGTGATAGTCCATGGGGGAAAAATCATTAAAAGAGATATATTGATAAAAAATAAAAATGTTTAATATATCAATTTAAATATATTCTCAGGAAGATAAACGTTCGTTAAAAGGTAGCTCCCAATCCGGAATATTTTAGAAACAAGGAAAAGTCCCAAAAAGTGAGTTTTATGTGAACAACTAACTCATTTCAGGAAGATTAGAAGGTAGAAATTCCCATACCAAAAAATATTTGTGAAATAAAATCTAAAATATGCCAAAAACAAAAAAATCCTTTCTAATAACTGGAACCCTCCAATAAAATAAGAAAATTTGTGATTAAAATGGAAAGTTTCTATGAAAAAAAATAAAACAAAACAAAAATAATATGCCCCAGAAAAGGGTGACATTTTGTGGTAATATTTACCTTAATATAGCATAAAGGTTATTATAATTGTTGGTGAAACATGTATTATGACTATTCCTATCCATTTTACATGTTTAGCCTTCCATACATTGCACATACTAAAACTTTTCGCACAAATAGTGTTACGTTTCCATAACATCCACTCTAAATACTCATGGTTTTACATTTCTTAGATTATCTATTCCTAGTCACCACGTCCTTTGATGATAACACGCTTACCAACTAATATAATAAATCGTGAATGTTCGCAAGTCAGTTTGCTGCTTGCCATACAACAGGTGTGGGTATAATCACCAACAAAGTGTATCGACCAGACTATCTATAGTAAGGCAGGTTTTCCACGCATCACCTGTCACTAATTATGGTGGACCGATATCTCAACTTCATCTACAACCAAGGACCTATCTACTTAGCAACATATTCCTTGCTGGATTTATTAGTTGAATATCTGTCAAACGGACAGTATAATCCATGTGAGGAGGCGGGTTGTGATCTGTTAGGTGTGAATAACACGGGGACGGCTGATGGGGGTAGTGGCAGTTTTGGGAGTCAGTGGGTTGTGGCAGTGTTATTCTGCGCTAGTGTCTAGTTAGGGCTACGTGGGGTTTGCGCTCGTGGGGTTTGCGCCACGTGGTGTTTGCGACCTCCCTAAGATGTTACCGTGGGGTTTGCGCCCAAGATAATTAGGCACATTTTCCTCGTTTGTTATACACCTACAACCGACTGATTTCACTGTCGTCAATGACGCCTCTTCCATGTTTTCAACTTATAGATTACCGTATGTCCTTATCCATAGACACGTGGATGATTGGTTATTGACATTAATTCTAAAGACTCTAAGAGTTTGGCTATCTGTGCTATATCCATTATGCACATTAATAATACTCCCAATTATCCGCGTTTCTATTTGTAAAGTAAATCTAGATGTCTTTGGAAGTTTTGTTATTTCAGTATTATTATCTGTTTCAAGATGGCCGTTTGTCATAAAATAAATAAATGGTACCAGGTAACTGGCACAAACTTTATCCTATGTTGAAAAGAATAGTACAAGTAATACCTTAGCCATGTTGCTATGGGTACTATAATTGAAACAATTTTAAATAGTTTCTGATGATACATGGGGTGGCCTACGGCCATTTGACTTGCTTAAAAGAAAAATGATAAACATAATATTGTGTTAAAGATTATTAAGTACCTCCATTCGATATATTACTATATTGACATGTTATAGTATAGTTGTACAAACAGTAAAGCTGAAAGTTATGATCTGATTAAACTAAATATTTTTACTCACCCAGTTGTCACACCATTGTAATAATTCTCCAAATACCACGCTTGGTTGTGAATGAAAACTGAAGAGTTACCAATTGGGCGAGTGCGATGAATTTGTGTCAGCCGCTTATGCATTACCAGAATGTTTGAATTGGGGAACAAACCAAGTCTAGACAAGCCTTCTGCCTTGTCAGCTCTGTACATCAGCCTCTTGCGGTTTGTCAATCTTAACACTATGTCAATGTAACTGTACATCAGCCTGTACATGAAATGTAATGAGATAAAACCTTTGACTCTAAATGTTTAGAGTCAAGGATAAAACGGACTACTTTTTAAGTCTCTAACAACAAGGAAAATGTGCCTAATTATCTTGGGCGCAAACCCCACGGTAACATCTTGAGGAGGTCGCAAACCCCACGAGGCGCAAACCCCACGAGCGCATCTCCCACGACACCGTCTAGTTAGTACTTTTAGAGTAAAGTGACGGTGATCTTCTGACAGTCTTAGGTGTCAGTTGGTTGTGGCACTGTTATTCTGCATTAGTACTCTTAGGCATGAGTAAGGCAAGGTTGTAAATGGCACTATTATCATGTGGCAGTGGTCAGTTAGTACTCTTAGGCAAGAGTAAGGTGAGGGTGGTAATGGTAGGCAAGAGTAATGGTAGGCTTAGGCGTCAGTAGTGTAAGCACTAAGCAGCACTATTATTCAGCGATAGTGGTCAGTTTGTTATTTGTAGGCATGAGTAAGGAGAGTTAAGGCTGATAACAACCTTGGGTTTCAATAAGGTGTGACGGCTAATGACCCAAGCAGCATTGCCACTTCATTACAAACTCCGCTGAGTCATGGCGGGTGAACGTGGGTGTAGGCCTACGGTTTGTAGGTGCAGAGCTGCAATTCCAGATGCACCGCGGCGCAGCGGACGTTGCCCTGCAACTCCAGACGGCTGCGGCATTAACGTGTGAATTGGCTTTTTGTTTGGCCGTTTACGACTGCCAAAACTCTCAGAAGTGGTCCTCCCCCCTCCCTGGGTGACCCCGGATCAGCTCTTGCTGTCTAGCAATAAGTACAAAAACGACTACCAGCCGCTTCGACGGCTATGGCCCAGTAGAAAACCTACTCGAGGCGACCGCATAAATGGAATTTTATTTTCGAAAATTATCTCTATATCTCTTGCTTTTAGACAGGGATTATTTTTAACGCAACCTGTAACTGGGTGTAACAGACGGCAGGAATGGAGAATCAACTCGTATAATTTGAGAATGGCTTGGCAAGATTTAGCATTAAAGCCAGTCATAATTGTGATGTTACTTATTTATTAGACATCATCTTATAATATTATTAAAATTCAATAATATAATTATAATTCAAACGTATCTGGTATATTTAGTTAGAACCTTAACAAGTACATACAAAACTACTGCTCAATCCCGTTAATACCAGATTATATATCCTGTAATTTACTGTATATATTTATTGATCAATTTAAAATAATTTAGAACTCATCAACAAAATTTATATTGGGATGAATGAATATCAACAACTTTGATTAAAATTGTTGATATTCATTCATCCCAATATAAATTTTATCCCATATAAATAAATCCCAATATAATAGATAGTGTTGGACACAGACAAATATCTCCTTTTGAGTTCAAAAACTTTGAGAAGTTCGATTAAGTTCTAAAATAGTACAGGTATTAAGACACGGTAGTCACATGATTTGGTTAATAGGCCTAAGGATAGAGTTGGACTTGGAAAACATATGAAAGAATATCCCCTTTTGAATATTAAAACTTGGAGAGGTTACATAACGTTCAAAAAGAGTATAAGTATTTTTACTAAAAGAGGTCATTTACTTTATAAAAATAGGATTAATAAATACTTGTAATAGTACAAGTATAGTTGACTACCAAAATCACAACAACAAGCTCAATTCTAAACACACTGTCAATAAAAATCAAACTCAAAACATATGTTATTATTATATACTTCAGTGGAATCACTTTAGTGGATAACACCACGTCCTCCCCTCATAAATCAAGACGCTCAGGTTTCCTGACAAATTGATGAAGGTTTGAAGAGAAGTGCAAGTTGTCGCTCCTGTAAGGTTTCTGGGAGGACAGTCAGATGGTATTTATTTTTTCTTGGACAGCTTCCTTTTTCTGTTTTTACTATGTAAGATCTAGGGCTTGTATGCTTCTTTATAATTTCACCATTGCAATTAAGATCTCTAATGATATGTAGATAATATTTGGAGATTTCCAATGCTTTGAGTGTTTAAGAAAGCATTGAAAATTTCCAAATATTATCTACATATTATGAACAATCCAATGCTAATAAATAACTTTCAAACAACAGAAGATCTCTAATAAATACCTTTTGTCCTGGGAGAAAATCTTTAATTTCTTTATAAACTCCGTATCTTCTATTAAAGTAACACCGCAGTATTGAGACGTGGGTATTCGTTGACTTGGTTGGTTGGACTACGGGTGTGGTTGAAGTTAGACGGGGATGGAAGAATGTCTTCTTTTGAGTGTAAAAAACTTAGATATCTTAGATTAGTTCGAAAACAGTACAACTATTATGACATGGGTATTGTTTTGTCATAATAGTCATAAAAGTATGGATGACTATGTTAACTTTGAAAAACGATAGAAGAATATCTCTTTTTGAGTACAAAAACTTGGAAAAATAAGAAAAAGTTCAAAAAGAGTACAAGTAATGGATGTTGCTTCATTTGGTTGATAGGATTAAGGATTAAAGACTTGGAAATATTATGAAGAATGTGTGTTTTTTTAGTATAACTAGAAAAATCCAATTAAAGTTAGAAGAGTGTCTAAGTAATGACTCATGGGTGTTAATCGATTTAGTTACAAGACTATGGATGGTAAACTAAAGTAAAGTTTGTCTTATTTTACCAGGCGAAGTTAGGGATAAGAAGCCCTCTCTAACACTTAACCTGGGGTCCACCGGCTTTACGTGACTTCCGAACCACTTAGATGGTGTTGGACTTAGGAAAATTATTGATAAATAACTTCGTTTTGGACGGTAATAATACTTGAAAAAATATTTTTAGTAGTAAAAGAGTACAAGTATTAATTGTTGACCGTTTCTTGATTTAGTTAATAGGACTATGGATAGAGTTGGTTCTAGAAAAGTTAAGGAAGAATATCTTCTTTTGGACTAATAACATTACGCAACTGTCAATTAGATCTATATTGTTAAATTAATTTTTAATTTTAATTAGACCTACACAATTAAGTGATCTTATGCAAATATACCTACATTAATAAAGGGTTTGTAGTAACTTTAGAACAGAAAATTATACTGCAATGTTTACTTAAATTGCGAATCACGATAGAGGTGAGAAAATATAAAACTTTTTAAGTATATCTAGAGTGTATCAACTTCATGAAGATTGTTTTGAAATTAAGTTTAGGTTCTTATATAAGTATACAACAATGTATATTGTATTGCCACTAAAATGATATTATGTGCTTGCCCATATCAGACCATGTATAATTATGAATATATTTCCTGACTATTTACATTTTTTAAGTACAGAATTGGTGGTCATTCATTTTTGTTTAGTAATATAACTTAACTGATATATATTTTTATGAACGATCCATTACTTTAAGTTAAGCAAAAGATTTTTACATAAATACCGCAACAAAAGTTACATTTTTACATAAATACCCCAACAAAAGTTAAATTTTTACATAAATACCCCAAGGAAAGTAACATTTTTACATAAATACCCCAACAAAAGTTACATTTTTACATAAATACCCCAACGAAAGTTACATTTTCGTGGTCAATAAATATTATATTGAATCATAGAAAAATTATTTTACTGTTGTAGTTAAAATAATAGCTCAACACATTTGTAATATAATATTTTTGTAGCATAAGTGATGAATTTTTCTTAAATCTTGTTTAGGTAACACATTAATTGTATATTTTTCGAAAATAAATATTAAATTGAATTATATGATATAAATTGTTGCTTTTCGGCATGGTAAAAATTATATACCAAACAATTTATCATTAAAATGCACTATTGTTGTGACGAAAACGGAAGCAATTAAATTCTACACAACGAATGTTACACAGCAAGAAGTAATAAATTATTAATATTCCTGTTCATTAAATTTCTGTAATACATCATCAAGTTCCATACGTATATACTAAAATAAATACAAGATTATAGAATTAACAGTAGTTGAAACCAATTAAGTTGTTGTGTCAATTGAATTCAATGAATAAAATTGATTGATTGTACTACTCGTGTGATGTAAAAAGACTTTTTTTCGTACTTAAATATTAATCAGTAAACCACCTTACGTACAATTACAAGTTGTTACATTATGTTACGAATACAGTACCGTCAAGGCGGGGTACACTGCTAGTAGTGTTAGAGGCAGGGCCACCTTCACGTTCGTCAAAGATTTCTGAGGAACCCAAACAACCTAAGAAAAAAGATAACAGACTAAATTAATTTGATATAAACGTCCCTCTGACAAAAAGTTCATGAACAAACACAGTTCTTTTCTTACAGAATAACTTTTTTAGGTCTTATATCGAATGGAACCGTTACATATTATAATTTAAATGTTAATTTTGGAATAACTAAAATAGTATAAGATCATTCTATTGAATCTGACTAGACTCCAGTTCACGGAGAACGTATTTTTATATCCAATAACAGCGATTGATTACAATCAACGAACCGAATCTAATACCGATTAAAAGGCAAATCCTGATATATTGTGCAAGACACAAAACGGAGCTGAGAAGGCACAGGAAAAAATATTATCTTTGGAAAGGAGCGTTGCGTCACACAAGGGAGTATGCCACATATGTGAGACAAGGAACATAATTACCTCAATCAGATGTTTTAAAAAGGAGATCGAAAACCTGAAGCAGCCCAAACATTAAATTATGACAGGTGTAGCTACTTTTACAACACCGAATCACAGATTCAGCGTCTCTCGATACGTTCAGCTTCTCTCGATAGGTTCAGCTTCTCTCGATAGGTTCAAGATCTCTCGATATGTTCAGCGTCTCTCGATAGGTTCAGTGTCTCTCGATAGGTTCAGCTTCTCTCGATAGGTTCAGCGTCTCTCGATAGGTTCAGCGTCTCTCGATAGGTTCAGCTTCTCTCGATAGGTTCAGCTTCTCTCGATAGGTTCAGCATCTCTCGATAAGTTCAGCTCCTCTCGATAGGTTCAGCTTCTCTCGATAGGTTCAGCGTCTCTCGATAGGTTCAGCGTCTCTCGATAGATTTAGCGTCTCTCGATATGTTCAGCGTCTCTCGATAGGTTCAGCGTCTCTCGATAGATTCAGCGTCTCTCGATAGGTTCAGCGTCTCTCGATAGGTTCAGCGTCTCTCGATAGGTTCAGCGTCTCTCGATATGTTCAGCGTCTCTCGATAGGTTCAGCGTCTCTCGATAGATTCAGCGTCTCTCGATACATTCAGCGTCTCTCGTTAGATTCCACGTCTCTCGATAGATTCAGCGTCTCTCGATAGATTCAGCGTCTCTCGACAGGTTCAGCGTCTCTCGATAGGTGCAGCGTCTCTCGATAGGTTCAGTGTATCTCGATAGGTTCAGCGTATCTCGATAGGTTCAGCGTCTCTCGATGGGTTCAGCATCTCTTGGTAGATTCAGCGTCTCTCGATAGATTCAGCGTCTCTCGATAGGTTCAGCGTCTCTCTATAGGTTCAGCGTCATATCTATCGGAATCAGTGGATTTCACAAATGACAACGACCTACACTTTATCACTTATAAATAAGAAGAAAGAGGGTGAAATAACTAATGAAAAAAATGTGACCCGAACAAAATCAAAACTTTGGAAACCAAAACTCAAATTAGAGTTCCACTCCACACCGTGTTCACTGTCGGAGAAAAAAAGTTCAAAATGTTCCATGACTGATTTTCCGCCTGAACAGCTGCTCCCCCATGAAGACAAGTAAACTCAATAACAAATCCTGTGTCATAATATATGTTTATTTTATAAATCTAAAAAACCACACAAGATTAAAATTTTAAACTTTTTTTTCAATCGATGTAACAAAAAAGTCTGTATTCAAAAACTGTTTCTTAAACAGCTTGGGCTATTACAAACAATAAAAATAATCACCACAAACAAATAAAGATAAACATTGGGAACGGGTTAGACAAAGATGATTCAACCCTGACAAACGAGTTTCATAATTTGTTTAAAAGATGAATCGTTCTTCATTGAATGAATCAATGCTCTCAAAAGTCAAAGCCTAACATAATCTATGGCGATGGGACTTACCTATGATGAAGAAATCACCTAATTATTAGAGAACTCCCGGTGGTCTTAAAGAAATGCTACAGGTATATCTTGAGGCCACTTCATAAACTTATCTTTTCAAAATGGAGAATGTCCCTCACTTCTTAAAACTGCTAAAGTAACGCCTATTTTTAAATCGGATGACCATTGCTCACTCAATAACTACAATACAAATCTATAATTGATTAAATAACCCACATAATTAATAACAAATATTATTAAGAACTGTTTAGAATAGTATTGTATTGTTAAATATAAATGAAAAAAAAATGTAAAGGACATTTTATCAGATAGTTCATTTTTTCAAATCTAGAAATGTGTGTTATTATTATGTTTGCCTTGATGTTGCCAGTTTTTAGTACAATATTTGACAAACTTTTTAAACTGGAATGCTTAATCTTTTTAATGAACACAACCAGCTCTCTGAGTACCAATTTGAATTCATAAAAGGTAAATCGACTATAGACGAATTGGTGAGTCTTACAATATGGTTGAGAGAGATTAGAATGTTGGAAATCCATCCTCGGTGTTTTTCTCGACTTATCAAAAGCTTTTTTGACTGTGTTGACCTTAGATACCTTAAGATACTGCCCAGCAAATTCGAATCCCATGGCGTCCAATGTGTGCCCCCAATAGTGGCTTGGATCGTAACTCAGACAATGAAGTCAATTAATACAAATCTCAAATCAATTATGTGAACTGGTCAACATGTGCTATGGTGTCCCCCGGGATCAATTCTCAGTTCAACCCTTTTTTAGTTTATGTTAACTACATTGGGGCATCTCTGTGACAGGGAAAAATCATTTAATATGCTGTTGATACAACCCTGTGTTTTAGAGATAAACATGTCCCTCACAGTTCTACTAGCTTTAGGTCCTGAACTAGTCGAACAACAAGCTTTTGTACAATTGAATAAATGCATTCACTATTTCAAAAGCATACATCTGAAAACAATTTCTTCTAAATCAAGTGTTATACATATTATCTTGCGTCCTCAGAACTTGGAATGTGCCCCTAGTGCAATATTTGAAGACACTATGCTGGAGGAGGTGTACACGTAAAGATTTCTTAGATTACACCTAGATCGAGGTTTGACATGGACTGCCCATATTTACATAGGCCAAATTAACATGTGGTATCTATGTTCTGATAACTTTACCAAATACTGCCCCATACAGGCACTGAAGGTGGCAAATTATGGCTTAATGTATCCCCATCAAGACAGTCGCACAGTGCTGTGGGGAGATAGTACAAGTAATCAGCTCTTTTAGAGTATTCAGATTTAAAAAAAGCTATTCAGATAATCGAAAAAGTTGATTTCAGAGAATCTTCCTGGCCAATTAAAAAAAAAAAAAAAATTAAGAATGTTGCGTTTACCTACATACTATAAACAACTTTGTTTTTTAAGTGTGCTTTGATTCGGAGACAAGACATTCGCGGATGTGGTATTAGAGGCATGGACAACTAGGACTGGGAGGCACAAAACACTTACGAGTATTGTTGCCCTCAGAGGCAGGTGTCCATCTTTACAATAAACCACCAAACGCTTAAGATGTTTAAAACGCAACTATAAGGCTTTCTAGCCTATGTGAGTTTTTGGCGAGCGACTTGGAGATGACAGAGTCAGTAAACTGACTCCGGAACTGGAGGTGAGGACATTTGTTGGACTAATAATCATCATTGTTGTATGTCTCCAAGTGTTTCTATTGTAGCCACATTGCACAGTTATTGTTATTAACCTTTGCCATTGTAACACATAGTTGTTTAGTAAAATAATAATAAGCTGCAATATTTATATTTAAAGATAGGTGCCTGCCCTAAACCACCTAATGCTGAAAATAACTATAAATAAATTAAAATAAAAAAACACATGTATTCTCTGTATGACATTTTTGTTTTATTTTTTTACTATAGGACCTATTTGACAAGTTTTGCATAACTTGGTGAGGCCTAGATTTTGTATACAATTTAATGAAATAAATAAAAAGAATGAAAGAATTTTGTAGAGTGGGTGATATTACAGTTGTTAACTAGGTATAAACAGTTTTAAACTAAAATTGATTTTTACAATACATGTTATACCTACTACAATAAAACTGATTTGATTTGAAATAATGATAAATAGATAGGCCTACTTACATTATTCTTATATTCCAAAATATATTTATTTATTTAGACAAATACCCAACAATCGTCTCAGCTGTTATGAACGGTAATAGACCTAAAAAACCGAAATAAATGAAGACGGTTAAATTGTGTTTTGTCACTCGAAATACGACTCAAATTCATATTAGTTTCTTATATATGTACATGGTTTTAATACTTATAGAGGGGTATTTCCCAAACATGTATCCATATTTGATTTTGTATTTATAAATGATTTTCCTTTATCAATAACTTGAGATAGTGAATTTATCATATTTTTATTGAAGTGTAAAAAAATTAAAATTACAACTGGCTGACTTTTGAAATGTACTAATTTTATTACAAATAACAGCAGTTTTTAATAAACTTATGTTATTTGAATTTATTTACCTTTCAAGAGATGAATTTGCCAATTCATCTCTTGAAAGGTAAGAAAATGCTTTTCTTTTACAGACAATGTTCGAAACTTACACTAAAAACATTTTATAGATAACAAAACATTACGAATGAATGAAAGAATGAAATAAAATTCCTAAACTCTTTGTGGGACACTCAGAAAAATGTTTGTAAGACATGCAAGATGTGTGTGTGTGTTTTTTAACAGAAAACTACTGAGAACATTTTAAAGCTACGAAAATTAGAATTTATTTCTTGAAAAATATTATAATTTACTTAGTTTTAACTTAGCTATTTTTTTAAGTTATAATTTAATTTTCATGTTAAGTTTCTTTTATATTTATTTTAAAAATAAATGATTAAACATAGTCAAATAAAACATTACAATTGAGTGGTAGAAAATTCATTGATTATTATTTAGTGGTGAAATCATTTGAAAGTGTTGCATTTTCTCGAAGAAAGTTTATTCAACACGCTCGAAAAAAAATATGAAAAATAATTAATTAAATGCATCCAGCAACTGGTTAAACCTGAAAGACCGAAAGCCTTTGCAACTAGGTCAAGATTATTCAATGCATTTGGCAGTTTCAGAGGTTACTGTGGACATTCATAGTTTGTATCTAAACTTAATTATTTCTGCATTAAGCATTTATTGATGTTACAGATGTTTATTATACTTAAATAAGATAAATATGTCCATATTTGTAAAAACTAATACTTGTGTTTTAACATTGCTGAGTCTAGAAATAAGATAAAACCTCGTAACAAGAAAGATATTTGCCATGCCATCAGATTTTTACCATAAGTAAGAATTTCAATTTCTTTATAATCAAACCAAATTAAACTATAATTTTCTTGAACATTTTAGATATACAAGCATTTGAATTCAAGTCAGAATGCTTTATTATCAATATTTACAAATTACTAATGGTCCCAACAAATTACAAAAAATGTATCGTTGAGTGCTCATACATATTTGTAAATAAAATTATATTTTAAATAAATAAACTAAAAATTAAATATTTATATTTTAATGATTTTAAAAACAAGTAGAGAAAATGTGCTCTTGGCAGCGGTGTTAAAATTTTAACTCATGATGAACAACCATGAAGAAAATAGTGAAATAAAAAACAAAATTAAATTTATATGTATTATTGAAAAAACCAATTTAAAAGCTAAAAAATTAAAAATATAAAACTCAAAATAAATAATACATTTTATATCTCTTCATGTTAATAATAAGTGTTATGATTTTTAGTTAACGATAAAACTTATTTCTATTCAGTAACACATAACTAAACATAGCCGAATAAATGAATGTCTTGTAAAAGTGTCAAAACTTTGGTAACAAGTCTTAAGGCAAAAATACAGATAGAAGTAGAATAATTTGAGAAATACATAATAGTCAAATAATTTTAGAAATACACAATAGTCAAATAATTTGAGCAGTTGACAACGTTATGTGGTGAGTCATGTTAATCAACATCGTTAACTGACAGTAACGACACAATAATGTGAGGCTCAGTTGTAGAAAAGGTTTTAAAATTCAACAAAATGTTCTGTATAATATTATATATTCAAAGTAAAATCTAATTCAGTGAGTTTTTCCCGTATTTATTACAAAATCTTGAAAATATAAACTTTTCTACTTTTCTAAGTGAATAATTTGTTTTAATATTTGGGTAATTGTAGGAATCAAACCGGTAATATTTCTAAATAATATTTATTTGGAGTAGTCATTCACTAACCAATATTATTATATCTGAGTAACAAGTTGTTGCAATGAATATCTTCTTGATGCATGCCTAACATTTTAAGTAAAGTCCTTTGTTGATGATTATTTATACGAGATATAACTGATTTGGAGGATCTGATAAACCCTCTAACCGTATCTCATCAGCTATTCAAACATTGATTTGTAAATTTAGCTCTATTGTTAGGTGTTTAAGAACATTTCTTAAGTAATAAAGTATTGCTGGCAGATTCTTTTATCTTTTTGACATAACTTTTATATGTGTTTCCTGTTTTCATGTATTGTCAATAGTGTCTAGACTAATGTGTTTTTCATGCAAAACAATCTTATATACATTGAATATCGCTGTAAGGAGACGATGGTAAAATGCCTTTAGAGTGGGGAAAAAAGAGGAGACTAAAATGTTACAGAAAAACTCTGCTAAAAATGTCATAAAATTGCAAATGTTATATCATTTATATATTTGTCTTGCTTCATTTATACTATCATTGAATTAGGTGTTGGTTTATAGAAATAAAACCCCTTTAAAATATATTTTTATTATTATTTTCCCTGAGCAATAAAAAGATAAGAATTAAAAACAGTTGGTGTAACTCAGTTACCCTCCCTGGTTAAGCGTGTAATAAAATTAGGGTTGGTGACAGACGGGTTAAATTTAATGCTTAAAAAACATCTGATTCATAAACTCTTATGAGATCAACGGAATAAACTAAATTTTGGATACTGAACAAACTAAATATCATACTTAATTCTTACTAATATTTTTAAGTGTTTAAATATTCAGCTGTTTTAAAAAATGCTGTGACATCAACAACTAAGATAAATATAAGACAGTCAAAGTAGGCCTAAATGGCTTTGAATTTGAACTTACTACTAATGTTTCAAATATTTACAGAAAGAGCTGTTTTACTTTTGAAATGTGTGATTTTAAAAACGTGTTAAAATGTTTATGTCGTCTGCTTGACTTAAAAAAAATTAAAATCAATATTGTTAAAAACTGAGTTTAAGTGTAAAATATGGCATCGACATTCCATGCTACGCAAAATTACCTTCAATTTAATAAAAGGTTTATTGAAATCCGTTCATAGGTAGCCTCAGAAACTTATTGAACAAAACCACTAAATTGTTTTAAATACATATATGTCTAAATACTTAATTTCACTATCCACTTCTAACATACGAAAAAACATCTGTTATCATTTTGGTTTGATAAGTGTTAACAGCTGTGGCTTTTCATTATTGATTATCAATTAGGGGTGTTGCGAAAGAAATGAAAATTGAATACAACGGTATTTTGAGAGTTAATAATTATTAAATTTTTATCGTAAACCCGTCGAAGCAACGTGCTGTAGTCCGATGATATTTTAGATTCTGTTTCATAAAATTAGTGTGAGGTACTACAATTGCCGTCTCATCCGCATACATAAACAATGTAACATGGAGAGTTTAGTTCGAGAGGCTTTTAACTTATATAGTGAACAGCATTGGAGTTAGTACACTACCTTGAGGTACACCTTGATTGAACATTCTATATGACATTATTATTTAGCTGTTTCAAGACCAAATGACCAGATTCCCAAGTAGGTTTTTCCGTGCAACCAATTTTCCTAAATATAATTTCTTTATTGATTAAAAAGATCTTCTCTCTGCTTATCTGTTGTATATGTTTCGGTCATGAGTACAATGAGTGGCTGTCTCAGAATAAACAATAAGTGAACACCACTTGGTTGAGGTGGAGCAATACCTCAACTGATTCTACATAAAATGATGGTTACACTAACTCATATTTCTGCCATTCGCCATGATCAGAATAAGTGGCCGTTACAGAGTAAAGAAAAAGTGAACACCACTTGGTTGACGATTCAGGATTTTGAATACATTTATCGCGCTGTAAAATTTTAAACTCTACCAATCGTATTAATTTGTTTATGTTTGTTAAAATATTTACTATTCCAAGCCAACAATATCAGCTTATTATTTGGATACAATGAATAACTACGTCTTAAATAGTGTACCCATACGATAATGATGTGACCAAATAAAAATAACTATTTCGTGGGTTCTTCAGGATCGTGAAATGTCTACGTAATTACTTAATAGTTTCCATTCCTCTAATGTTACAACTGACCACTCAGTTCGACATCATAGTTCACATAAATATGTGATAAACTAAAAATAAATCACACTATAATGCCAGATAGAGTTTTAAATAAATAATTTAAATTACAATAATATTGATATCTAAAATACAATTCATAAAACTTAGTAGATAAGGGTACTTTGCCAAAGTTGTAATTCCAACTCTCCAACTGTTGTCAAAGTACTAATTATTGAGCTAGCATCATAAATTATTCTTGTGTCTTCTAATAACGGTTTGGATTAATTTTCCTGGAGAAACTTCCACAGTCAATGCCATCAATATCTCAATCGTGGTCTTCTAGGTCTGGCCATGTCAAATTATGTACACAATGTAAAACACACGTAGAACTGAGAGTAGTACTGCAGCAAGTAGTAGGAGATGTTTGGATTAACTTCTTATCTCATCGTACACATTCTGCTGTGTTTCACTCCCTAGTCCTACTTTTCAGGCATAGTGGAACAATAACCTGTCCTATTGTCAGCGTCATGCAGGTTACGTTCACGCGTGCTTCGCTTCTGGATTGCGATTAACTGTCAATTATATTTACCAAAGTAGTAACTGTATTATTATCATTTTAATGAGATTTTTTTATTTAATTGAAAATTCCAGTTTTCACTTTTACCGTTTCTATTTCTCATTTTTAACGAGCCATTGTTTTGTGAGTACAGTAGTTTGCAATGACATTGCATTCAGATAATTCTACTATACATTTTACCGTCAGAGAGAACGTAAATTTAGGAACAGGAGCATAGTCCTGCCGCAACAATGTATCAGCTAGTAGCCTCCATATGTTGCTATTAACTCATTAATTGACATTTATAATTTTCTAAATTTACGCTATGTGGCATGATTACTATAACAGTCATGCCAGTGGTCTACTAAAGAGTCATGACTGTTATAACTGTCATATAAACAATTGATGCTCAGGGACATGACTGCTGTAGAAGTCAATATTTAAATTTAGTTTATTGTTATACAAATGTTAGTTCAAACCTAAAAATAATTTTAAATTGTATATTAAGTAGTTATTTATGCAAATAATAACTTGGATCAGTGGACAAAGTGTTCCAGCCGTTTGCAGGCCCTTACTGTACTGCAGATGTTTACAAGTACTGACTTGATCATCGCTTTACTTGAGCAGATTGTTCTGTCTTGCTTGTCGTGCTGTGTAATCCACACTAGTTTCCCTTATTAGTAATATTATGTTCAGTAATTTTATTCTTAAAGATGAATAGTGATAAACTAGTTAGATTGGTAAGTGATGTGTTAGATTTACCTAGTGAGGGTGATGCAATAAGTGAAGTGTTAGATTTACCTAGTGAGGTTGATGCAATAAGTGAAGTGTTAGATTTACCTAGTGAGGGTGATGCAATAAGTGAAGTGTTAGATTTACCTAGTGAGGGTGATGCAATAAGTGAAGTGTTAGATTTACCTAGTGAGGTTGATGCAATAAGTGAAGTGTTGGATTTACCTAGTGAGGGCGATGCAATAAGTGAAGTGTTAGATTTACCTAGTGAGGTTGATGCAATAAGTGAAGTGTTAGATTTACCTAGTGAGGGTGATGCAATAAGTGAAGTGTTAGATTTACCTAGTGAGGGTGATGCAATAAGTGAAGTGTTAGATTTACCTAGTGAGGGTGATGCAATAAGTGAAGTGTTAGATTTACCTAGTGAGGGTGATGCAATAAGTGAAGTGTTAGATTTACCTAGTGAGGTTGATGCAATAAGTGAAGTGTTGGATTTACCTAGTGAGGTTGATGCAATAAGTGAAGTGTTGGATTTACCTAGTGAGGTTGATGCAATAAGTGAAGTGTTGGATTTACCTAGTGAGGTTGATGCAATAAGTGAAGTGTTAGATTTACCTAGTGAGGTTGATACAATAAGTGAAGTGTTAGATTTACCTAGTGAGGTTGATGCAATAAGTGAAGTGTTGGATTTACCTAGTGAGGTTGATGCAATAAGTGAAGTGTTGGATTTACCTAGTGAGGTTGATGCAATAAGTGAAGTGTTGGATTTACCTAGTGAGGTTGATGCAATAAGTGAAGTGTTGGATTTACCTAGTGAGGTTGATGCAATAAGTGAAGTGTTGGATTTACCTAGTGAGGTTGATGCAATAAGTGAAGTGTTGGATTTACCTAGTGAGGTTGATGCAATAAGTGAAGTGTTGGATTTACCTAGTGAGGTTGATGCAATAAGTGAAGTGTTGGATTTACCTAGTGAGGGTGATGCAATAAGTGAAGTGTTAGATTTACCTAGTGAGGGTGATGCAATAAGTGAAGTGTTGGATTTACCTAGTGAGGGTGATGCAATAAGTGAAGTGTTGGATTTACCTAGTGAGGGTGATGCAATAAGTGAAGTGTTAGATTTATCTAGTGAGGGTGATGCAATAAGTGAAGTGTTAGATTTACCTAGTGAGGTTGATGCAATAAGTGAAGTGTTGTATTTACCTAGTGAGGGTGATGCAATAAGTGAAGTGTTAGATTTACCTAGTGAGGTTGATGCAATAAGTGAAGTGTTGGATTTACCTAGTGAGGTTGATGCAATAAGTGAAGTGTTAGATTTACCTAGTGAGCCACAATTATTGACCAGTGTGCCTATTGAAGGTGGCATTGAACCAGGTAGTGAGCCAGATAATTAAATAAATAGATTTGCCTGAGCATGTGACCACATACCAAATATTTACTAAACTTTGGGATGATGACATTATGAATATGATCTGAGAATAAATTAATATTTTTGGTTTCATGATATTCAACCCAATTAAATTATACATCTATTCCAAGCTTATTAGTGAGAAAGGTTTTCTACTTAACTTTACATTAAATTAGACTACATTTATGTGCTGATATGGCGTCTTGAACAATTATTGGAGAAAAATACATGTTGCGTTTTTGTTTAATAAACTTTCTCTAGGAAATCTAGTTTTTATTTGCGTTTGCTTGCAAAATAGTTGAAATTTATAGAGAATTTTACGATCTTTCCAATAGTATTAATAAGAATCTGATAGGTGTTTTGTTTTTGCTTTTGTAGCTCAATCAGTGAGTTAATGTCAAGTAATTTTAAAAACACACAATATGAGCCCTTACAGCCAAACGGTTGAGAATCGTACATGGGTTAATAGGAACTTTTTTGTTCCTTTTTGTGAGTACAACAAACAGGTAAATTTAATGGTTTCAGTAGAGACTCATCCTGTATACAACTTCAATCTACATATAAAATGATACAACAGTCTTGCAGCATTGTTTAGTTGTAATAATCAATCTGGCTGCATATGTATACATTTGAATACATCTAAAATCTGAAGATAAGTCGATACTCACAACAGGTGTTCCTACGTTTAGTTGTGATAATCATTGCTTTGAAAATCTGCTTACACTTTTATAAAATAAGCATATAAACGTTTTTTTGAGCTATGAAATTTTCGAGAGTTGAAGTTCCTGTTTTTTTTTCCTATATTTTTGTCATTATTGTAAAAGATAAATGATCTAATATTTGTTCAAAACCTAATTTTTCTTAGCTTAGTTTTTGAACGCCTGCATAACATCACCAAATAATAATTTGAATATATATATATATGGTTTTAAAAACGCAATTTACAAGATTAATTTTATGGTGCTCAATAAAATGTGGTCAATATACGGCGAATACATAGATGTCAAACTTTCCTTCTGGTCAAGGCTCATATTTTTCGTTACTTATTGACCAAAAGTTGTGTATGAGGTGTCATTTTAAACGTTATCATATTGCTCATTGGGTTCACTTTTAATATTTGGAATACATACTTCTATTTTTTATATTTTCCCCATAAAACTAATTAGGAATTTGCAATGTAATTCCATGCACTATTTCATTCTTGATCAAATGCAGTATGTTTTGAAAATTCTGTTTTAAAATAAATGTTTACTTTGGATACGTGTTATCGTATTTTTGGTTCGAAAATAACGTTGTTCTTATGCGAGTTAAAACCAACATGGCCAACAGCCTCTGCAGACTCTTAATAATTAGGCATAATCAAGAAACTAATTAATTCTACAAATAAACCAAAAATCAAACACCCTCTAAGTTGGTTTTAACAATAAATACACGTCTCTAAGACACGAAAAAGATATGAAAATACTGTTAATAGTCAGACTTCCTTTAGGGTGAAAACATAGTGGAGCGGTGAGTCTACAGTCAAGCGGCGAGCTAAGATCATCTAGAGCTGCAAGTCACGAGTGCCACTCGGGTGGAGGAAAGTTTCATCAGTCAGCAAAATGTCATCTTACATTTAAAATAAGTAATAAATTATAAATAGCACTCTTAAATGTTAACGTATGTTTTATACCAGAAGTAGTGTATTGTTCACGTGTTGTTTAAAAACAGCAATTTTTACATAGTTAAAGAACGACAGGTTTTTAAATTACTGTTTGAAATTCAATTTGATTAAATGTCAGAGATAATTATGTGGTAACAAATCAGTTGGCTTCCACTTTTCTAACTCTCGGATATTTTCAACATCTTCTCCTTAGTAGTGTGATGACGTTCATAACGTATACATTTATATAATAGAGGTGAAACTCCCTTTTTGTATTAATTGTTGCCAGGATTAAAGTAGACTACGTTAACACTAATAATTTAAATATCAACTATGAGACCAAATTGTTTTTTATGTCGTTCAGTTGTTGTAAATATTTATTGCATTAGACTTTTATTAATAAATAATGTAATCAAGAATCCGAAACACCTTTTATGAAGTTCAGTTATGAGTGTATGTATCGGTTTTAACCTAAACATTCCGACCAAATAGGAAAGCTTAGCTAGTATATCTAAAGTATTTATGTAATTAATTAACTCGAATACATAGTTTTGCAAACACATGCGTAGAAAGTTTTATCTATGTTAATTTTTATTCAGAAAACGGAAATCGTAATAAAGTGAAACTCAGTTTCGTAAAATCGTTATTTCTTTGACGCAGAAAAAATATTTTGCTAAAAATAAAAAATTACTCTTTTTATCAATTTTGAAATAAGCAAACAGTTAATCTATAATATATTCTTGCACAGACAAGGCAAACACGAAAGTCCAGTAAAATAACAACTATTAATTTGTAATATTTGTAAGTTTGCATCGTCCTATGTATTATTATATTGCAAACTGGCTTTAGTACATATTAAAATATTTAAACAATATATAAAAATAAAATAAGAGTTTTATTTTTTCGTTGCTTATAATAGACTATAGGTCTATTTAGCATATTTACACGTTTCGTGTAGCAGAGAATCTGAAATGAGCCAAATCTTAGTTTCTATCTCTCTTGGTAACGCTTCCAACACTGGTTTTCGCCAGTATGAATCTACTCTTCATCATATAATTTTTTTCAAGCAATCAAGTAATCAAGAAAAAACAATTCTCCATTAGTTCTTTAAAGCATATTTTTATTAGTTGATTTTGGTTATCTTAAAAATTATTCAATAAAGGCTTAATATTGAATAATGTTTTTTTCCATTTCATTGTAACTTACTTGTTAAATTAGAACAATTTTTAAAGAATATCACTAAAATAAAAATAAAAATATGCTAATCAATCAGAATTTTGTATTAAAATTTCTACAAAATGACGCATCATATTATAATAGGAAAAATTGGAAAAAATTGTCATGTCCATTTATTATATCTAAGAAGCCCCCCTTAACGGTCCTAACAAATATTGTGGATAATAGGGTCTTTAAAATGTTATCATATTTCGATTATTTTCAATAAACCTAACCTACTGTCGTCCGATTTTGTTCGGAACATCGATAAAACTTAATGATTCCAAATTTATTAAAAGCAATAAGGTCTGAATTGCACTTAATCATGTTATCCTTAATTAAAAATGGGAAATACTTAATTTGGCTTGTATCTAATTAACTAAAATAATAACAATTGTTTAACAAATAAAAATTAAAAAACTAAGAGATTCTTCACTGATCATCATAATTTAAGAAATAATTTAACATAACATGAAAAAAACACAAATTAATATTTTACTATTTTATATTTTTGGAAGATTAGTTGCTTGAGAGGGAATACCAAAATTAATTCAAAAAGAATAAAAATACTAACAACATTTATAAAAGTTTACAAAAGGAACCCACTTTATTCCATTGAAGTTTTTGTCACATTTAGTAAAAATTGTCATACATAAATACTGATCTATTAAATATTCCTATACTACACTGTACTATTTCACTGTAATAAATATTCCTACACTACACTGTACTGTTTCACTGTAATAAATATTCCTATACTACACTGTACTGTTTCACTGTAATAAATATTCCTACACTACACTGTACTGTTTCACTGTAATAAATATTCCTACACTACACTGTACTGTTTCACTGTAATAAATATTCCTACACTACACTGTACTGTTTCACTGTAATAAATATTCCTTCACTACACTGTACTGTTTCACTGTAATAAATATTCCTATACTACACTGTACTGTTTCACTGTAATAAATATTCCTACACTACACTGTACTGTTTCACTGTAATAAATATTCCTATACTACACTGTACTATTTCAATGTAATAAATATTCCTACACTACACTGTACTGTTTCCCTGTAATAAATATTCCTTCACTACACTGTACTGTTTCACTGTAATAAATATTCCTACACTACACTGTACTGTTTCACTGTAATAAATATTCCTACACTACACTGTACTGTTTCACTGTAATAAATAATCCTACACTACACTGTACTGTTTCCCTGTAATAAATATTCCTTCACTACACTGTACTGTTTCACTGTAATAAATATTCCTACACTACACTGTACTGTTTCACTGTAATAAATATTCCTGTACTACACTGTACTGTTTCACTGTAATAAATATTATTACTTTTACTTTATTAATTTATTAGGCTAGACGACGAATAGTTAGTTATATCGATAACCCTCAAATGTTATTCTTAACACAGTAAATGGATCTAAAAATGTATTATTAAAAATGCAATAGTAATTTTAAACATAAATAATGTAAAAATCTGAAAACCGGACACATTCCATTAACTCTTGCTTCCGGCGATTAAATTCATTAAAAATATTAAATTGAATTAGCCATGCATGAATGCCTAGTTAACCACAGTAAGAGATAATTTGTCATTTTTTCTAAGATAAACAGGTTTCACCCAGGGAATATTTTATGAGCAAACCACAGTTCTTTATATATTCTCATATTAAATATTTGACCCTGCATAGATAATTAGTTAAGAGTGAGCATTTATTTTCATCGAAATGTACATTTTTCAATATTTTTTTTTTATTTTTTTTTAGTCTTATCTGTATTGTAACAAAAAATTCATAACAACTGCATTTGTAATTCAGAACTAAACTGTTTAAAAATTGGACGTCATTTAAAAAACCACAATAGGCTACTTATAAAAACACTTTGGCACTGCCCTAAAATCAAATTTATTTTATTTTTTATTTATTTTTACCAACAGAAAAACATGTACTCAAAATTATAGGTGAAAGTATAGTTTTATTACATCTTAGTTGAACACCTGTACTTCGCTATTCTGGATAAAATCACGAAATTAGTCCAAAATATTTCAGTGGCCGACTGGACTGTTGAACATGTACAGTTTCAAAGGAAACACTCTTAGTTTGAAGAATAAAACTGTACAGTGAGAAAGTAATGTCAAATCACAAGAAAAATAATATTCAGATGCAAAATTCTTGTAATAGCTGTTTAAAAAAAATCAAAATAATCAGAATAAATGATGTCAGAGCCAACGTAGTATTTGGTGTGTTCACCCACAAGATAACTTGGAATAGAAAGGCCGCTTAGAAAACGACATATTGAGCGCACTGAAGCGAGTGAGATGTACTGAGTAGTGGAAGTGATGTAGATAACTACTCTTCCCCCACTGTGCAATTCCATTAAAAAATATTCATGGCAACCAGGATGACGCAAGGCCGCGGGCTGGCGGCGCAATAACAATTCCCACCTATCACGTCATTTGCAGCAGTAACCATTAGTTGGTTTGATTAACACCATCGAATAAAACTTAGGACAATTAAATTAAATCATTTTTTTCCATAATAATCAAATAACAATTAATAATAGCAATAACACAACTAATAATAATGTAAACAATAAACATCGATTAAGCAAACATTTACAGTTGATTACAGTTATTTTTCAATAAAACATCGTTGCGGAAGTTGAACACTTGAAGGCGGAAGTTAGATACGCCCGTGAAAAACTCCCGTATCTAACTTTTTTTAGTGGAACATTTCCCCTCTGCTGCTGGGACCCAACATGCACTAAATATAACACGCAGGTAGTTTAATGTCCGGTCCAGTTTTGGGGAAAGAAACCTAGAATGGATTCCAAAGATAAAACAGCCTTGTACTAAAGAAAAAAAAACTTCTTAGGCCTGTATAGAATTATAAACAAAGCTTAGTAAAAGATTCGGTGCTCTTGTTTTCCCGTGAGAAGTGAGGGAAGTGCCCGTTACGAACAGTCAGACAAACGACACAACTAAGATAAGAGTGGCTTATATTCTCTGATAAATAAACGTGTGAATATGAAACACTCCATAATTAGCAATGCTCTGACAAAACTTTAATTTTACTTATATAGATTAGTGTAGAAATAAATTATTTAATCATTTCAGTGAACTATGTACAACAATTAATTCAGGTCATGTAAAGTGTAAAACACAACTAAAGTTGATGTTACTATTTTAAATTGTTTGCTTTTTTTGTAAAATATTATTGAATAATAAGTACTTAAGTATTATTGAATCACTGGCCTTTAGTGCTGATCGTCCTCATTCAACTGAAATAAATAAATGTAACATTTACTTGCACTATATTTTCTAAAGAAAATATTACTATGGTTAGTGAATATATTGTTTAAGTACTATTATCTATTTGTATTACCATTCTTTGAGTTGTAAGCCATTCTCTTGGGCTTTTTTAAAAAGATATCTAATGATATTTCTAATCACATTTATCTACCCTAATAAAACTGATCACCGATCTACTGGCCTATGTACTTGAGCATGTCCAAATAGAACGACCAACTGATGGAATTAAAATACCAGTTTGATTCCATTTCTAAGATTTCCATTCTCGTGACCAAACTAGGACTTCTTTAGTAAAAATTTGAAAATAATCGTTAATTTTTTTCTGTCTCCTTTAGAATGTGTACATATACATAAACTATTGTTGACATTTGTTCTGCAAATTTTCTAGAATTAGTTTTTATAAAACAAAATATTATCTACCCGTTTCTTTGTGTATTCACGAAACTTAAAAGTCAAATGTTCATGAAAATTAGTAAAATTCAACCAATAGTTTCAAAGATTAATATTGTATCCTATTTTAGTAATTGTTACTAAAATGTTCACGATATCAGGACTATTGAAATCGCAGAATAATGGTACCTATATTAGCTGTTATAAAACTACTTGAATATTGGTACCTATATTAGTTGTTATAAAACTACTTGAATATTGGTACCAATATTAGTTGTTATAAAACTACTTGAATTATGGTACCTATATTAGTTGTTATAAAACTACTTGAATAATGGTGCCTATATTAGTTGTTATAAAACTAATTGAATAATGGTGCCTATATTAGTTGTTATAAAACTACTTGAATAATGGTACCTATATTAGTTGTTATAAAACTACTTGAATAATGGTACCTATATTAGTTGTTATAAAACTACTTGAATATTGGTACCTATATTAGTTGTTATAAAACTACTTGAATATTGGTACCAATATTAGTTGTTATAAAACTACTTGAATAATGGTACCTATATTAGTTGTTATAAAACTACTTGAATATTGGTACCTATATTAGTTGTTATAAAACTACTTGAATATTGGTACCTATATTAGTTGTTACAAAACTACTTGAATAATGGTACCTATATTAGCTGTTATAAAACTACTTGAATATTGGTACCTATATTAGTTGTTATAAAACTACTTGAATAATGGTACCTATATTAGTTGTTATAAAACTACTTGAATATTGGTACCTATATTAGTTGTTATAAAACTACTTGAATAATGGTACCTATATTAGTTGTTACAAAACTACTTGAATATTGGTACCTATATTAGTTGTTATAAAACTACTTGAATAATGGTACATATATTAGTTGTTATAAAACTGCTTGAATATTGGTACCTATATTAGTTGTTATAAAACTACTTGAATAATGGTACCTATATTAGTTGTTACAAAACTACTTGAATAATGGTACCTATATTAGCTGTTATAAAACTACTTGAATATTGGTACCTATATTAGTTGTTATAAAACTACTTGAATAATGGTACCTATATTAGTTGTTATAAAACTACTTGAATAATGTGACAATAATGGTACCTATATTAGTTGTTATAAAACTACTTGAATAATGGTACCTATATTAGTTGTTATAAAACTACTTGAATAATGGTACCTATATTAGTTGTTATAAAACTACTTGAATATTGTGACAATAATGGTACCTATATTAGTTGTTATAAAACTACTTGAATATTGTGACAATAATGGTACCTATAATCGTTGTTATAAAACTACTTGAATATTGTGACAATTTAAAATATAAAATTGTGTTTTCATTTTCTTATTTTAATAATTAATGAACGTTAATTTTTTAGTAAGTACAGTACAGTATAAACTGAAAAATATCATTGCCTATAGATATCATGAAATATTGCTTTAAATTTTGATTTCAAATTGAAATAAAGACGCGTTTACAACGGAGTTGTCAATATTGTTACCAATAAATGTAGTCAACCTTGTATTTACAAAATTTGTACTAAAATGTTCGTCAACATTTGTTGCCGACAATGTTGTCAACACGGAAAAAGTGTTGGCAACATTACTCACCAGTAGTCGCTAAAGATCAAAGAGTGTTGACAACGATGTTGACGGGGTTAAGCGACCTGCAACAATGTTGGCAACACTTCCCATTCCACTGTTCGGTGCTCGTAGTTGGCAGACGCGACGTTAGTACAGTACTAGGTATACATCGGCTGTTGCTAGTACTGTAGTACTAATTTGTTGTCAGCAAATATTGACCATTCTAGATATTCACCAACATATGGTGTAAACTTAGCGTAATGGTGAGGTTTAGTGCACTGTTTTTCATCCATCCACAATTTTGACCTTAACCACTATCTCACATAGGAAGCCGTTGATGTTTACTCCTGATAATTAAATGTAAATTTAAATTAATATGGATGATTAAAACCAGTGGTATAACATATTTATTGTAACTTATAAGTACGTATATATATATATATATTATGTGTGTATTTTATAAAAGAATAGAAGAAATAGAGGTGACATCCGTCACTTTGTTCGATGTAAGGACACTGGGGTGTCGAGCGGATGGCGAGGCCAACATTGTTGTCAATACCTCCCCTTATTCATCTCTACAAGAACAACCGTATTAATTAATAGTACAAGTTAAAAAGACGTAAATTAGTTGTAATCCAATAACAGGTGTTCGTTGCGGCCATACGTAAGGAACCTCGTTTCTTTGTTCTCTGTGCTCCTGCTCAAAACTATTGCAAGCTCACTGACTCCTACAATATCAGTGTTACAATATTACTAACTCAACGATTTTACTTTCATTTTGATTCAAATGAGCAGATTGATTAAAAAAATATAGGTACAGAAAATAATTATTTTGTTCGAAGTACAGATATCCTGAAAGTTTAAGTTTAAGTACAACGTTTCACAACAATAATATGAATTAATTCACATCTAATAGTAATGACAACTGGAGGCCTGTCAGGTTCTTGGACACCTCTTGCACTTATAACGGGTTGTGTTCCTCTCCCCGTCTCTCGAGACGTCATTGCAGATAGATATCAAGGTTTAAATATGATATATTAGTACACCCTACATTTACTGTCTTTTTTTAATCATTTACTTGCTCGTTCGTGTGGTTTTACTTGGTCGATGTTTGTGTCCCTCAAGTATTAAAGACTTGTATATTAGGTGACTTTCTGTTGTTATGGAACTACTTGCTCGTTCGTGTGGTTTTACTTGGTCGATGTTTGTGTCCCTCAAGTATTGAAGACTTGTATATTAGGTGACTTTCTGTTGTTATGGAACTATTTGCTCGTTCGTGTGGTTTTACTTGGTCGATGTTTGTGTCCCTCAAGTATTGAAGACTTGTATATTAGGTGAATTTCTGTTGTTATGGAACTATTTGCTCGTTCGTGTGGTTTTACTTGGTCGATGTTTGTGTCCCTCAAGTATTGAAGACTTGTATATTAGGTGACTTTCTGTTGTTATGGAACTATTTGCTCGTTCGTGTGGTTTTACTTGTTCGATGTTTGTGTCCTTCAAGTATTAAAGACTTGTATATTAGGTGACTTTCTGTTGTTATGGAACTATTTGCTCGTTCGTGTGGTTTTACTTGGTCGATGTTTGTGTCCCTCAAGTATTGAAGACTTGTATATTAGGTGAATTTCTGTTGTTATGGAACTATTTGCTCGTTCGTGTGGTTTTACTTGGTCGATGTTTGTGTCCCTCAAGTATTGAAGGCTTGTTTATTGCATTTTAGTGCAGGGTGTGTTTACCCTGGACTTTCAATGCAAGTCGTGTGAACATTGTATTTTACTATCTATACAGGTTGTAATTAAAATGGTGTCCTGGTTATATATTTTGGAATTCTAGACCCAATTTAGAAACTAAAATTAAGGATAAAGTCTTACCCCATTCAGTTCCGTTCAGTGGCTGTCTGTTTGTGCTTACTACAATAAAAATCAATAACTCAAGAACAATTTGGCCGACGAACCTGAAATTTTTTGCAGTTCTTTATATTAACATTATTAATAAACGTTATAAAATAGCCATTGTAACCACTGTAAACATCATTATTTACATTTAAACAGCTTTTAAAAGATAATAAAACAGGATACCTAATTTTACATGTGTGAGTATGGTTTTCATACATACACACACACACACACACACACACACACACACACACACACACACACACACACACACACACACACACACACACACACACACACACACACACACACACACACACACACACACACACACACACACACACACACACACACACACACACACACACACACACACACACACACACACACACACACACACACACACACACACACACACACACACACACACACACACACACACACACACACACACACACACACACACACACACACACACACACACACACACACACACACACACACACACACACACACACACACACACACACACACACACACACACACACACACACACACACACACACACACACACACACACACACACACACACACACACACACACACACACACACACACACACACACACACACACACACACACACACACACACACACACACACACACACACACACATATATATATATATATATGAACCCATACATGTACATTGGCATTGACCCACCCGCCCACCGATACACGTACATTGGCATTGTACGTGGATATTTTGTCATTTCAAAATGGAGGCAGTTTAAGAATTTTAAATCAAAATATCTTGTGAACTCTTAACTTTACACCGAAACAATAATACAAATTCTAACTAAAAAGCTAATTTTATTATAAATCCGTTGTTACTAAAATTTTGAGCGTAAGTGGAATAACGAATAAGAAGTGGAATTATGGTAAACAATGTATTTTACTGCATTCTCTGGAAGCTGTAAATACATGCGGTAAAATACATTGTTTACTAAACCTCTATTACTAATAAGTTAGCAATAACAACTAAGGTACCAATATATTTGTAATAAGATTAGCTAAACATTATTGTATGTGTGTAAAGATGATGAGTTTAACAGTTCACAAGATATTTTGATTGAAAAATGTCAAACAAACTCCATTTTTAAATGGCTGAGGATAACTCAATGGCTATTTTTGTACTGTTTAACAGTGCTAGTGTAGACAGGTAACTGTGGAAGGTCAAACCATTCTTGAACTATTTATTTTATTATTATTTTTCTATTTTATTTTATTTATTTATTTAGTTTTTTAAAGCAAATAGTCAGATACACATTTAACGGAACGGAATCCGATAAAACTTAATCCTTCATTTTATTCTCTAAATTAGGTCTAGAATCCGAAAATATATAACCAGGACTCCTTTTTAGTTACACCCTGTATATTTAATTCCGTAAGCGAATCGATCCCCACGAGTTTGGAAGAGCGTAAGTTAGCTTGGTTAGACTCGTTTTAAATTTTAAGAGCAGAGAAAGGTGGAAAAAATATAAAAAATTAATTGGGCTACAGCCCACTAGCCCTAAAATATTCCATGTTTTTTGTAACTCCAATGATTTTATCCATACAAATAACAGAACGTATTTTTAATGTGCATTTTACAAAATCATAAAAACAGCTCCATAGTGATTATTTTTTTTTTATACAGTGTTATTATATTTGTTCAATAACAAAAATAATAATAATGAATATTTGTTCTATTACTTTAAATTAATAAGTGACTAGAATTCTTTAGGGAATGCAGATTTTGTTTCATAGATGTACACAACTGTATGAAAGTACATTAAAAACTCCCATTAGAAATTATAAAGAATGATTTTGTCACATAAGACATAAATTAACAACAACAACAACAAACATACTAATAATAATATATAAAAAATAAAATAAAACAAAATATCAAATATTTATTTGGTTGCTTTTAGTAGTCCTACATATCGCAGCCCGAGGCCGAGTTGTAACCGCGCAGCGAGTGCAAGGGCATCCTAGTGTTATTGCATTAGGTTAAAGATGTTAAAATGAACTAATTATGCCCTCCCTTTGATCATGACTACGTTGCACATGTAGAAGTAGTCGAGAACAACATGGGAAATGGCTGATGGAAGATTTAGAGTGGGTGTGAGGCTTGAAAGTGCTCTGTTCTCTCGGTGATTTAAAGAAAAGCCATAATGAGTTGTTCCTTTCAGTCCACAAGTCAAGAAAGCGTGTATTGAAACAGGCGGTAATCAATTATGTCCGTTAATAAATTTTACATGTTACAAAAATTGTGCGCAACATTTATTTACTTAGATGTATTGTGATAAGTTTTAATTGACAATCAATTAGTGAATTCTTGCATCAATTTTTCTCCTCAAACAATCCTCATATCGTTAGTACCACTTTTTCTCCAATACATCTTACTTTCTCCACAGTTACTTCTTGTGTGGTACCACACAAAGATGAACGATTGAAATGTCCTGTTACTGAGTATGTAATAAATGTGTATATTTTATTACGTACATTACCATAGTACGTGTTGGGTGGGTGGAAGGTTCAGTACCATCGCACGTTTTGGGTCGGTGGGAGGGTCATTACTTAGTACGTGTTGGGTGGCTGGGAGGGTCATTACCATAGTACGTGATGGGTGGGTGGGATGTTCATTACCATCGCACGTGTTGATTGGGTAGGAGGGTCATTACTATAGTACGTATTGGGTAGGTAGGAGGGTTATTATCATAGTACGTGTTGGTTGGGTAGGAGGGTCATTACCATAGTACTTGTTGGGTGGGTGGGAAGGTCATTACCATAGTACGTGTTGTTTGGGTGGGAGGTTCATTTCCATCGCACGTTTTGGGTGGGTGGGAGGTGCATTACCATAGTACGTGTTGGGTGGCTGGGAGGGTCATTGCCATAGTACGTGTTGGGTGGCTGGGAGGTTCATTACCATCGCACGCTTTAGGTGGGTGGGAGGGTCACTATCATAGTACGTGTTGGGTGGCTGGGAGGGTCATCACCAATGTGATTGGCGATTATAGGTTTGGTTATAGATATTTTGTTTATGACTTGAACATTTTTACCTTGAGTGATGAATAATAATTGTTGTCCTGTGGTCATGTTACTGAGTATGTAATAAACTCTGTGGTCCTGCTACTGAGTATGTAATATACTCTGTGGTCCTGCTACTGAGTATGTAATATACTCTGTTGTCCTGTTACTGAGTATGTAATAAACTCCGTGGTCCTGTTACTGAGTATGTAATATACTCTGTGGTCCTGCTACTGAGTATGTTATATACTCCGTGGTCCTGCTACTTGAGTATGTAATAAACTCCGTCATCCTGCTACTGAGTATGAAATGAAATACGTTTTTATTTAATCAGGCGAAGTTGTTGGGACTAAAAAGTCCCATCTTCCACTTAACTTGATACACAAATAATTACAATTATAAATTTTTTTTAAATATAGTAATTACAAATGAATAAAAGTAACAATAACTAAAATAATACAAAAACAATTAATTATCCTAAAGTAAATAATATTAATAATCATAGTGGAATGATATATGTAATTACAGTATGAAATAAATTAACAGACTTAGAAATAAAAATAAAATTATGAAATTCCACTAACACCCTCACACACGCTCTTTTCAACTGGACAATACGCTCATTCACACATTTATTAACTTAATAGCAAATCTTAAAAACTAAAAAAAAAACCTTACAAACCACATTCATGCTCCAGATGTTTGCCAAACACCACCGTCCATCATCGGACCCGCAGGAGAAAGGCTTTTTACCTACGCCCTGAAGCGATGATAATTATCCATATTCCTCATACTATCTGGAAGGGAATTCTCCGTGTAATATACTCCGTGGTCCTGCTACCGAGTATGTAATATGTTACGTGGTCCTGCTATTAAATAAGTGCGCAACTCCGTAGTCCAGCTACTGAATATGTAATGTATTAAGTGGCCTTGCTTGCTCTTGAATATGTACCCTACACAACTCTGTGCTCCTGCTACTGAGTATGAAATATATTACATGGCCCTTCTACTGAGAATGTAATATATTACGTAGCCCAGCTACTGAGAATGTAATATACTTCGTGGTCCTCCTACTGATTATGTAATATATTACGTGGCCCTGCTACTGAGATTGTAATATATACGTGGCCCTGCTACTGAGTATGAAATATATAACATGGCCTTGCTACTGAGAATATACTCCGCCATCTTCCTATTGACTATGTAATATACTACATGGACCTGATACTGAGAATGTAATATATTCCGTGGTCCTCCTACCGAGTAGGTAATATAATAAGGGGTCCTGCTCTCATATGTACGCAGCTCTGTGGTCCTGATACTGAGAATGTAATATATTACGTGGCCCTGCTAATGAGATTGTAATATATTACATAGCCCTGCTACTCAGAATGCAATATATTATGTAGTCCAGCTACTGAGAATGTAATATGTTACGTGGCTCTGCTCTTGATTATGTAGCATACACAACTCCGTGGTCCTGCTACTGAGTATGTAATAAATTACGTTGCACTGCTACTGAGAATGTAATATGTTACGTGGCACTGCTCTTGAATATGTAACCTACACAACTCCGTGGTCTTGCTACTGAGTATGTAATGTATTACGTGGCTCTGCTACTGAGAATGTAATATGTTACGTGGCTCAGCTCTTGAATATGTAGCCTACACAACTACGTGGTCCTGCCACTAAGTATGTAATATATTACGTGGCTCTGCTTTTGAATATGTAGCCTACACAACTCCGTGGTCTTGCTACTGAGAATGCAATATATTGTGTGGCCCTGCTACTGAAAATGTATTATATTGTTTAGGCCTGCTACTGAGTATGTAATACATTACGTGGCCTTGCACATTTTGTATTGCTGGTCAAGATTGAAATCAATCTTGTTACAACACAATCCATAGCTAACCAGGAGGTTCATTTATAAAAATGTAATCCATTTATTGACTGAATAACTAAACATTCATATAAAACAGTAAATGTTGAACAAAACAGATGCACGCAAGGGACAATAAATAGTCCGTGAAAGAATCAATGATAACAAATTAAACGTATTTCATAAATACAATTAATTATGTCAGTTAATTGATTTTTAGTTTTTTCTTACATAGAGTCTGATGATTAAAATACATGTTAGAAAAATTAAATATAACTGATAGTTAATTAGTAATTTTTTTGTATTGTTGGTATTGATTAACAATACCAAAAACAGGGTTTTAGGATGGTCCAGATAACAAGTAAACGGATGCTGATACTATTGTATATGCTGTTACTGGCAAAAAAGCCAATGATGGTCCCTAAACATGGGAACAAGTTCGTACCAGCACTAAAGGGAAGTAAGCTATAAATTAACCACCTTTCTGTAAAGAAAGTCATGAATTCAATTTTGATATTCACTACTTAATGGTCTGCAGAGGCTGTCGGTCATGTTGATTTTAATCCCATAAAAACAATGTTATTTTCAAACTGGACATACGATCACGCGTATCCAAATCAAACAGTCCTAATGAGTTTCATAGAAAAAAATATTTATTTTGAAGTTTTTATGTTCACGTATTTTTTTAAAACAAGGCGTATGTATTCAAAACATCAAAAGCAAACTCAATGCGCAATATGATAACGTTTCAATTGACACCTCATATAGATAAATAATATGACCTTTTGGTCAATAAATAATGAAAAAATATGGATTTGAAAAAAATGTTTCTTATCCATATCCAACTGTTTCTTATCCTTATCCTTATCCTTATCCTTATCCTTATCCTTATCCTTATCCTTATCCTTATCCTTATCCTTATCCTTATCCTTATCCTTATCCTTATCTTATCTTCTGTCCAAATGTTTCTTATCCAACAGCCTCTGCAGGCTCTAAGGTAACAAATAAATATTCAATTGTGTAATTTAATAAATTGAGTTTTAAAAACCTTGTATATACTATATGAATAGTTTAGAGAGGAATAAAAATTAAATTTAAGGTTAAGTAATATTTTTCTGATAATGATGGCAGTGTTGGCCTTACTGTACTTGTATAAAAGCCACAACACGCCTAATACGTTTGCTCCCGACTGTACACGAAGGAAACGAAAGGAAGCAAACGTTTAAATAAAAAGTAGACAAATAAAAATTGAAAAAAATAATACCAATGATAAATCGAGTAAAGATATCATATAAAATAAAACATAAAGTACAAAATAAAATATACTTGAAAATTATTTTAGATAACTGAAAAATTAGGCAGGAAACTTGGTAATGCTCTGAGTGAATACAAAAACCAGATTTCAACAGTTTAATTTAATTGGGAAAAGGTATTGTTAGTAATACCATTGATTTTATAAGCACACAGATAGAGTTCTCACCTAATGTTAAATGCTGTGTCTAACTGGATATTTCGTCATTAGCGAGTATATCGTTTTTGGGTTTTATATATCAATATTAGCAATTATTATAGAAAGAAAATTATAAGGAAATTAAATATAATGGTAACAAATCGGTAAAATTTAGACCTATGTGAGTGTAAGTATTATAATAATGAATAATAAAAAATATAACAAATAAATTTAATTCACAACAAAAACTACTGATGAGGGTTTTTCCAGGTTTAGGCTCATTCATCATTGATTTTATTAGAATGAACTGCACCAATTCTCTAACCACGTGTTCGATGAGTGTGTTGCAGTTTTATAAAGTGCAACTTATTAGTGTTAGTTATTTTTTATCATAGTTGTAGTGTTGTTTGAACGTTATTCGTTGGCATTGGACTGTTCATGATTGGTAGAACGTTTTTGGATATTTCCACTGCTTCTGGTGTTGTAAGGAACAAACACAACGTTTCGAAAGGCATAAAACTCCAGTGATCTTCAGTTGTTACTTACTACCTTAGTCTAAATTTGAAACTAGTTTTCTCCTTAACCAATAATAATTTAAAGAAACCCCCAAATATTTAATTATTAAAGACTACGGTTGATTGTTAAAAAAATTATTATGGGTTAATGGAAAAAACTAGTTGTAAATATAGACTCAGGTAGTAAGTAACACCTGCAGACGACAGGAGTTTTTATATATCTGTCGAAACGTTGTGTTTATTCCTTAAATACTTGAAGCATTCTAAATGTCCAATAATTTGTACAAATCATAGTTGTAGTTGTTAAACTGTTATTAACAAGTTTTGTCTTGATGATGAGTTTTTCCAGTTTGTATTAGTGATTTTGGAATGTTTTGCAACTATAGATGTAGGTGCTTGGTCCTTTGGCGGCTGTTGCTCCAGTCGCTTTTTGTCTACAATTTTCATTTTGAGTTTTTTTAAAGTAACGTAATTCATTATGTTGGTAGATGTTCTAACTTTTAAAGTGTTATGGAATATTGAGAGTATCCTGAGGACCAAGAAATAGGAGTTAACTTCCATATTCTTTATGAGAAGACAGTCATGCAACATGTCTCTTAATATTGCCTGTTCACCCTGAAAACAATGGTATGTTTAAAATATTAAAGGGTTGTACCGTATCCAAGATACGAGTAGGTTAAAGACGTCGAAGTCGACTTAAAATTTTTAATTAGGAGACATACATGCGGCATGTTTATTAAGGTTGTTTTTTCGCCCTAAAACAATAGTGTATTTAAAATTCAAAAGGGTTGTACCGTTTCCAATGAGAGAAATATTTAAAGGGATTTTCACTTTAATAACAAATAACACTGAAAGCTTTTTAAAGATTAAAAAAAACAATATATTGGAATCGGTATAACACTTTTGAATTTTAAATACACCATTATTTTCAGGGTGAAAAGGCAGTGTTAATAGATATGTCGAATGACTGTCTTCTCATAACAAATTCGGAGGTCACCTCCTATATCTTTGACCTTAAATTACTCCCAAGAATCCATAAACCTTTTAAAAAAAGTTAGAGCATCTACCTATATAATGAATTGCATAACTGAAAAAAGTTTACATTTAAATTGTAGAAAAAAAGTGGAGGAAGGTTCTTTATAAACAACCTGTATAAAATATCGTATTGTTTCCAAAAATTATATATATATATATATATATATATATATACTGTACTGTATATATATTGGGGTAATTCTAGCTGTATGCTATGTATAATTAATTACGTCTGAATGTGCTAACCCCCTTACACAGGATGTTTATAAAGCCCTTACTCTAGCTAAATATTTCCTAAACTATTAGATAAAGTACTCGGTACATCATTACTATACCTACATTTTTAAGTAACTACTAATTTTATGCAATATCAGGGGCCCACAAGGAGTCAGAATAAAGTTTTAAATTAGATCATAAGTCGAGTAGTAAATCAAATTAGGAGATCACAGTGCCGCAAATCCGACCTCAAAAGCTCCACCCTCTAAAAGGTGACACTGGTTTACAATTTTCAAAAGTTACAATGAAGATCCTGTTGCAGACGATTGTTTAATATTCTTTTCTTGACAATAGTTGAGAGAGTTAAACTTTGTAAATGCATACTGGGTCTGAAAGACTTCACATCCAATGTAGGGCGGTCCTCGAGCAGTTCAACCACAGTATTAACGTAAGACTTCACATCCAATGTCGGATGGTCCTCGAGCAGTTCGACCATAGTATTAACGTAAGACTTCACATCCAATGTCGGGTGGTCCTCGAGCAGTTCGACCACAGTATTAACGTAAGATTTCACATCCAATGTCAGGTGGTCCTCGAGCAGTTCGACCACAGTATTAACGTAAGACTTCACATCCAATGTCGGGTGGTCCTCGAGCAGTTCGACCACAGTATTAACGTAAGACTTCACATCCAATGTCGGGTGGTCCTCGATCAGTTCGACCACAGTATTAACGTAAGACTTCACATCCAATGTCGGGTGGTCCTCGATCAGTTCGACCACAGTATTAACGTAAGACTTCACATCCAATGTCGGATGGTTCTTGAGCAGTTCGGCCACAGTATTAAAGTAAGACTTCACATCCAATGTCAGGTGGTCCTCGAGCAGTTCGACCACAGTATTAACGTAAGACTTCACATCCAATGTCGGGTGGTCCTCGAGCAGTTCGACCACAGTATTAACGTAAGACTTCACATCCAATGTAGGGCGGTCCTCGAGCAGTTCGACCACAGTATTAACGTAAGACTTCACATCCAATGTCGGGCGGTCCTCGGGCAGTTCGACCACAGTATTGACGTAAGACTTCACATCCAATGTCGGGCGGTCCTCGAGCAGTTCGACCACAGTATTAACGTAAGACTTCACATCCAATGTCGGGCGGTCCTCGAGCAGTTCAACCACAGTATTAACGTAAGACTTCACATCCAATGTCGGGCGGTCCTCGAGCAGTTCAACCACAGTATTAACGTAAGACTTGACATCCAATGTCAGGCGATCCTCGAGCAGTTCGACCACAGTATTAACGTAAGACTTCACATCCAATGTTGGGTGGTCCTCGAGCAGTTCGACCACAGTATTAACGTAAGACTTCACATCCAATGTCGGGTGGTCCTCGAGCAGTTCGACCACAGTATTAACGTTAGCACAGCTTAAGATTTACATAATTTTAAATGGTTTGTCTAACAGAGGCGAACACCACAAACTTCACTACAAGAGGTCGATTCAGTACAAAATGGTAGATGTTAAGAAGGTGAACCTTTTGAGGTCGGATTTGCGGCGCTGTGATGTCCTGATATTGACCTTTAATTTTTATGTACTACTCGACTTATGCTCTCATTTAAAATTTTCTTCTGACTCCTTGCGTTCCTCTAATAACTCATAAAACTGATAGTTACTTAAAAATATAGATTTGTCGGTTGAGAAACAATGTACGAAGTGTTACTGCTTTAACTGTAATCGTTCTGGAAACATTAAGCCGGCGTGGGAAACTAATAGCGTAAGGTTTTATTTGGTCATGCACACATATTGTTTCATACAGATACGCAGGCCTCCGTTCATGTAACAACGAACGCCTGGATTATGTTTTGATAGGTTAATATACCTCTTAATAATTATTGGAAAACAAGTCCCACACACCATTACAGTTACCCGCTCGCCTTTCTCGTTTATTACACAAACGGTTAGAGATTATAGAATAAAATCTATTTATGAATGACAACGGGTTTGATTGCCTACTTCAGCCTGCTCCATGAAGAGCAGTGTCTTCCTTTTATTTTTATAATGAAACTCCTTGCACAGTTTATTCCCAAGTTCAATAATTCTCAAAATACATATTTAATTTAGCGTATTATTTTATCTATTCAAAATATCATTGATTGTGGATTATCACAAAATTACAGATACCGTGATGGTTGACTTATGTTCAATGTGGACAATGTATTTGACCACTTGCTACTCTCTAAGTAATCAATGTACAGTGCTTAGTTTGGGAGAAATCTTGTAAATGATTTTTTTTATTCCCTAATGATTTAGATGAAACGTTAAATATAGCTCAGAAATGGATAACAATACAAAACAACCTTTTTGTGGTTTTTGTGGTTTGGGAAACTGCCTTATTATGGACGTTCAAATTCTCCTCTCCATTCTTATGTATTTATTTTATGTATTTGCTTAACATTCTGACGTAAAATTAATTTTGTTGGTAGTATAGTATGTTTATTATTACGATGTGATATTGTAATCTTAAAAACTACGTAATTGTTTTTTTTTATTGATAAAATTGTTCAATAACCTTTAAAACAAGATTTAATTTTAAAGATGCATACTACATGTAACGTCGCCTGTGGAGTTTGCACGCTATGCCAACGTACATACTACATGTAACGTCGCCTGTGGAGTTTGCACGCTATGCCAACGTACATACTACATGTAACGTCGCCTGTGGAGTTTGCACGCTATGCCAACGTACATACTACATGTAACGTCGCCTGTGGAGTTTGCACGCTATGCCAACGTACATACTACATGTAACGTCGCCTGTGGAGTTTGCACGCTATGCCAACGTACATACTACATGTAACGTCGCCTGTGGAGTTTGCACGCTATGCCAACGTACATACTACATGTAACGTCGCCTGTGGAGTTTGCACGCTATGCCAACGTACATACTACATGTAACGTCGCCTGTGGAGTTTGCACGCTATGCCAACGTACATACTACATGTAACGTCGCCTGTGGAGTTTGCACGCTATGCCAACGTACATACTACATGTAACGTCGCCTGTGGAGTTTGCACGCTATGCCAACGTACATACTACATGTAACGTCGCCTGTGGAGTTTGCACGCTATGCCAACGCCGATCTTTCTGGAAGGACCTTTCTCAATACGAAACTTATCTACTTATGACAGTACAAGTAAACGTCACATAGCACAAATTTATTACAATACAAATACAAAATGCACAAATACTATTATTGTTTTTAATTTTTTCAACCACGCTCACCTTTCTCAGACCAGAGATTCAAAATAAAACTGGGGAGGGAGTGAAATCAAAACATTTTAAGAAAAATCAAATAAATGTTAATAAGTAATTCAAAATTTTACTATAAATATGCATCTTGGCAGCACCTAAATAAAGTTAATTTATAGTATATTTTTATAACATATTTAATTATTTATCGTTAAGATGCCGATCATTAAGATATGAGCGAATATGAATTTCGAATGATTGTAATGAGTGAATTTAGTCATTGTTACAAACTAAGTCCGACCATTCCTTATAAAATGTCGTTAATGAATAGCCCAATGACAAATGAACAGCCGGATTGTGCTATGACTATGATTGGGACCGAAATGAGAACCGTATGTAGCTGGGCTGTGAAATGTTGTTTGCCTTATCTCCTTAAATCAATAAACCAATACTTGACACAATAAAACTCTATTTTTAAAAACCTACTGCCCTTTCAAAAAATTCACGATTTTTCGTTGGTTAACCACCGAAATATATACATTCATTAATTTGTTCCCATTTTCAACACATCTTTAATGATTTCTTCATTATAGTTGGTGGACTCTTGTGTTTCCCTGTGCATTATACCTTTGTCGACGCAGTGACCTTTTACAAAATCTAGTCTAGGCACTTTTACAACTAAGGTATATCCTGATAAAAATGGTAACTTGTTTAAAATGGAAGTTAAATAATCAGTTTATAATGTTTTGTAAATCCACGTTAACCAACAAGTACACTCACACACATCACCACTGCACGTGTATGGGTGGGTGGGGGGCCATCAACCACTGGATGTGTATAGGTGGGTGGGGGGGCCATCAACCACTGCACGTGTACGGGTGGTTGGGAGGGCCATCAACCACTGCATGTGCATACTTGAACTACACTGCACCGCTCAAGCAACCATACTTGAACTACGCTGTACCACTCACCCATACGATATGTGCCTTTACGGGGTTGAGTGAATGTGTTCTTCACTTATTAGTTATAACGGTGTTAGTGCCCACTACAAGGTAAACTAACGTATTGAGAGCACAATTAGTCGATCATCATGGTACACTGGACTTCCCTAACTCAAGTGGTAGGGGGGAAGACATATTGTTATAACGGTGTTAGTGCCCACTACAAGATAAACTAACGTATTGAGAGCACAATTAGTCGATCATCATGGTACACTGGACTTCCCTAACTCAATTGGTAGGGGGGAGGACATATTGTTATAACGGTGTTAGTGCCCACTACAAGATAAACTAACGTATTGAGAGCACAATTAGTCGATCATCATGGTACACTGGACTTCCCTAACTCAAGTGGTAGGGGGGAGGACATATTGTTATAACGGTGTTAGGGCCCACTACAAGGTAAACTAACGTATTGAGAGCACAATTAGTCGATCATCATGGTACACTGGACTTCCCTAACTCAAGTGGTAGGGGGGGGGACATATTGTTATAACGGTGTTAGTGCCCACTACAAGATAAACTAACGTATTGAGAGCACAATTAGTCGATCATCATGGTACACTGGACTTCCCTAACTCAAGTGGTAGGAGGGGGAGGGCATGTTGTTATAACGGTGTTAGTGCCCACTACAAGATAAACTAACGTATTGAGAGCACAATTAGTCGATCATCATGGTACAATGGACTTCCCTAACTCAAGTGGTAGGGGGGAGGACATATTGTTATAACGGTGTTAGTGCCCACTACAAGGTAAACTAACGTATTGAGAGCACAATTAGTCGATCATCATGGTGCAATGGACTTCCCTAACTCAAGTGGTAGGGGGGAGGACATATTGTTATAACGGTGTTAGTGCCCACTACAAGGTAAACTACCGTATTGAGAGCACAATTAGTCGATCATCATGGTACACTGGACTTCCCTAACTCAAGTGGTAGGGGGGAGGACATATTGTTATAACGGTGTTAGTGCCCACTACAAGGTAAACTAACGTATTGAGAGCACAATTAGTCGATCATCATGGTACACTGGACTTCCCTAACTCAAGTGGTAGGGGGGAGGACATATTGTTATAACGGTGTTAGTGCCCACTACAAAGTAAACTAACGTATTGAGAGCACAATTAGTCGATCATCATGGTACACTGGACTTCCCTAACTCAAGTGGTAGGAGGGGGAGGGCATGTTGTTATAACAGTATTAGTGCCCACTACAAGGTAAACTAACGTATTGAGAGCACAATTAGTCGATCATCATGGTACACTGGACTTCCCTAACTCAAGTGGTAGGAGGGGGAGGGCATGTTGTTATAACAGTGTTAGTGCCCACTACAAGGTAAACTAACGTATTGAAAGCACAATTAGTCGATCATCATGGTACACTGGACTTCCCTAACTCAAGTGGAAGGAGGGGGAGGGCATGTTGTTATAACAGTGTTAGTGCCCACTACAAGATAAACTAACGTATTAAGAGCACAATTAGTCGATCATCATGGTACACTGGACTTCCCTAACTCAAGTGGTAGGAGGGGGAGGGCATGTTGTTATAACGGTGTTAGTGCCCACTACAAGGTAAACTAACGTATTGAGAGCACAATTAGTCGATCATCATGGTACACTGGACTTCCCTAACTCAAGTGGTAGGGGGGAGGACATATTGTTATAACGGTGTTAGTGCCCACTACAAGGTAAACTAACGTATTGAGAGCACAATTAGTCGATCATCATGGTACACTGGACTTCCCTAACTCAAGTGGTAGGAGGGGGAGGGCATGTTGTTATAACGGTGTTAGTGCCCACTACAAGGTAAACTAACGTATTGAGAGCACAATTAGTCGATCATCATGGTACACTGGACTTCCCTAACTCAAGTGGTAGGGGGGAGGACATGTTGTTATAACGGTGTTAGTGCCCACTACAAGGTAAACTAACGTATTGAGAGCACAATTAGTCAATCATCATGGTACAATGGACTTCCCTAACTCAAGTGGTAGGAGGGGGAGGGCATGTTGTTATAACGGTGTTAGTGCCCACTACAAGGTAAACTAACGTATTGAGAGCACAATTAGTCGATCATCATGGTACACTGGACTTCCCTAACTTAAGTGGTAGGGGGGAGGACATATTGTTATAACGGTATTAGTGCCCACTACAAGGTAAACTAACGTATTGAGAGCACAATTAGTCGATCATCATGGTACACTGGACTTCCCTAACTCAAGTGGTAGGAGGGGGAGGGCATGTTGTTATAACAGTGTTAGTGCCCACTACAAGGTAAACTAACGTATTGAGAGCACAATTAGTCGATCATCATGGTACACTGGACTTCCCTAACTCAAGCGGTAGGGGGGAGGACATATTGTTATAACGGTGTTAGTGCCCACTACAAGGTAAACTAACGTATTGAGAGCACAATTAGTCAATCATCATGGTACAATGGACTTCCCTAACTCAAGTGGTAGGAGGGGGAGGGCATGTTGTTATAACGGTGTTAGTGCCCACTACAAGGTAAACTAACGTATTGAGAGCACAATTAGTCGATCATCATGGTACACTGGACTTCCCTAACTTAAGTGGTAGGGGGGAGGACATATTGTTATAACGGTATTAGTGCCCACTACAAGGTAAACTAACGTATTGAGAGCACAATTAGTCGATCATCATGGTACACTGGACTTCCCTAACTCAAGTGGTAGGAGGGGGAGGGCATGTTGTTATAACAGTGTTAGTGCCCACTACAAGGTAAACTAACGTATTGAGAGCACAATTAGTCGATCATCATGGTACACTGGACTTCCCTAACTCAAGCGGTAGGGGGGAGGACATATTGTTATAACGGTGTTAGTGCCCACTACAAGGTAAACTAACGTATTGAGAGCACAATTAGTCGATCATCATGGTACAATGGACTTCCCTAACTCAAGTGGTAGGAGGGGGAGGGCATGTTGTTATAACGGTGTTAGTGCCCACTACAAGGTAAACTAACGTATTGAGAGCACAATTAGTCGATCATCATGGTACACTGGACTTCCCTAACTCAAGTGGTAGGGGGGAGGACATATTGTTATAACGGTGTTAGTGCCCACTACAAGGTAAACTAACGTATTGAGAGCACAATTAGTCGATCATCATGGTACAATGGACTTCCCTAACTCAAGTGGTAGGGGGGAGGACATATTGTTATAACGGTGTTAGTGCCCACTACAAGGTAAACTAACGTATTGAGAGCACAATTAGTCGATCATCATGGTACACTGGACTTCCCTAACTCAAGCGGTAGGGGGGAGGACATATTGTTATAACGGTGTTAGTGCCCACTACAAGGTAAACTAACGTATTGAGAGCACAATTAGTCGATCATCATGGTACAATGGACTTCCCTAACTCAAGTGGTAGGAGGGGGAGGGCATGTTGTTATAACGGTGTTAGTGCCCACTACAAGGTAAACTAACGTATTGAGAGCACAATTAGTCGATCATCATGGTACAATGGACTTCCCTAACTCAAGTGGTAGGGGGGAGGACATATTGTTATAACGGTGTTAGTGCCCACTACAAGGTAAACTAACGTATTGAGAGCACAATTAGTCGATCATCATGGTACACTGGACTTCCCTAACTCAAGTGGTAGGAGGGGGAGGGCATGTTGTTATAACAGTGTTAGTGCCCACTACAAGGTAAACTAACGTATTGAGAGCACAATTAGTCGATCATCATGGTACACTGGACTTCCCTAACTCAAGTGGTAGGGGGGGAGGACATAGTGTTATAACGGTGTTAGTGCCCACTACAAAGTAAACTAATGTATTGAGAGCACAAATAGTCGATCATCATGGTACACTGGACTTCCCTAACTCAAGTGGTAGGAGGGGGAGGGCATGTTGTTATAACAGTATTAGTGCCCACTACAAGGTAAACTAACGTATTGAGAGCACAATTAGTCGATCATCATGGTACACTGGACTTCCCTAACTCAAGTGGTAGGAGGGGGAGGGCATGTTGTTATAACAGTGTTAGTGCCCACTACAAGGTAAACTAACGTATTGAAAGCACAATTAGTCGATCATCATGGTACACTGGACTTCCCTAACTCAAGTGGAAGGAGGGGGAGGGCATGTTGTTATAACAGTGTTAGTGCCCACTACAAGATAAACTAACGTATTAAGAGCACAATTAGTCGATCATCATGGTACACTGGACTTCCCTAATTTAAGTGGTAGGGGGGGGGGCATGTTGGTTCGTGAAATTTGATAAATAAAAGGTTTGCGCCAAAAAGTGCATCGAAACGTTCTCTGTAATTAAATGTCTGTGTCCTTGTAGGGATACTTGTATGGGAAATATTCTGTCCACACCTCAATTATTCTCCTAGTACTAGTGGGCTAGGTACGGCCACAAGTCACGGGAGGGCCAGAAAGACACGCACTAAAAGTATAAAAATACGGTTAATCATATAGGCAAAAACTAACCTGGCCTGTTAAATATGTATAGAAGTGTTTGAATTAGCATATGTTCGCGTGAGCTGGACAGGATGGGCACCAGTGGAGGTGGATTTCGTCGATGGCAGTGGAAAGCCAATTAATGCGGCAGTGCGAGGGCTAGTTGTGAGTAATTTTCATCACCGCTTTTGGCAATTATTTGGAGCTTTATACAATGGCGTAATTAGACACGCTAGTTCTTCGCAATCCCTGGGTTTTGGACAAAAAATATGCCGTTCTAGTCTGTCTTCTCCGCAGAGTGAGAACCAGTTATGTAAACCAACGGATGCTAACGGATGGAGTTGAGAACGACATTTCTCCCCCCCCCCCCTCTAAAAATACATTCTGAAGTAAATAAATCTTTGCTTTTAGAATATAATTTTTTAATTGTATATTTTTTACAGATAAAGTAGCTAAAACATGAAAAGTAGAGAACAATACAAATACAACATTTCTAAAAGAAAGAAAGAAAATTAGTAATATGAATACATAACGGTGAAAGGAAATTCTCACATGTAAAAATGGCAGTATGTTTGCACCCTCAAAAACATTTTAATTTGTTTTATAATGAATGCATCTCTTCTGTTTTATTTAGCTTACCATATAAGTTTATGTCCTGTACCACAGCTACTTATCAATCCAGGGACAGCTCTTTGGTGATATTTCCTAAACCGTAATTTTGGAATACTGATATTTTAGGATATCTCATAGTACAATTTACCATTTTTAGTAACTTCCATGAGAATGGAAAACGAGAGTGTACTATAATATTATCCGATTTTGATATTTATTATATATCAAGAAATATATAACTTCATATACTTCGACTTCAAGGCACTTTATCTTTTGTTAACATTTATCGTAAACATTACTACTGAAAATCAACCGATCAAATAAGTTTCATAACATATCGTGATATAAAAAATAAATAAATAAGTTATTACGCTAAATTAGTACGATATCGTTGTTATTTCATTCAAGTCAAATTTTAAAAGAGTTAACAATAAATCCTAAACAAGAACGTTTCAGATGTGTGAACATGGTTTCAATGTAAATTTATATGTTCACACGGGCAATAATGGCCAATGATACTTGTAAAATCAACAATGAAAATGTGAGAGGAGCCATCTTGTAGCATTCAAACGGCAGCTATAGTGAATAGTTTAAAAACGCAACCCACTTAAAAATTGTCACTCTAACGTGTTATTGGCACATTTTGAATATCATCCGTCTTGTGAATTTTCAAACGCAACCATCCTGAAGTATTCCATGTGGCACTTGTTTTATGCTACTTTGAAATATTTCAAAGTATAGTCCTTTTGATAATGACAAGCAGTATTTTATTGAAACCACTTTTATATGTCACTTGTAAGTGTACACAGAACGCATGTTCATACGTGCAAACAGGTAGTAACTTTTTGAAACATTCACTCACAGTTAAAACGGCAGCCATTTGAAAGTCTGAGCAGGACAGACCAAGTGGTCACCATATTAGTTATCACCATACTAAAATATACTAATAATCAATTGTGAGGGTATATGGATTTCATGAATAATCTACAGCAATGATGGTTATGTATTTCAAAACCAAAAGGGAGCTCGTACATATGTTCCATGATGTTATAGACGTAGAGTGGCCTACTTTCTTTATAGTATTAGGAACCGTTCCTGATGGTGTCGGAAGTACGTTAGTTGAGTGAGTAGGGACCCGTTTCGAGAAGCTACCATTACAAATTACTGGTGATTTTTTTCATTCTAAAATTGGTAGAGTTACATAATGGGGAATTTACAATCCTGAAACATTCACTGAATTCTACAATTGATTAATTTCAACTTTGCAGTTGAAACTCAAGGAGATTGTACATATGTAAAAATATAATAAGCCTAATTGTAGAGCTACAGTTGTACAAATTCCTTTATAACACTAGAGTAAAAGCGCCTAATTTGGGGAGGGTCCGTAATTTAGGGATGTTCATTATCTCAGCTCCAGCTCCAACTGCGACCCTGCGGACAACCTAGGAACTATCTGGCCAGTCAGACTAGAGTGCGCGCGCAACAGGTAGTTGATCGGCTGCAGTGAGTAATAGTGATTGTTGTTTTCCTCTCTTGAAGCTTCTTGAACTTTTTTCAAGCTTGTCATTGAACGTTTGTATCTGCCTACTGGTAAGTGTTTTTTTAAGTTTTATTTCTCTAATACACAGTCAATAAGTCTAATAAGGACCCGTTGTAATTTCCTTTGCTCTACGTAAGCAAGAGATACAAAAATTTTAGGTTAGTTTTTAACATGAAGTTCGTCCTAATTTGGGGAGGTCGTGTTGTGCTTAATTTGGGGAGCCCCGAATTGCGCTCCTTTAATGAAAATACAGCTACGATTTTTCATTTTTCAGATCATGGCTCCTAGGAAGCAGTGGGACCCGGATAGAATGAAAAACGCTGTCAAAGCCGTTAGGAAAAAAGAAATGGGCTCTTTTAAAGCATCTAGGATTTTCAATGTACCCCAGACCACTTTGGAACGATACGTTAAAATTTCTGACAAAGAGGATGGTTCTGCATCACCAAACGCAATCGGAAGAAAACCAACGCTTTGTAAAAACATTGAGGAAGACCTCTCTAAGTACTGCATTCTTATGGAAGAAAAATTTTATGGGTTAACTACCAGAGATGTACGTTCTATGGCATTTAAATTAGCTACGTTGAACGGTATAAACCACAAATTTTCCAAAAAATCCGAACTTGCTGGGAGAAAATGGCTGAAAGGGTTTTTTAAAAGAAATCCACAACTTTCAGTAAGAACACCTCAAGGCCTATCTTTTGCTAGAGCTAAGGGGTTTAACCCGGAAGATGTATCTAGGTTTTTTGACTTATATGACCCTTGTCTCCAGAAAATCCAATCCAATCCGTCACGTTTGTTTAACTGTGATGAGACCGGGATAACTATTGTCCAACATAAGCACAGTAAAGTGGTTGCACTAAAAGGAAAACGGAAGATTGCATCCTTACAGGCTGCAGAACGCGGAGCATTGATAACAATAGTTACATGCACAAGCGCAACAGGGCAATACGTCCCTCCTTTGATTATTTTCCCCAGGAAAAACATGAAACTGGAACTTATGAATGGCACACCTCCTGGCTCTGTTTATGATTGCCACCCGTCTGGATGGATACAAAGTGATATTTTCACGAAATGGTTTCAACACTTCATAGATCACGTTAAGCCAACAAAAGAAGACCCTGTCCTTTTGGTTTTCGATGGTCATTTTACCCATACAAGAAATATTGATGTAAGCAATATTGCTCGAGAAAATCATGTTATCATTGTGTGTTTGCCTCCGCACAGTTCTCACAGGATGCAACCTCTTGATGTTAGCTTCATGAAACCCTTTAAAACATTCTACTCTCAAGAAATAGAAATGTGGTTGAGGGCAAACCCTGGAAGAGTTGTGACTGTGTATCAAATCGGAGACTTATTTGGAAAAGCATATATGAAAGCAGCCCCTGTTCAGAATGCTGTTGAGGGTTTTCAAACAACTGGCCTTTTTCCAATGAATAAATACAGATTTGGACTCGCAGACTTTCCTTTGCATCCACTACCAGCTACAACCTCCTCTTCTGTCGAAGTAACCAGCCCCACACCGCTTGTAAAGGCCTCTAATATTTCTCCAATTCCGAATTTGAGTGAACTTCAGAGGAAAAAAAGTGTTCGGGCCGGTTCAGCTCAAATAATAACAAGCAGCCCGTATAAAAAACTACTAGAGACTGATATAGAAAAGAAAATTAAAAAAACTAAAAAAGGAGACAAAAAGAAAGAACTCAAAAGATTTAAACAAGAAGTGAAGAAAACTAAGCTAACTAAGAAAGTAACGGCAGCTAGAAAGTTGATTTTAAGCTCATCTGAGGAAGAAGATGGCGATTTCCTTTACGCAGACGACTCATGTGAAGACGACTTGATTTCAGATGAAGACAACGATGCTGAGTGCATCTACTGTACCGGAAGATACTCAGACGACCACAATGGCGAGGACTGGGTGCGCTGCGAATCATGTATGTTATGGTCCCACACATCATGTGCCGATCTGGGAGCTTCAGCTTTTGTTTGTGATTTTTGTGCGAAGAAAAAGGGCAAACATTTCAAGAAAAAGTAGCTCAGTTTTAAATGTTTAAGTTGATGAAATTTTGTTTAAGTTATACCCTGAAAACTTAAAAATGATGTTCTTTTCACTTACATTTTAATATTGTATCGTTAAGTAGTAATAAACCAACTTTAAAGCAATTAATTGGTTTTTTTTTACTTTTCCCATATAACTCAATGTATTTTTAGTGGCTCCCCAAATTAGGCATACTTGTTCCTAAATTGGGGTTTCTGCACCCTTTTGGTTTAAAATAAATAATTAAAAAAATATGAATTATTTTTGTCTGAAAGTGATGTACAAAGTATACAAAGAGTTACTTTATCGGTACAGTGTGCCAAAACTGTCAAACAAGCATCTACATAAAAGTTATGGTGGTCAAAAAAAAACCTCCCCAAATTAGGCGCTATTACTCTACTACAACTATTGCGTATCTTATATACTATTAACAATTGTAAATAACTCCTAAATTTGTAAAATTTTTTGTGTGGAATTTTAAAATTGGTCAATGCATAAATACAGCCTCCGAAGATATATGTGTTTGGGTGGGGGATGGATCATATCACTGTACGTGTTTGGGTGGGAGTGGGTCATCTCACTGTACGTGTTTTGGTGGGGGATGGGTCATCTCACTGTACGTGTTTGGGTGGGGGATGGATCATCTCACTGTAAGTGTTTGGGTGGGGATGGATCATATCACTGTACGTGTTTGAGTGGGTGATGGACCATATCACTCTACGTGTTTGGGTGGGGGTGGGACATCTCGCTGTACATGGTTAGGTGAAGTGGGTCATCTCACTATACGTGTTTGGGTGGGTGATGTGATATTTATTCTCTGTTGTAATAGTTTAATTCATACTTATTCATTATATGTTGTTTTTGGATTCAAGTCATTTGGTTTTCTTGTTCTTGTTGGTATTTATTTAAATATTTATTATGTTAGTTATGCTCCATTGTTATTGTTTATTTATTTGTGTTTTGTGTAATATTAGTTACTGTTCAGAATTGATCTTCATTAATTACCTTGGCCAATAATACTCTATTGCTATTCTTTTTATATCTCTCAATATTTTTTAGATTGATATATTTATACTAATGTTGTCATTCTTGGTTGGTTTTTCTTTTTTCGATTTTTAGAGCTTTGAAGCATAACATTTATTTTAAGTTTTATGTTTTGGTAAATAATGACAAATAAGCAACGGCCTAAAGTTGACTGTAAATTTAACGTTAAAATTCTTTTAGAAAAGAAAATATTTTAAAAATTATTCCACAAATTTTAATTTAAAAAAAATTACCATCATCAGTTGGCGTAACCAACTGGCGAAAGCGCTTTTTTATTTAAAATGTGTGAAATAGTTTTTAAAATGTGTTCTTTTATAAAACCTAATACATTCCTCCAAGTATATACAACAGAAAAGTTTTAAATTCTTGTTTTTTTCTTTTAATATTTGTTAAACTTCGTATTATTAATGGTTTTTTCATATTTTTAATAAACAATATTTTTCAGCATAACTTGTTTTTTCCTTACCTTCCCGAGTTGGTACATTGTTACTCACCTATGCATTATATTGGTGGGTGTCTTACACAATAAAAGTGAAACATTTTCTTGCAGATTTTTATAGGAATGTTGCACAACATTAGATGAAAATGAAGAGAATGTTGCTTTACAGGATGTATCAACATGTAGAAACATATAAATACTAAACAGTTATAATCATTTATCCTTCCTACTAAGGTAAATGTTATTATTTATGTAGAACACACCAGTGCAACAAATGAACACGACTCTTCATCTGAGAACCAAATTTGTATTAAGTTAATACAGAAGTATCACTTAGTTATAGTTAATGTGTTACAGTAGTATTACAATCTGACCAGTTACTTTAGTATCATCACATTTACATTAGTATCGCCATCATTGAACTTGCGTTAGTCTTACTAACATCAGTTACCTTAGTATCATCACATTTACATTAATATCGCCATCATTGAACTTGCGTTAGTCTCACTAACATCAGTTACCTTAGTATCATCACATTTACATTAGTATCGCCATCATTGAACTTGCGTTAGTCTCACTAACATCAGTTACCTTAGTATCATCACATTTACATCAGTATCGCCATCATTGCAATTACGTTAGTCTCACTAACATCAGTTACCTTAGTATCATCACATTTACATCAGTATCGCCATCATTGCAATAACGTGTCTCACTAACATCAGTTACTTTAGTATCATCACATTTACATTAGTATCGCCATAATTGAACTTGCGTTAGTCTCACTAACATCAGTTACCTTAGTATCATCACATTTACATCAGTATCGCCATCATTGCAATTACGTTAGTCTCACTAACATCAGTTACCTTAGTATCATCAAATTTATATCAGTATCGCCATCATTGCAATAACGTTAATCTCACTAACATCAGTTACCTTAGTATCATCACATTTACATTAGTATCGCCATCATTGAACTTGCGTTAGTCTCACTAACATCAGTTACCTTAGTATCATCACATTTACATCAGTATCGCCATCATTGCAATTACGTTAGTCTCACTAACATCAGTTACCTTAGTATCATCACATTTATATCAGTATCGCCATCATTGCAATAACGTTAGTCTCACTAACATCAGTTACCTTAGTATCATCACATTTATATCAGTATCGCCATCATTGCAATAACGTTAGTCTCACTAACATCAGTTACCTTAGTATCATCACATTTACATTAGTATCACCATCATTGAACTTGCGTTAGTCTCACTAACATCAGTTACCTTAGTATCATCACATTTATATCAGTATCGCCATCATTGCAATAACGTTAGTCTCACTAACATCAGTTACCTTAGTATCATCACATTTATATCAGTATCGCCATCATTGCAATAACGTTAGTCTCACTAACATCAGTTACCTTAGTATCATCACATTTACATCAGTATCGCCATCATTGCAATTACGTTAGTCTCACTAACATCAGTTACCTTAGTATAGTCACATTTACATCAGTATCGCCATCATTGCAATTACGTTAGTCTCACTAACATCAGTTACCTTAGTATCATCACATTTACATCAGTATCGCCATCATTGCAATTACGTTAGTCTCACTAACATCAGTTACGTTAGTATCATTGTCATAATAGTTAGCTTAGTATCAATGTCACCACGGTTAGTCAATATTACCTTTGATTTAATTTAAACTGCATTAAATTTATGAGGAATGTTAGCTTTTTATGCTGGATATACCCGCTAAAAAAATATTTCTCGAAATGCCATTCCTAAGGGGTAGAAACAGCCCCTTAGCGTTTCCTTTTGTTCCGTAAGAGTAACATTGGCATTAATTTAATTTAATAATTTATTTCAAATGGCTAAACAAAAAGATAAACAAGACACAAAAGATTGGCTAATTTGGTGTTCATTGTTATATCTTTAATATAATTTTCCCTAACGCTGTGTTGATTGCACTGTTTTATATCCCCCTAAAGTAGACTTATAGGGGTTTCTAGAAGTACGGCAACAATTGGAGCTTTTACATTGATGTGGTGATTTAGTGAGAACCACGGAGATAATGGTAAGTGAGCGTAGAAAATCACCCCGTAGCGTAGCAAGGGCTGTCGGCAAGTCATTTATCATTCTTATTTGAATTGTAAAGGCCCTGTCATACATGGCAACTTACTCGCCGCTATAAGTCACGGCTACTTTAGTCACAGCTACAACTCGCAGTCACACATGGCAACTTACTCGCCGCTATTAGTCGCGGCTACTATGGTCATCGCTACAACTCGCAGTCACACATGGCACTTACTCGCCGCTATAAGTCGCGGCTACTATGGTCATCGCTACAACTCGCAGTCACATATGGCGACTTACTTGCCGTTATAAGTCGCAGCTACTATGGTCATCGCTACAACTCGCAGTCACACATGGCAACTTGATAATAATGATGATAATAATAACTTAAGGCCCTGTCACACATGGCGACTTACTTGCCGCTATTAGTCGCGGCTACTTTAGTCACCGCTACAACTCGCAGTCACACATGGCGACTTACTCGCCGCTATAAGTCGCGGCTACTTTAGTCACCGCTACAACTCGCAGTCACACATGGCGACTTACTCGCCGCTATTAGTCGCGGCTAATGTGGTCACCGCGACAACTCGTAGTCACACATGGCAACTTACTCGCCGCTATTAGTCGCGGCTAATTTGGTCACCGCTACAACTCGTAGTCACACATGGCAACTTACTCGCCGCTATTTCTTCCCGCCGATGGAGGGCTTGTTTACATTTCTCCTTGAGGTGGACAGACGGTCCAAAGACGTCTGGAGACAGGCACAGAGATATTACTTCTTTTTCCATGACATCTTGATGAGTTATCTGTTTTCTATGCATTGATTGGGTGACAAGCACAGGATATATGTAGGGAATAGTTTATTAATTTATTGTTACTGTTAACTATGTTTGCTCGCCTTGTATTACTAAATTACTACTAGTATATTATTTATTGTTATTGGTTATTGATAATTTATTTATATCATATGTTACTTTATTATTGCTAGGTATTTATTTGCAGCAGGATAGATCTGCAGTTGCTTGTAAAGAGAAAATTATGATAAGTTGCCTGCCCCTGAACCGCCACAGTAATTAAAAATGTTACAAATTCCAATACTGTATATTTAACGAGTAAGAAATGGACCCCACCGACAAGTTTTTTGTAACTTGGTGGGGCCAAACAATTGTAAACAAATTGTTAATAAATAAATAAATAAAAAAAATTAGTCGCGGCTACTTTAGTCACGGCTACAACTCGCAGTCACACATGGCAACTTAAGGCCCTTGTCACACATGGCGACTTTAGTCGCCTCGACTAGAGTAGCGGCTACTAATCGCTGTGTATGACATAGTAAGTAGCGGCGACTAGCATTCGCCGGCGAGTAAAAATTCACTCGCGAGGAAAGTTAGGCATGTTCAACTTTTGGGGCGAGTAGTCGCTAGTAGCCGACCTTGAAAACCACGTGGTCTACTCGCCGGCGAGCAAAACCTACCCCAGTTGCTACTTGTGACAGGGGGTAGTATGTGATAGCACAGAATATAGACAGATGTCTGTCTATATTCTGTGGTGATAGTCTGTCGCCAGGCCACATCGTCGTTGTCAGATTTGGGGATAGAAAATATGATTGTGGGTCTTCATTTGCTAATTCTTTCATTAGTGTCTATGAAGCACCCAGTTTGTCTCGTCTCCCTATCCAATCCCGAACCCACTTGCATTTCTTCTTGTTCTTTATTTTTAACAATATCACTAACGCAAATCCGCAACAGACGTCTTAAGTCCTCTTTTCTTAATCCCACAGTGGACATTTTCCTCAGCACAGTAATTCCACACAACAAAACTGAAGTAGCCACTACAACTCGCTATGTGTGACTGCAACTGTTTTTTAAAGTGTGCGAGTTGTAGCGGTGACTAAAGTAGCCGCGACTAATAGCGGTGAGTAAGTCTTCATGTGTGGCAGGGCCTTTTTACTCGCCGCTATTAGTCGTGGCTAATTTGGTCACCGTTACAACTCGTAGTCACACATGGCAACTTACTTGCCGCTATAAGTCGCAACTACTTTAGTCAACGCTACAACTCGCAGTCACACATGGCGACTTACTCGCCGCTATTAGTCGCGGCTACTTTAGTCACCGCTACAACTCGCAGTCACACATGGCGACTTACTCGCCGCTATTAGCCGCGGCTACTTTAGTCACCGCTACAACTCGCAGTCACACATGGCGACTTACTCGCCGCTGTTAGTCGCGGCTACTTCAGTCACCGCTACAACTCACAGTCATACATGGCGACTTACTCGCCGCTATTAGCCGCGGCTACTTTAGTCACCGCTACAACTCGCAGTCACACATAGCGAGTTGTAGCGGCTACTTCAGTTTGGTTGTGTGGAATTACTGTGCTGATGAAAATGTCAACTGTGAGATTAAGAAAGGAGGATTTAAGACGTCTGTTGCGGATTTGCGTTAGTGATCTGTGCGATGAATTATTGTTAAAAATCAAGAACAAGAAGAAACGCAAGTGGGTTCGGGAGTGGATAGGGAGACGAGACAAACTGGGTGCTTCATCGTCACTAATGAAAGAATTAGCGATCATATTTTAACACTATGAGGTTAGCAGTTGCAAAGTTTGATGAGTTATTGGATGTGGTATCACCACTGATAAAGAAAAAAGATACATTTTGGAGAGAAGCAATTTCATACAGAACAAAACTGGAAATAACTTTAAGATACTGGGAAGTGGGGACAGCCTTAAGTCACTGCAATACCTTTTTAGAGTACCTCACAATACTATATCAAAATTTTTACCTGATGTGCTGAGTGCAATATGTGAAGTTCTTAAGCCATTCATAATGGTAAGGTACTACATTTTATCCATATGAAGCAAATAATTTATTTTTAAATTTATATATTTACTTTCTTAGGTATACTGTAGTATAGAGTATGATAATGATAATAAATGTCATTCCTTCAAAAAAGTTCACAAAAATAGTACAGTGATGATTAAAAAGTGTAATTTGATATTTAAGTGTTAATATGTGTTTTGGGGTCCCCTGTAGCCTGAGAAAATACCAATCACATGCTATATGGTGCGAACAGAATGACGTAGGCTAAGACAGTTTTTAATAAAATGGGTTAAAAACTAATCGAAAACCATTGAAATCGTGTTAAATATTTATTAATGATGTAAATTCACGAACATTGAGGAAAAACATAATGATTAAACGTAAGGATTATAGTGCTCTTGGCTAATTCCAAGTAGTGCTGTTTGGAGTACGTCCAATCCAGATGTATTTACACTGAGAGCCAAATCAGAAGAAGTTTGGTCGTGTATCTCACTGCAGTTTGAATTTGATGTTGCCGGTGACGACAACACAGACTGTACATCCATTACACGCAGCCTTTCGTTGGTTATGAGATTTTGTATTTTTTATTGTAAAATGATAAAGCTACGCAAGGGTAACTCTTTCAATTGAGCTGCTACGTGGTTTGCAAATCGGTGGTACTGGTCTTCTTCAACTGTTCCAGTAGGGTTCTTTACCAAATGGGCGATTTTCTAATTTGCCAACAGCTGACTCAAAACGTGATGGGTATTTTGTGTTCATACCTGTTTTAGCTGCTTTATAAGGACGAGCTGGTGGTAGCATTGTACTTGCACTCCTCTTTATTGCTGAGAACACACTGCAGGCACTGTTGGTGTTGTACTCGTACCCGGTACTTCCTCATTTGATGATTCATTGTTACTTTCTGCCTCCGGTTCATCAACAGAATCATCCTCACCTTGGTCCAGTATGGCCAGTTCCTGTGGGTAAAATGAAATAGAAAGTACAAACATAGTATATTAAAATATAAAATAAGTAGTTATGTAATATAAGAGTTATATGGGTATTGGACAAGATAATTTTATATTAATGCGAAAGTGAAAATGTTACAGGAAGTATACAGGTTTCTGCATAATGACACATAAAACTATATTAAATAACGACTACTAACTACCAATAACTACTAGTCATTTAATTTAGTATTATTTGTAAATATGCAGGAACATTTACATTTCCTGGCAATTTACAGACGAAATTTTCAATTCCAAGTAAATATAAAATTTCATGTCCAATACCCATATAACTCTTAAATATTACATAACTACTATAATATAATTCCTCAGCACAACTTAATTATTCAGCACAACATGATCCATATTTTATAATATTTACAGAAATGTTTTTTTCCAGATTCCCAATACCGAGGAAGAATGGGAAGCCATTATGCATACATTTGAAGACATTTGGAACTTCCCTAACTGTTGTGGCACCATCGACGGTAAACATGTGCAAATAAGAAGACCACCAAATTCGACTTCTGAGTTCTTTAACTACAAAGGGACTTACAGTATAGTACTGTTCACCTTAGTTGATGCCGATAATTGTTTTCGCTACATAGACGTAGGAAGTGATGGTAGAGCTAGCGACAGCACCATTTTCCAGACCTCTACGTTGAAATGTGCTTTAGAGTAAAACTATTTGAACTGGCCAGAGGGAGGTGTACTTGTAAGTGACGATATCCTTTCCTTTAGGATCAAACTTGCTGAAGCCGTATTCGCATAGGAATTTATCAATTGAGAAAGGATTTTTAATTACCGCCTGTCTAGAGCTAGGCGTATTGTGGAGAACGCATTCGACATTTTAGCTGCTAGGTTCCGCGTATTTGGCTGCCGATTGAAATTACAGTTGATATCACTGAGATCCTGGGAAAAACATGTTGCTCAATTCACAATTGGCTAAGGATGACAGCAGACTGGGCGTACCTACCATCAGGATCAGTAGATGAAGAAGACATTATTACATGTCATACAACTGATGGAGCGTGGTGAAATTTACCAACTGCGCTAATTCCGTTGGAGAAACAATATACATCAAATAACTACACACAGGATGGAGAAGACGTTCGGAAATCATATTCACATGCTTTCATGTCACACATTGCTGTTCCATGGCAGAAGAAAGCTGTTTCCTGTTTCCATAACTAAGTGACATATTTTAAGTAACAAAGAAAAAGTAAAGTGACATTTGATAAGTTACTTTAATTAAACAATATTCATATTTAACTATTTCTTTAAAAAAGTTCTTTGTAAATAAAATGTGTATATTAAGCAAACACCTTGAATTTTTATTTTTGATTCCAGGGTACAAATGTCAAAGGGGTGGTTATAGTAGTCATACAACTACTACGGAAATATACTACGCTGTATTACCGTTCCTGAAGGAAGTCAAATTGAAAGTGTTAAACTAATCTTGTATCAAGAGCCTTGTAGGTCTTCAAGAAAAAAATATGATAAAACTAATTTACAAATATTTATTTACATTATTTGTATCCAACAACTGAGTTTGCTAAAACCACAAAGCTATTAATGAAAAAAATTATATTATATTCGGTATTATACATTATTCCGCTAGGGGAACCCATGGCTAATTTTTGCCGAGGCCTTAAAGAGCTACCATTCGGCACTGGTTATGACAAAGAATATTGTGTTATTGCATGGAAAAGATTTGGTAATAGATAGCTAAAGCTTGCCATACAAGAATATGACTGTCTCCCAGAAACCACGCTGTTCCAAAAACCACCTGGAACAGCAAACCAAACCAACTTTAGCCTATACACTTCACTCGCCCCGACACCACTCTTCTTAAATTTTTTTGACTTTATTTAATTCATTCCGATAGGCATCACGTAGATTTTTTTTCTTTTTCTTTTTAGCAAATCTTCCGTAACGCTGTCCGTTCAGTTCCAATTAATTCATTGAATGCCTGTTTTTTCGCCTCTATTTTTAAATAATCAACAAACCTAATGTCCTACGAACACTCGAACTTTCTATAAATATTTAAAAATGAAACAATTTGGTCACTTGACCACTTCAAACCCTCGGTCATCTTAATCAACAATAATTACATAAAGAAAAAACTTCCATCCCCAAATCTGACAACGACGATGTGGCCTGGCGGCAGACTATCACATACTACACCCTATCACACGTAGCGACTGGGGTAGGTTTTGCTGGCCGGCGAGTAGACACCGTGGTTTTCAAGGTCGGCTACTCTCCAAAAGTTGAACATGTCTGACTTTCCTCGCGAGTGAATATTTACTCGCCGGCGATTGCTAGTCACCGCTACTTACTATGTCACACACAGCGATTAGTAGCCGCTACTCTAGTCGCGGTGAGTAAAGTCGCCGGTACTTACTATGACACACACAGCGATTAGTAGCCGCTACTCTAGTCGCGGTGAGTAAAGTCGCCGCTACTTACTATGACACACACAGCGATTAGTAGCCGCTACTCTAGTCGCGGCGAGTAAAGTCGCCGGTACTTACTATGACACACACAGCGATTAGTAGCCGCTACTCTAGTCGCGGTGAGTAAAGTTACCGGTACTTACTATGTCACACACAGCGATTAGTAGCCGCTACTCTAGTCGCGGCTAGTAAAGTCTCCATGTGTGACAGGATCTTATTAAAGCTAGTTCAAAAAGACCACCTTTTCTTGATTTCTTTGTTATATTTGTGTATACGACCGCCTATTAACCGAAATAAAACTTTTCGAAGACACAAATTCTTTATAAAGTTGGACAATCGCTGTTAAAGTCAGGTAACTTGGGCCTACAGAATGTCTTACGATCTATTCCTAGATATAGATATACATATCATTACTAATTTTTACTATTACTTATTTTATAAGCCACCTTTTCAACTGTAGTTGACTTGATAAAGGTTGTTATTACTACAAAATAACATTACCTTTCTTTAACAAAGGGGACATAATTTTAATCGTCATAAAAAGACGAACAAATACAGGGCGTTTCAAAAATAATTACCCGATTTTAAGTAGCTATATTTATTAGAAACAAAGGCTTTACTCCAACATATTCCACATGGAAATACCCACAAAATAATCAAGTTTACGAAAATGTATCATAAATCCTCCAAATGCAGCACATACGACATCTAGTCGATAGCCGAATTTCTGATAAACACCTTATACCCAGTTTGGGACGAATTCAGCCATCGACTAGATGTCATTCGTGCTGCAAATGTTAACATATATTTAACATATATGAGACATTTTCGTAAACTTCATTCTTTTCAGAGTATTTCCATGTCCAATGTGTTTTTGTATAGCTCTTGTTGCTATAAATATACAATAGCTGTTTACAATCGGGTTATTTTTGTTATACAATACTGCATAGTGCAAATGCTATTCATTACGCTAAGTTGTAATGATTTTAAATCATAGCCAAGTGATTCATATTTAGACATTCATTTCTGTCTTGTATTAGTGAATTTTGTTCTGCTACTGAATCAATATTGGATATATATAATGCACATTATATAAGAGGGTATAAAATTGTATGCGTGTTTAATAAAAATAGCCTGTTTAATAAATTCTAGCATAGTTTTTATTGTAAAACAGAGTAGTGCCAGGACCAGTTCGTAAGGTAACAGGCTGAACACGCAATCTAAAGTGTGTGTTTTTATCGTAAAACAGAGTAGTGCCAGGACCAGTTCGTAAGGTAACAGGCTGAACAAGCAATCTAAGGTGTGTGTTTTTATCGTAAAACAGAGCAGTGCCAGGACCAGTTCGTAAGGTAACAGGCTGAATACGCAATCTAAGGTGTGTGTTTTTATCGTAAAACAGAGTAGTGCCAGGACCAGTTCGTAAGGTAACAGGCTGAACAAGCAATCTAAGGTGTGTGTTTTTATCGTAAAACAGAGCAGTGCCAGGACCAGTTCGTAAGGTAACAGGCTGAATACGCAATCTAAGGTGTGTGTTTAGTTCGCTCACCGCATCCATGCATGTTTGTTGGCATAGTGACCGTTAGCCGTGTGTAACTGTTATAGAAAGGCAGACCAATCATCCATGTCTACTAGGATGAACCAGCGTTATTCATGTATATTTATTTTGTGAAGAGTTGTCCATATTAGCCATGTGTATACGTTAGGCAAAGTGTGGACCATTGTTAGCCGCGTGAATTGGTTACGTAACGTGTGGGCCATTGTTAGCCACGTGTATTCGTTAGGTGAAGTGTTGGCCGTTAATAACAAACAATGTGTATTCGTTAGGTGAAGTGTGGGACATTGATAGCAATGTGTATTCGTTAGGTAAAGTGTGGGCCATTGGTAGTGTGTGTATTCGTCACGTCAATTAATTGTGGGCCATTGTTAGCCATGTGTATTCGTTAGGTGAGATGTGGGTCATAACTGTGAGTATTCGTAAGTTGAAGTGTGGGTTATTGCCATTATTTGTATTCGTACATGAAGTGGGGGTCATTGTTGGCCATGTGTATTCGTAAGGTGAAGTGAGGGCCATTGTTAGCCGTGTGTATTATTTACGTTAAATGTGGGCCATTGTTACGTTAAATGTGTATGCGTTAGATGAAATGTGGGCCATTGTTGGCCAATCGTATTCGTTAGGTGAAGTGGAGGCCATTGTTGACCATTTGTATTCGTTAGGTGAAGTGTGGGCCATTATTGGCCATGGATGTTCGTTACGTGAAGTGTGGATCAATATTATCCGTGTATATTCATTAGGTGAAGTGGACCATTGTTACACGTGTATATTTTTTGGGGAGGGGAGATGGGCCACAGCTTATAGCCATACTTATTCTATATTATGTAAAATAATCAGTCGCAAAAAAATTTACCACGGAATCATTCTTCTTGTGGTTAAATTGATTTATAGTCCTCGTTTTAATGTTTGTGGCAATGCTATTATGATTTATTATCTTATGTTATCATATACAATAATAAATTTCCCAGCTTTACCTACTAAATCTCACTCTCCATAAGAATTTATGTAATTTTATTTTATATTATTAATTGGATAGTCTATTCTGGAATTCGGACGTGTCCAACTTACATAAACATACTACACGCAAGTTTTCCCTGATTGCCGAACAGATAGAAAGAACATCCGGTCCCGGCAAATTTGTTTAAGCCGAAATCTGTGGAAGGGTTTAGCATTTAATTGGCAGACACCGCTAGGAGAAACCTGTTGGACTGGCGAACTATTTGGCGAATACCAGGCCATCTCCCACTACTTGGCTAGTTGGGATATGGTTCACACGTTTGCCTTAGTATTGTTCCACAGTCCACAGTAGTATTCCATAGAAAGGTGTGGTAAATGTGGTTTATAGGTCCCCTGCGATTTTAATAATTCTTTTAACTAGTCAATATCAACCGCACGAACACGAATTCATAGAACATCTTTGGTGATTACCAAGTTTTGAAGAAAAAAACACAACTGAAAAAAGTAAAAAACGGATTGTTATGCCTAAAACTATGTATTTTACAATTAAGCTTATGTAGTTCTCCCCCTGAAAACGAATATGGCATCAAATTATTCATATGACAAATAATAACTGAGATATTCAACGAAAAAGTGGGTTAGGTTATCTTAGGTTAGAGGTTAGGTTAAGATCCAGTTTTAATCTGTAGTAAGAAGAAATGAATGGCACATTCCTGTTCAGGAGGGAAAACTACGCAAAGGAGGTTTTACACGCAACGTATTATTGTATGTTTTATCGTTCATATTAAAGGTACGTCAAGACGTCCCTTTACTTCTGTGTTCACACAGCAACGTCTTCCTACGTTTTAGCTGAGCTCATCGATCTATAAAGTACAACTTCTGTTATATAGAAGTTCTGTTATATAGATCATTGGCTGAGCTCAGTTCGGACAACGTTTAGGTTATGTTTAAATTGTAACTCTACATTAGAATGGAAGAAGTGCTTATATTATTCTCAACTATTTTGACTCTCGTTCGTGTTTTTTTTGCGGTCACTATAATCCTCGTTTCTGATTTTCCATAAACAAGGAACCCCTTATACAGCTCAACAGAATCTGTAAGGAATTAACGAGTACATACTAGTAGGTACCAGTAGTCGTAGGTCTGATGATACATTTGCGAGATACTTTTTTTTTTAATAAAGGAAACTAATAATTTTGCTTATCTAAATCGATTAACTTAGCAATAAAATAAAACAGGACTGGAAAGTTAGTAGGCCTACTGTATAGTGATTCCTATTTCTGGTGCTATGACAAACAAGGACAAATGTTGTTCACATCTTCCATCTTATCGTTGCAATTTTCACAAAACAATGCTCGCCTCGTCAGTTTTCATTTCCGTCTTTCGTTTTCATTCTGTTTCGATCTTTTGCTGTTTTAGCTGATTGGATTTGTGCTTGCCAACTAAACGTACAATAAGACGTTGCGTGTAAACCCCCTTAAGATTAATGTAATATAGACCTAGGGCTTACATCGGTTTTGGTGTAATACAGTTTTTCTTTTTTATTCAAATTTCTAGTAAAATATACAATAGGCAGGGACGTAGTCCAGGAGGTCTGGACCCCCCCTTCAGGTACCCAGCTTAAAATGATTGCCAGGCCTAGTAGGCCTACTAATTACTTCTCGAGAGAGTATATATTTTGCTGATTGTATCATAATCAGATCAATGTATTAATGTATGGAGAGCAGTCAATATGTATTAGATGTGATCAATATCTGTAAGGAGGCCGTTTCCCAAACCGCCAAGTCACTGCTGGAAAGTCATAACGCATTTAGTAGGGATACCTTCATACCGACGAAGACCTTTTTGATATAAGAGATTGTATCAAAAAATGTAGTTAACAGTATTAGTTGCAGCAGTGTGGTGATAAAAAATGAACTATTATCATGACCCAGTCCTGGATAGCATATTTTGTACTAATTATACATAATCCAAGGTATGAAGGTCACTTTTAAAGTTTTAAAAAACTCATCCATGTAAAATATATTCTGCATGGAAAACAAATAAATTTTAAACTTAAGAAAACAGTTAGTTTATTTTCAATTGTTTAACAACAATGTAACTAACAATGGTTTTATTGTGTTCAAACGTCTGTTATACAAATATTGTTCTGATTATAATTAATTTATAAAAGCTCAAGATCATTGATTGCTAAGAATGAATGTACAGCAAATGCTGCTATCTAAAATAATATGATTAGGGGCCTTGTAAATTTTTTGCTGATTTTTTTCATTGTAGATACATGATGAGTTTTCTCAGCAGAAAAGCTAGAAAAATTAAGAAAAGTAGGAAAAACGGAAAAATATATTTTTCGTAACTTCGGCGCTGTCGATATTCACATTGTGCGGAATTGTGCCCTGATTACTAACGTGGCAATCGAACCATTATTAAGCTCGTTAGCGCCGGAAATGTGCTGATTTTACTGGGTTACGTTCTGTCAGGAGAGGGCTAGGTTGGATATTGATAGGTTCGGTTATGTTAAGTTTGGTTAGATGTGGTTAGATTAGGTTAGGTTATGTTAGGTTTATGTATGGAGTAAACCAACCGACGGGAAAACGGGAAAAACTCGTACGAAATGTTTTCGTACGAACAAAATCGTGTAATGTGTAGATGTACAATAGATGAGTGGCTCTGTGTCGACTTAACCTACACTCTGTGGCCTGTGTACCTTGGTCACCTACACTGTGAGATGTACAATAGATCGTAGAATGGCTCTTTGTTGGTATAAACTGATGAAACCTTGGTCATCTGTAGATGTGCAATAGATGAGTGGCTCTTTGTCGACTTAACCTACACTCTGTGGCCTGTGTACCTTGGTCACCTACACTGTGAGATGTACAATAGATCGTAGAATGGCTCTTTGTTGGTATAAACTGATGATACCTTGGTCATCTGTAGATGTGCAATAGATGAGTGGCTCTGTGTCGACTTAACCTACACTCTGTGGCCTGTGTACCTTGGTCACCTACACTGTGAGATGTACAATAGATCGTAGAATGGCTCTTTGTTGGTATAAACTGATGAAACCTTGGTCATCTGTAGATGTACAATAGATGAATGGCTCTGTGTTGACTTAACCTACACTCTGTGGCCTGTGTACCTTGGTCACCTACACTGTGAGATGTACAATAGGTCGTAGAATGGCTCTTTGTTGGTATAAACTGATGATACCTTGGTCATCTGTAGATATACAATAGATGAATGGCTCTGTGTTGACTTAACCTACACTCTGTGGCCTGTGTACCTTGGTCACCTACACTGTGAGATGTACAATAGATCGTAGAATGGCTCTTTGTTGGTATAAACTGATGATACCTTGGTCATCTGTAGATATACAATAGATGAATGGCTCTGTATTGACTTAACCTACACTCTGTGGCCTGTGTACCTTGGTCACCTACACTGTTAGATGTACAATAGATCGTAGAATGGCTCTTTGTTGGTATAAACTGATGAAACCTTGGTCATCTGTAGATGTGCAATAGATGAGTGGCTGTGTCGACTTAACCTACACACTGTGGCCTGTGTTCCTTGGTCACCCACACTGTGAGATGTACAATAGATATGGCTCATTGTTGACTTAAACTGATGATACCTTGGTCATCTGTAAATGTACAATAGATGAGTGGCTCTGTATTGACTTAACATTGCACCTTGGTCACTTACACTGTGAGATGTACAATAGATCGTATAATGGCTCATTGTTGGTATAAACTGATGATACCTTGGTCATCTGTAGATGTACAATAGATGAGTGGCTCTGTATTGACTACACTGTGAGATGTACAATATATCGTATAATGGCTCATTGTTGATATAAACTGATGATACCTTGGTCATCTGTACATGTACAATATATGAGTGGCTCTGTATTGACTACACTGTGAGATGTACAATATATCGTATAATGGCTCATTGTTGATATAAACTGATGATACCTTGGTCATCTGTACATGTACAATATATGAGTGGCTCTGTATTGACTTAACCTTGTACCTTGGTCACTTACACTGTAAGATGTACAATAGATCGTATAATGGCTCATTGTTGACTTAAACTGATGATACCTTGGTCATCTGTAGATGTACAATAGATGAGTGGCTCTGTGTTGACTTAACTTTGTAATTTTGTCATCTAAACTGTTAGATGTACAATAGATGGTAGAATGGCTCATTGTTGACTTAAACTGTTGATACCTTGGTCATCTGTAGATGTACAATAGTTCCATACACGGACCAATACGTTGGTCTTCAGTAATTATGTAATACAACGATAAATATTTATTGTTTGTGTCCGGTGATTCTTTGTTCATCTAATAACGTAAACAACATTCACGTTGCTATTACCCTCCTAAATACACAATGGAATGGGATGAAATGGAACAAGAGACTTTTGTTTTAATGTTTTCACAACCAAGCTTCAAAAGTAGTCCGTAGAATAGTCTCATAAAATCATGAAAGGCAATTCACTTTGGATTTGGACAAGATCTCAGACAAACAAAAAATGTATTTTGAGCCAAATATCTAAAAATAAATTATTCCCAGGAGTGGGAAAATACTGGGCCTAGCTGGCTACCTTGAGGTAGTCCAATTAAGTATGTGTGCTGTATTTAACCTTTAAAAACTTCTCATTGCCTTAATTAATAGACATTATTGCTGCGAAATTGCAGTATTTTTTAATTGTTCAGTTTTTTATTGCTTAATGAGCACCGCATGCAAGCATCATGAGACCCAAAAATCATCACGTGCTACTTACCGTCTGTGCATCGCATCGACTATCTACGGCTGTTCTCACGGGTGGGCGGGTCCACTTAGCCCCAGGCTATCCATCGGGGATTGGCCAGTAGATCACCATAGCTACTTTTTTGTCGGTAATATTCATAAAAATGAAGAACTGGGAGTGCAACTACTTTGAAAGTCGAGCCCGTAATTTACGGGAGGCTGAGAGTAAAGAAACATAAAATGTAAGCGCTTCCTCATACAAAATCCGTGCATTTCAGTATGGTGATTATTATTTTCCCCATATTTCAAACAGGACCACACATGAACAGTTCAGGTGTTTTTAGTATAAGACCATTCTTAAGGTACATATAACCAATATTTTGTACCAAACCAAGATTAATCCTGAAGTGGGACATAGTATATAACATAGTACACGTCACTTACTAGTCTGGGGCGCTATGAACGCCAAAGAGTAAACAAATGTTTTTTAATACATATCACTATTTGTTAAAATTTGAATTTCATTATTAAAAGAAAAAGGAATTCTAACTATGAAATCTATCTAATATTGTGATAATGGTAAGCCTAAACAAAGTTTCTCGCAATCAGTCATTAAATTTATTGGTTATTTATAACATATAAAAATTAGGTGACATTTATTTTTATTGTAAACAATACTAATATTTAATATTATGTAAATTAATAAAATACTTGATCAATAATCTATCATTGATTTTTTCCAATTTTTTATGAGAAAATTATAATTTAATTGTATTTGAATTTTATGAACGTAGCGTTCAGTATATTTACTAAACATGTGAATTTGAATTTACAAAATCTACTAAGAATAACATTATTTATTTTTATTTCATTCCAATTTATAATAGAGTTGTCTTTACTCTTATGTTGGTTTTTATACGTTAACATTATCATGTTGACTCAGTTTTTTTTGCGTTCGTAATTAGAAAAAATACATTTCATACTAAAACAAAAACAGTTATTAGCTTGCATAGACAAATAAATTTGTTCCTTCCTCTATTCTTCTCAGTTGGTAAAGTTGAGATTTGTCAAACACGTAATTCTATAGAATAGTTCCTCCCATTTAAGTATGAATAAAATAAGTTTGAAAGTATAAACCTTACAGACTATTTAACTGTTTTTATATTTGATATTTCACCTTTCAAAACAAACAAATAATTCAAAATATTTATATGAAAATGCTGTCTCTCGAGTACTGTTGAGGTATTTGTTTTTCTGTAGTTGCAATACTTCGTTTTAAGACATCAAAAGAGGTTGTTTAATTCACAATAACGTTTACTACAATCTTTCCAAGCAACATAAATATTTGAATTACTTTGTTCAGTTTTCATGTAATTTATTTTGCAGTTGCATGAACAATGTGTATTGATGATGTCATGTACAATGTACTTGCAATTGGAAGGGTGGATGGGCGAGGCGATCTGTGAATAGTTTTGGTAAGCCTAGGTCTGTCGAGGGATGTATTGTTGGCATAACAATCTCCAGAAGAATGGGAAGAGAGTGGATGCCTTCACAACAAGATGGGTTGATAATAGAGATATTGTAGTTGAAGAGAATTGGAAATCGGAACCACTGTGGTATAGTTAGTAAAAACACCTGGAAGTTACAGGCTCAAATGTTCTTCAAGCATCAAGGAAAATAAAATGGTAAAAAGCAGCCTATATGTGAGAGGGGAAGGGGTAGTTTTAAATGCCTCCACAACAAGATGGGTTGATAATAGAGATACTGTAGTTGAAGAGAATTGGAAATCGGAACCACTGTGGTATAGTTAGTAAAAACAACTGGAAGTTACAGGCTCAAATGATCTTCAAGCATCAAGGAAAATAAAATGGTAAAAGGCAGCCTATATGTGAGAGGGGAAGGGGTAGTTTAAAGTGCTATCTGTGAAGGAGTAGAAGGGTGTGTAAATATTTGTTATGTTTGGGGATACCAAGATATGTAATTTGTGAAAGTTAGCCAGATTCAATATGTGTATGAAGGACGTCTTGTATAGGGTGAGTGTGAAGGACATTTACTGAATGTGTGTAAATGTTGGATGAATCGTGTGTGATGTGAAAAGCGTTAATAATCATGCGTGAATCACATTGTGAGAAATCCATTCATAAATGGTATGTGGCGGCTTGACAGACGTTCGGAATCATCTTTATAAGAAGATTCGTTGGAGAAAAAACTCGTGTTGTATGATGTTTGTAGCTGTTAAAGTTGGTCTGTTGTTTATTAGTATACTTTAGTTTTAGTTCCATGGCGTAGATTATTTTAGGCTCCATATAAAAAACAGATAACATAGCACTGCTTAAACTCATCTTGTAAACATAATACCACTAATGGAATTTGTACTATTACTCTAACCGGAGAATAGTGTCTAAGAGAGCAAGGTACCAGTTAGCCCATATACTTATAAATTTGTATTATTACTCTAACCGGAGAATAGTGTCTAGGAGAGCAAGGTACCAGTTAGCCCATATACTTATAAATTTGTATTATTACTCTAACCGGAGAATAGTGTCTAGGAGAGCAAGGTACCAGTTAGCCCACATACTTATAAATTTGTATTATTACTCTAACCGGAGAATAGTGTCTAGGAGAGCAAGGTACCAGTTAGCCCATATACTTATAAATTTGTATTATTACTCTAACCGGAGAATAGTGTCTAGGAGAGCAAGGTACCAGTTAGCCCACATACTTATAAATTTATATTATTACTCTAACCGGAGAATAGTGTCTAGGAGAGCAAGGTACCAGTTAGCCTATATACTTATAAATTTGTATTATTACTCTAACCGGAGAATAGTGTCTAGGAGAGCAAGGTACCAGTTAGCCCACATACTTATAAATTTGTATTATTACTCTAACCGGAGAATAGTGTCTAGGAGAGCAAGGTACCAGTTAGCCTATATACTTATAAATTTGTATTATTACTCTAACCGGAGAATAGTGTCTAGGAGAGCAAGGTACCAGTTAGCCCACATACTTATAAATTTGTATTATTACTCTAACCGGAGAATAGTGTCTAAGAGAGCAAGGTACCAGTTAGCCTATATACTTATAAATTTGTATTATTACTCTAACCGGAGAATAGTGTCTAGGAGAGCAAGGTACCAGTTAGCCTATATACTTATAAATTTGTATTATTACTCTAACCGGGGAATAGTGTCTAGGAGAGCAAGATACCAGTTAGCCCACATACTTATAAATTTATATTATTACTCTAACCGGAGAATAGTGTCTAGGAGAGCAAGGTACCAGTTAGCCCACATACTTATAAATTTGTATTATTACTCTAACCGGAGAATAGTGTCTAGGAGAGCAAGGTACCAGTTAGCCTATATACTTATAAATATGTATTATTACTCTAATCGGAGAATAGTGTCTAGGAGAGCAAGGTACCAGTTAGCCTATATACTTATAAATTTGTATTATTACTCTAACCGGGGAATAGTGTCTAGGAGAGCAAGATACCAGTTAGCCCACATACTTATAAATTTATATTATTACTCTAACCGGAGAATAGTGTCTAGGAGAGCAAGATACCAGTTAGCCCACATACTTATAAATTTGTATTATTACTCTAACCGGAGAATAGTGTCTAGGAGAGCAAGGTACCAGTTAGCCCACATACTTATAAATTTGTATTATTACTCTAACCGGAGAATAGTGTCTAGGAGAGCAAGGTACCAGTTAGCCTATATACTTATAAATTTATATTATTACTCTAACCGGGGAATAGTGTCTAGGAGAGCAAGGTACCAGTTAGCCCACATACTTATAAATTTATATTATTACTCTAACCGGAGAATAGTGTCTAGGAGAGCAAGATACCAGTTAGCCCACATACTTATAAATTTATATTATTACTCTAACCGGAGAATAGTGTCTAGGAGAGCAAGGTACCAGTTAGCCTATATACTTATAAATTTGTATTATTACTCTAACCGGGGAATAGTGTCTAGGAGAGCAAGATACCAGTTAGCCCACATACTTATAAATTTATATTATTACTCTAACCGGAGAATAGTGTCTAGGAGAGCAAGGTACCAGTTAGCCCACATACTTATAAATTTGTATTATTACTCTAACCGGAGAATAGTGTCTAGGACAGCAAGGTACCAGTTAGCCCATATACTTATAAATTTGTATTATTACTCTAACTGGAGAATAGTGTCTAGGAGAGCAAGGTACCAGTTAGCCCATATGCTTATAAATTTGTATTATTACTCTAACCGGAGAATAGTGTCTAGGAGAGCAAGGTACCAGTTAGCCTATATACTTATAAATTTATATTATTACTCTAACCGGAGAATAGTGTCTAGGAGAGCAAGGTACCAGTTAGCCTATATACTTATAAATTTATATTATTACTCTAACCGGAGAATAGTGTCTAGGAGAGCAAGGTACCAGTTAGCCTATATACTTATAAATTTATATTATTACTCTAACCGGAGAATAGTGTCTAGGAGAGCAAGGTACCAGTTAGCCTATATACTTATAAATTTATATTATTACTCTAACCGGAGAATAGTGTCTAGGAGAGCAAGTTACCAGTTAGCCTATATACTTATAAATTTATATTATTACTCTAACCGGAGAATAGTGTCTAGGAGAGCAAGGTACCAGTTAGCCTATATACTTATAAATTTGTATTATTACTCTAACCAGAGAATGGTGTCTAGGAGAGCAAGGTACCAGTTAGTCTATATGCTTATAAATTTGTATTATTACTCTAACTGGAGGATAGTGTCTAGGAGAGCAAGGTACCAGTTAGCCCATATAGGCTACTTATAAATTTGTATTATTACTCTAACCGGAGAATAGTGTCTAGGAGAGCAAGGTACCAGTTAGCCTATATACTTATAAATTTATATTATTACTCTAACCGGAGAATAGTGTCTAGGAGAGCAAGGTACCAGTTAGCCTATATACTTATAAATTTATATTATTACTCTAACCGGAGAATAGTGTCTAGGAGAGCAAGGTACCAGTTAGCCTATATACTTATAAATTTATATTATTACTCTAACCGGAGAATAGTGTCTAGGAGAGCAAGTTACCAGTTAGCCTATATACTTATAAATTTGTATTATTACTCTAACCGGAGAATAGTGTCTAGGAGAGCAAGGTACCAGTTAGCCTATATACTTATAAATTTGTATTATTACTCTAACCAGAGAATGGTGTCTAGGAGAGCAAGGTACCAGTTAGCCTATATGCTTATAAATTTGTATTATTACTCTAACTGGAGAATAGTGTCTAGGAGAGCAAGGTACCAGTTAGCCCATATACTTATAAATTTGTATTATTACTTTAACCGGAGAATAGTGTCTAGGAGAGAAATGTACCAGTTAGCCCATATACTTATAAATTTGTATTATTACTCTAACCGGAGAATAGTGTCTAGGAGAGCAAGGTACCAGTTAGCCCATATACTTATAAATTTGTATAATTTATCTGATTAATCAAACACTTTATGTTTAATTTATATTAAGTTCATGTTCAGTCTTCCAAATCATGCACGTGCATTGACCACAGATCTAGGGTCAAGCTGATCGTGAAACGTGTTCCAATGACAAAGTCTAACATTACTTGCATCATTCCCATATTATGGTCTTCAGTTAGCCCCTCAACGTGTGCGTCAAGAGTTTCTAGGCTAGAACACCCAAAAAACAAAATTAAATACCTGCATTTCTCTTGTTCCAACGTTACGAGAAGACTTTTAGTGGAACGAACAAGGTGGTAATTGCCTCCTATGTGGAAATGGACTATAATTGTATGCCCACGTGAGCCACAGTTTGATACGGTTGTGGACGCAAAAATAATAACATGCAGACTTTCCCTGGGAGAATACTCAGGGAGTAGCTAGCTTTGTACATGATATCAGACGATGTCCAGTTTATTAGATATCCAGAGAGCGATTTTGATCGCTGCCGTGGGGAACTGCAAATAGTACTTGTAAAGTTGACTGATCGTTTCAAATTATGTTATCGTCCATCATGATTCATGAACTGTCACAAACTTCCACTTTGTTTTCGATAGTTTATATGAATTCCTGATGGGAAATCCAAATCCGTTTGCGACACTAGGGCGTGGCCTACTTATTTCTCATTGTCACAAAATTATAATTTATATTACTAAGAATCATATGAATGTATTCTTTATGTACGTATGTAATCATATGGATTATTTATAAAGTTTTTCATTTCCTATTAGCATTATCAATTATTCAATAATTTAAACTTTTGATCCTAGTGTGCATCATATTTTGAATAGATTTTTTCTGTGAAATAAAGATAGTTTTGATTTCATAATTACATATACTACAGTAAAATAACTTCAGAAAAACATATTTGGAATTCATGTATAACACTTGTTATATTTAATATACGAAAATGTTTGTGAACAATATTATAATCCAAGATCTTGTTTGTGAACAATATCCAAATCCAAGATGCCCCTTTCTTCAAGATTTGATTATTTTACAATATAATTCTTTGTTTATAATTTGATATTAGTGATATGTTTTTCTAATAGGGTTGATTGTTTATTGTGACCGGTATCTAACATCAAAATAAGTAAAATAAAAGTGAATTGGGATCTGGTGTTCCTCTGTACTCAGTCATGTTATAGAAAATACACCACAATAAAGTCTACCCAGCGGTTATATTTTTTACAATATTTTATTACATGATAATTCTATAAATCGGATCGTTTTAAGTTCGTTCAAATTATCTTTAATAATTGTATTGTTTCCTGCTTAAACATTATAATATTGGAATGTGGGTACCAGGAAATCCATACATACAATCCAGATAGAGGCAGCGACTGGAATTCCTAACGGTGAACCTCTCCTCTAGTAGGTTAGGTTAAGTTTCGCGGAGCATAGTTACATGATATTAGCCAAAAGTAGTTGTGGCAGGACCCGTCTACGAATCTCGGTCAAGGCCCAGGACGCTTTCTAAGGACTCAGTCTCCTACACAGCATCAACGCGTCACTACTTTCATGAACTAAAGTAAAACTTGCAAGCACTTTATTTCATAATTAAATTTCACAAGATATAAAATAACTAAAATCACACAAATTTTACCGTTAAAATTAGGTTATATATGAAATCTTTGTTGGGAAGAAATGTTTCAAAATTGCAAATTAGTCTAATAAGAAAAATATGCAAAAATAAATTATACCAGTAAAATTAATTTTATTCAGAGACTCGCATTTTCATTTGACTAATGTATCCCTTTATTGTCTTCATTTTTACTTCCCCGGGCCATACAAGATTTTTGGAGCATTTTAAAGGCAGAGTGAATAGTTAATTTAAAATTGTTAGTGACTAAAGTCGATGATATCCACGATGATGATGATAATGGCATGAAATCCGTGAGAATATTTAAATGAAATAGGCACAAGTGTATTTTACAAAGTCATACACGACCCATAACTACGGTGGCACTCAAAACAACGTCATCAGGACGACAGAACATCTATTTTGAAAATGTATTCTACCATCCCATATGTTTACGAAACAGAAAAAGTAGTTCGCAATGAGTTATGGAACTATTTTGAGATTCCCCATAGAGGGTCAATCGGCAATTTAGTTATTTAATTCGTATCCGTCCGCATTAGTTCTCAATGTTCAAGTTACAGATGTGTGTTGTGTAACGCCTGGTATATGTGCCCAATCATCAGACCAGCTAACACAAGTTATATTTCCTTGGTGAACGTTTCTCTTCAGTTCTTTGTCTAAATGTAAGTAACGCTCACCGGATATGCAAATATTACCATCAGCTTATATAGGTGGGAATCATTAAAAAGTAGGTTTTGACAAATATAATGGACTGAGACTGCCTTTTTTCTTGCTTATGACATAATATGTAATGGTTAAAGCTACGTAAAATAAATGGAATTACACGTTATTCAACTATTTATTGGATAAAAATGAAACTATTACCTGTGCTAGAACTCTTAGAACAATTAAACTCCAAAACATCCTTGACAAGTGTTTCGGTATTTTCGTATTGCAATAGCAACACATATTTTCGGCCACAAGAGTGGCAGAACTGCGCGTCATCGCCAACAATAGACGAATCTAGTTTGTTGCAAGGTTAAAATGGCGGCGGTGCAAGTTCGGCAACTACAGTAACCTTGGCTGTCTCATGTTGTCTGGCGGTCTGGCGTGGAGAAACTACAGCGGCCTTCGCCAACTTATCGCAAATTGGGTGTTTTTATTCGTGTCTCGCCTCAGAACGACGTCTAACTTCTGAGGGCTTCAAATTAGAGAATGAAAACTAATTCAAATATTTAATTTATGTTTCTTCACTGTTTCTATCACAATTTGAAAACATTGGCAAACATACAGCTCTTACAATAAAAAATACATACAAACTGTCAGTACTTAAAAATTGCGATACAAATGTTTGTTGTCAGTACTTAAAAATTGTCAGTAAGAAAATTGTATTATTAATGTGTATATTAAATTGTAACTCTATAGGTTAAAGATTTTTAAAAATAAAAAAATATAACATAACGGCTGTACGGGTACCGGAGGTGATTTGGAACTTTTAAATGTGATATTATGTCTTGTTTTTGACCTACAATCAATACCTAAAAATATCCCCAGAGAGTTCGAGGACACACTGAACATATATAAAGCGATAAGATATTATAGCTTTATATATATATATATATATATATATATATATATATATATATATATATATATATATATATATATATATATATATATATATATCCTTTACAGCTTTGTAGATATAATTTTCATGTCTTGATAGGTCAATCAAACCTTCTTCCACTTCCTATTGCCAATTAACTTTCAAAATGAACATGGTTTTATTATTATGGCTCTAAAAACTCAGATATTTGTTTAGTTGAATCCAGGAATAATATGTCTGTGTTTTGTAAATAACTGCTTTGGATCTTTTTTGTTACTTTACATGAATTATTCATTTACTGATGTGGTGAAGGTAGGACCACATATAATATACAGTATTTGGCAAGATTAAAACGATAACGACATAATTTATGGGTAATATTACGTAGGCTATAGGTGAAGAATCAAAAACCTAATTATTGATGTTCTTCGTTACAATTATTATTTTTAGGAAATGGCATGTTCCGACAATAGGTTACCCCTAGTTAATATTATAATTATTATAATATTAACTAGGGGTAACCCCTGCACGCTTAGCCTGCCAACCCCATCCCTCGCTACTCTCGAGAACGAAGCTCGGCCTTCGGCTTCGCCTGGAGACTGCCTTTTTCCGCTTTGTAGAACTCGGCCTATGGACTCGCGGTGGAAAGTTCGGCCTGTGGCCTCACCAAGGCGCTCTGCTACGGTCCCATTTTTGGGTCTCGGCAGGTCGCCTCGTGAGGGAAATCGGCCTACGGATTCTTAAATCAGTTTGACCATGAATTTTGGTTTTAGGGGCAGTGGAGCCCATAAACATAGTCTTTTCTAAAATCTGATGTTATATAAGTAATTAATTGAAGAATACCTTTAATTGGATACCCCACTTGGGTATATTAGTTTAACATTACCCAATTTTGGGTTTTGAAGCATATTTTGTTACTTGTGGGGCAGAGCCCTTAAACGTCGTATCTTCCAAAATACAATGATATAATGTGATTTGGGAGATTAATACCTATAGTTTGATTCCCCACTAGGTCGGCTTATATTAATATTACCCTTTTTTTGTTTTGGGGGCATATGCCCCTTATTAATTGCCCTTTTGCAATGGATGGAATTTTGTATTCAAGAGAGAAATAGCTTCAATTTGATACCACACTCGAGTAGATAACATCAGTATTAAAAAGATGTACATTTTTAAAAATTGCAGTTATTGGGCCCCCGATAGTCTAATCCAAATTTTAAGTTTTTACGCTGAAACGCATATATAAGGTGCACGTTTGTTACGCATGTAGAGACTATGAAGGTTTGAAACTTTTACTAGATGTTTTCCTCAAGTTAAGTCAGAAATACTACTTTTTTGTGATTTTCCCATAAGAAATACAGTGGGACAGTTTGGGGGGGGGGAAGGCTGCCATTTCGGAACTATGGAGAAGTTTTCAAAATCCCTTCTTATTGCACGCCTACAATATAGGACCAATCATCCTACAACATTTCAGCCTCGGAGGTTTATTAGTTTTTGAGAAACAGTGATCAGTGAGTCATTGGTATTTGGCTTATATATATATATATATATATATATATATATATATATATATATATATATATATATATATATATATATATATATATATATATGATAGAGCCACTTTACAATCATCATATTGTGAAACGTATTGATTGAATTAATTATCTTTTATTTTTATACATGACACTATAAGACATATCTTTTTGAAGCCAATCGAGTAGTCTCATTTTTGAACATTTACATAAGTGACCATTTATTAGTCCAAGGGAATACAAATTAAGATTCAATGTTGACATGAAAAGTTTACACGTTGGACATTTATTCTTGGTATAGGAATAGTAGGGGAAGAAAACATTTAATTGAGAGGAAGTAAAGACAAAAAAAATCATTTTGGCAGTTACAAAAATGTTACAGCTATCGTTAGAAGGTAAAAACAACATTCAACGTTTGCCATTTTGCGTATTTTTAAACCGTGAATTGACAAGCAGAGATTATTTAGCTTAGAGGGGAGGGGGTGGCCTAGATACATTTCAAGTAGTCCAGACATCACACAGAAGCACTTTGTGGCCAGTCGGGCACACACGAGTTTACAAACTTGAGATTGGCATTGTAAAACCTTATTACTTTCTTTCCTTCGTCAATTCTAAGCATAATCATATTGTTCAGCTATAATAACGTTTGTAGTAATTTTGGCATTTGCGAACATTTTGCAAGCTTTTTTCCTTTACTTCAAAAGTTCAAAGTGTGGCTCTCGTTCAAAGTGATTTAAGTAATTAATTAAACCAGCACGTACATATAACATCGGATTCACTTATTGATATTAGGTGGGGCACATTCCAAAACCATCACTACACACCACTGTACTTTATTACATATCTGATATCGTGTTTAGATTCTGGTGTCATGTCTTGCCTAATTATGTCCTTGTCTTCGTCTATATAGAATGTCTCTTTGATAACGATACAGTCGTTGCCGAAAACGATAGAACATAACCAACTGTGGTCGGCCTATCATAACTTCTTGTTAGCAACAGAAGAAAAACCACTGTTGTTGTATCTTATAACCACTGCAAACGATTCAGTAGCCGAAATATAGAGATTACAACTAGTAATCTATTTTATACATCTGTATTAATAATTACTTCATTAATCCTTGTGAATTTGGAGGGATAAGAGAGAAAATGACAAGGTGCTGGCCCATCAGTCGCAAAACTTGCTGGAGAAATAACAACTCGTCACACTAATAAACTACTTGATACATATTTAGCGCGCTATTAAATGAGACTGTGTAATGTAGACCGTTCGGTAGATTGCCCTGGAGGTCCACTATATAGAGAACTTCATGTGCATGCATACAGCCTGTCACTTCGATAACGACACAGCCATTGCCAATAAAGATAGAACGTAAAGCAACTGTGATATGAAAACTTCTTGTTAGCGTAGACCGTTCGTTAGATTGCCCTGGATGTTGTGTCCACTTATATGACTTGGTCTATATAGAATCCTATTACTTCGATAACGACACAGCCATTGCCAAGAACGTAAAGCACTGTGATATGAAAACTTCTTGTTAGCGTAGACCGTTCGTTAAATTGCTCTTAATGTTGTGTTCACTTATAGGACTTCGTCTATATGGAATCCTATTACTTCGATGACGACACAGCCATTGCCAATACCGATAGAACGTAAAGCAACTGTGATATGAAAACTTCTTGTTAGCGTAGACCGTTCGTTAGATTGCCCTGGATGTTGTGTCCACTTATAGGACTTCGTCTATATAGAATCCTATTACTTCGATGACGACACATCCGTTGCCAATACCGATAGAACGTAAAGCAACTGCGATATGAAAACTTCTTGTTAGACCGTTCGTTAGATTGCCCTTGTTGTTGTGTCCACTTATTAAAGAATAAGTGGACTTATAAAGAATCCTATTACTTCGATAACGACACACTCGTTGCCAATAAAGATAGAACATAAAGCAACTGTGATATAAAACCATTTTATGATGGATTGTTGACTTTAATATACATTCTTATGGAAATTGCATGGATCCTAAACTACATTCCTATTAAACATATACTGATCTTTTGTTTCTGTGAGTTTTATAACGCCATAGTTGTTTTATTATATCAATTTCGAGATTAATTCTGCAATTTATTTATAATTAATAGCTTACGGAATATTAGTTAAACTAAGCATCGCCATTGCTTATCTGAGGTTTACCAATTGAGCATGACTCGTCACATCTACTATAATGCGAGTAGTTTGTGTACACTTACCATAAATCCGGTCCGTTTGTACTCACACCAACTTGCCGAGCCACATTTTGTTTTCAAGTGGAAACTCGTACGCGTTTCCTTGTTCAGTAACCCGCAGCAGACAAACAAAGCAACATGCTACATAATATGACCTGCCTCAAATGCATTTTCGTGCATTTATGGCCAGGTTCAGGGAAATATTCAACAACAAGTCATATCCAGATACAGGTGTATAGTTTCAGTTATTTCAATCTTCTTCACTGGTTGTTTATATGAATTCCCATAAATTATTCAAAAGTGCTTTTGTTTAGTCAATTTGCTAAATCGTCAGTAACATTTTTTACAAACGACTCTGCATTCCAAGAATGTTGTATTCATATTTCTGGTTTTCTTAATTTCTACTTGCCCATCAGCTCAATAGTTTATTTCATTTGTAAAAAGTGTTAAAAGATCAAGTTGTGTTTCAAACCTTACGACCCAAATTGGGTTTCGTCAGAGCTTGGTGTGCTGTAAAGCAGGGCTCGGTATGAAGTCTTATTACATTCCAGTGGCTTGGATGTTATGATTTGTCTAAACAACCGAGACAATTAACTCACGTAATGTCTGCAAGAGTCCAACAAACACGTGGTAGGGCCACCACGAAGTGATGGTTTAGGAAGGCATTCCAGCAGGTTTAAAGTGTGAACTTTACTGTAGACAGCAAGATCACATGATTTCAATAAAATACCTAAGCAACTTAAAGTGTGAACTTTACTGGAGACAGCAAGATCACATGATTTCAATAAAATACCTAGGCAACTTAAAGTGTGAACTTTACTGGAGACAGCAAGATCACATGAGTTCAATAAAATACCTAAGCAACTTAAAGTGTGAACTTTACTGGAGAAAGCAAGATCACATGATTTCAATAAAATACCTAAGCAACTTAAAGTGTGAACTTTACTGGAGACAGCAAGATCACATGAGTTCAATAAAATACCTAGGCAACTTAAAGTGTGAACTTTACTGTAAACAGCAAGATCACATGAGTTCAATAAAATACCTAAGCAACTTAAAGTGTGAACTTTACTGAGACAGCAAGATCACATGAGTTCAATAAAATACCTAAGCAACTTAAAGTGTGAACTTTACTGGAGACAGCAAGATCACATGAGTTCAATAAAATACCTAAGCAACTTAAAGTGTGAACTTTACTGGAGACAGCAAGATCACATGAGTTCAGTAAAATACCTAAGCAACTTAAAGTGTGAACTTTACTGGAGACAGCAAGATCACATGAGTTCAATAAAATACCTAAGCAACTTAAAGTGTGAACTTTATTGGAGACAGAAACATCATATTAGTTCAATAAAATAGCTAACTAATCAACTTAAAGTTTGAACTTTATTGGAGACAGAAAGATCATATTAGTTCAATAAAATACCTAACTAATCAACTTAAAGTTTGAACTTTATTGGAGACAGAGAGATCATATTAGTTCGATAAAATATCTAAGCAACCTAAAGTTTGAACTTTACTGGAGATAGAAAGATCACAAAAGTTTTTAAAATACCTAAGCAACTTTAAGTGTGAACATATATTTACTTAACATACAGTAAATATATGTGATAGCAAGATGTTTAGTTATAAGCTATAAAATACGAACGAGTTATACAAATGTACTGCACACATTTATCTTAGTCACAATTATGTAAATTAACAATATATGCATGTTCAAACAATTTCAACATGCAAATGATATTTTTTAAGCCTTGAATTTAACAGTTTGGTAATATTATTTTAAAAATATAACTCTGCACATGCCTATGACGATTAGCATTTGGCCTCAATTCTACCAACAAACAAAATGCACATTTATGTGTGTACTAATTATGTAATGTGTAGTGTGATGTGTAATAAGTGTAGCGTTGTGGTATGTGTGTGGGCTTGTTAAGCTGTGTGTGTGTGTGTGTGGTAGTGTGTGTGTGTGTGTGTGTGTGTGTGTGTGTGTGGTGTGTGTGTGTGTGTGGTGTGCGTTGTGGTGGCGTGCTGTGCGTTGCGTTGCGTGTGCGTGGTGCGTGTGCGTGTGTGCGTGTGTCGTGGTGCTTGTGCTTTGTGTGTGGTGTGTGTGTGTGTGTGTGTGTGTGTGTGTGTGTGTGTGTGTGTGTGTGTGTGTGTGTGTGTGTGGTGTGGTGTGTGTGTGTGTGTGGTGTGTGGTGTGTGTGTGTGTGTGTGGTGGTGGTGGTGGTGTGTTTGTTTTTTTTTGATAAGTCTCATTTATTTTATACAATGAGCTATTCGTTTTATACACTTTTAACATTTTTAAATTTGCAATAACACCCTTGATATACTGAAACTCTAAAATGTTGTTAAACTGCTCATTGTTTACAGGTAAGTACATATTGTGTAATAAGGTTAAATATTAACTTAATAATAATTAATTGTAGATTTGATTTTATAATTTGTTTGACAACTCTTGCCAATTCTTTCATGCCACAGCACCGCAATAGAATAAAGGGCTAGTGTTTACATTCGTTCCGATCTGTTGATTCGTTATCCATTTTTGTATTTTTCTACATAGCAAAGTCTGTACTTTGAAGTAATATTTATAAAATCAATGCTGCTTCAATTATTATATTATTTTTTTATTTAAGTGTCCGTTATTCACTATCGAAACGTGGCACATAAATTCAAGTAATTAGTTGTTATTATCTTAAATGATATAGTCATATATAGCCTTGAAGTTTCATGCGTTGCTTTCACTAACGACTGTTTTCAGCCATGAGTCGTCTACATAAACTGTATCTGTCCATAAATAATAAAAAAAATCTTGAAGCGAACAGCTTCTATTTAGCCCGATGATATTTATATTAGCCTGTACTGTAGCCAGAAGTCAGACCCAACACTACAGAAGTGCTTGTGGTACCACGTCGGTCTGGACCTATGGCCCACGGTCGGGCCTCCCCATGTAAGGAGGCTGTAAACCTCTGATGGACGCAGTCGTTAAATTCCTCGTAAAATATTATTCGCCAAAACCGGCCTCACGATAACCGCCACTGGCAAGCTTCGACCAGCTCTGTGCTGCTACGAACAGCACACATTACGCTTTCTACTTAACAGTCTGCAGAGGAAAGAAAAAAGTTTTTGAAATAACTTTCTCCTTTTGGAAGTCAACGAATGGAGAGATACTACCTTATAGATAAAGCGTTGCTTTGCCCAAGCTTTGCAAAACTTAGCTGTTCTAGACTTGGGTTGACTTCAACCCGTGCATAAAACACTTGGACTGTGTTAATCCAATAAAAGTATGCTGATAAATCATAAACACGAATCAAGCGCTTCCAGAGAGATTACGATGTTCCTCAAAGACTTGGTCTACGATAGACTATGTTATTATTTAGATTTTTGTTTGATACAATCCATGTAGACCATGGACACAGAGAGTGGTAGTGAGGTCACGAGGCCTCACTACACGTTTCCTCATAAACTTGGATTGGGTACATCCAAGTAGAATTTGATGTTTCCTTACTGGTTGATCTTACTAAATATCAAGAATCTCTTCCTAGTTTTACTTTGGAAAAAGTCTTTAGTAAATGCACAGCCTCAAGGTGGCCGTTTCGCTTCACAAAACAACGCCAAAACACGGGTTTCTCTTTCAACGTTTCGGTCCGTAATAATGATCGTTGAAACGAATGTTGAAATGGTGTAGTGGTATATGTGATACCATAAAAATTTAAGTGTTATTTTATAGATTAAATGCTAATTTATTTTTTATTTTTCAATTCACTAGTGTATCCATTTAAATAATGAACACACTTCATTCTTAAATAAATTCAACCTAAGAAATTACCGGCCGGCAAATGTACTGTGTTAATATGTTTGAGTGTTTATAGTTTATATTTTAAATGTTTTTAATGTTTAGTATGTAAATAGTGACGTTTTTGGAAAGCCTGATGATGAAGCTCTACGCTTTGAAATGTACATAGCACATTTATGAAAGAAGAACTGTTGACGGGAAAAAAGGTAACTTAACCAATATTATTTCTAAGAAATTGGTATTTTTAATTTATTTGACATCATAGAAACAGTAAATTTTTCTTTAGATTGAGATTGTAATGTTCAAAACACAATTTAACATATTGTGGCACTTCTTTATAAAGGTTTAAACAGTTAAAATGTCTATTTTGATTTCGTACTTTAACACATTTTATTTTATTAAATGTCAAATATATATGAAAAAGCAACAGTCCTTGCGGCCAACGCCTTCAAACCTCCCCTGTTCACCAGACATTTGGCTACAGCCGTGATGTGCGGGTTTTGCATTAGTGCCTCAAGTTTTAACGCACCAGTGGTATGTCTGTATTTCTTTAACGTTTATCGTTTGGGAAATTTTCAACTCAGTAAATCAATAAAATTGACACAACGTGCTAAAATTGGGAGTGTAAGCGGACGACTAGTTTTGTGTTCAAATATTGTGTTCAAACGACTTAAATGTTCAAATATGCAAGTCAGGTGCTTGAGCTTCCAGATGAGTGCCGTTCGGTTGACGCCGGTCTAAGAGACAGGACGCTTCGGTGTCAGTTATAATAAAAATAACTATTTATTGCATTAACATTTAAAACATTTTTTAAATGTATGACTACGCATTCATTCTTACAAAGGCCTCATTTAAATATACAGAAGTCGTTCATCCATCTGCTGCTCTTAGGAAAATCTAAGCCATTCCACTGGGTGGCTCTGTTATTTAAATATATCACAGGCTAAATAGTTACGACCAATGAACCATGCTCAGGTATATGAACAGGTAGCGGACACGTAAGGGTGGACGAGATGTGAGGACTAATGAACCATGCTCAGATACATGGACAGGTAGCGGACCCGTAGAGGTAGACGAGATGTGAGGACTAATGAACCATGCTCAGATACATGGACAGGTAGCGAACCCGTAGGGGAGGACGAGATGTTAGGACCAGTGAACCATGCTGAGATACATGGACAGGTAGCTGACCTTTAGAGGTGGACGAGATGTGAGGACCAGTGAACCATGCTCAGATAACCTGCTGACCCGTAGAGGTGGACGAGATGTGAGGAAGCCTAATGAACCATGCACAGATACATGGACAGGTAGTGGACCCGTAGAGGTGGACGAGACGTGAGGACCAGTGAAACATGCTCAGATAACCTGCTGACCCGTAGAGGTGGACGAGATGTGAGGAAGACTAATGAACCATGCTCAGATACATGGACAGGTAGTGGACCCGTAGAGGTGGACGAGATGTGAGGAAGCCTAATGAACCATGCTCAGATACATGGACAGGTAGTGGACCCGTAGAGGTGGACGAGATGTGAGGAAGCCTAATGAACCATGCTCAGATACATGTACAGGTAGCTGACCCGAAGAGGTAGACGAGATGTGAGGACTAATGAACCATGCTCAGATACATGGACAGGTAGCTGACCCGTAGAGGTGGACGAGATGTGTGGACCATTGAACCATTTATAGGATGCTCAGATACATGGGTCCCTATAAATGTGTGACGAATATATACCAAAAAGACAAAAATCACAATTATAAGAGTTTAGCTGAAAACAACTTGAGATAACTAGTTAAACGAACCGTTGAGTTACTTGAGATAACTAGTTAAACGAACCGTTGAGTTACTTGAGATAACTAGTTAAACGAACCGTTGAGTTACTTGAGATAACTAGTTAAACGAACCGTTGAGTTACTTGAGATAACTAGTTAAACGAACCGTTGAGTTACTTGAGATAACTAGTTAAACGAACCGTTGAGTTACTTGAGATAACTAGTTAAACGAACCGTTGAGTTACTTGAGATAACTAGTTAAACGAACCGTTGAGTTACTTGAGATAACTAGTTAAACGAGCCGTTGAGTTACTTGAGATAACTAGTTAAACGAACCCTTGAGTTACTTGAGATAACTAGTTAAACGAACCGTTGAGTTACTTGAGATAACTAGCTAAACGAACCGTTGAGTTACTTGAGATAACTAGTTAAACGAACCCTTGAGTTACTTGAGATAACTAGTTAAACGAACCGTTGAGTTACTTGAGATAACTAGCTAAACGAACCGTTGAGTTACTTGAGATAACTAGTTAAACGAACCGTTGAGTTACTTGAGATAACTAGCTAAACGAACCGTTGAGTTACTTGAGATAACTAGTTAAACGAACCGTTGAGTTACTTGAGATAACTAGTTAAACGAACCGTTGAGTTACTTGAGATAACTAGTTAAACGAACCGTTGAGTTACTTGAGATAACTAGTTAAACGAACCGTTGAGTTACTTGAGATAACTAGTTAAACGAACCGTTGAGTTACTTGAGATAACTAGTTAAACGAACCGTTGAGTTACTTGAGATAACTAGTTAAACGAACCGTTGAGTTACTTGAAGGAATACGTAAACGAAATGTTGTAATATTTAAGGGTTAACTCAAATGTCGTGAAAACATACGTTTGTTGTAAATTACTAGCGGGACATCCATGCTTCAATAAGGGAGCATGTACGAGCCTGAAAAGTGTTGAATACATTCAGTTACAAAATAGCCTTTTCATTTTTTATAAAAGAGCCAAAATAACAAAAGGTAATTATGTAGGACACGCCCTAATCGATTTTTTTGTTGATATTTTTTTCCATAGTAGATACATAATTAAGAAATAAGAATATGATCTTTTTTGTGGAAAATCCCGAAAATTACGAAATAAGGCAAAAGGACAAACATTTGTTTCGTAAACTTAGCAATGTGAGTAGTCTACTCAAATTGTTCGTAATCATGCTCTTTATCACGTTAATGGCAAGGTTTTTACAATTGAACTATTATTAACCACGTTAGCGCCGATATTGAGCAGATTTCAGTAAGAATATAACTGTTAGGATATGGCTATGTTGGGTATTGATAGATTAGGTTATGTTAGGTTTGGTTAGTTTATGTTAAGTGTGTTATCTTGTTAGGTTTGTTTAGGTTATGCTATGTTTGAATCGGTTATGTTATGTTTGGTTAGGCTATGTTAGTTTAACCTAAATTAACCTATCTAACCTTACAAACCTAAACCTAACTTTAACATAAACAATCCTAACACTGAAACCGGAACATTTTCGGATCTAACGTGCTTAATAATGTTCCAAGGCCCTTGGTCTATATAATTACCCAACATAAATATATAATATGAAACAAAACTTTATCTGTAAGAATAACAAGCTAACTCTGAAGATCGTGGGTAGGGTTTCGAAGGTAATAGCTTACATTATAGTCTCATAACGCTACAGGGTAATAAATATACAGACAGAACTCTTATTTTATAAATACGGATAGATAGTATGGTATTTTTAATTTTAGAAACCAAGTACATGAGGTAGAATATTTTTATAATCTCCTGCAAGAAAATAAAGCATGTAAGAGAATTCATACAGTAAATAAGCAATTTTCACACTGTGCTTCTACTCATTTTGCGGCATTTTATTACGAAATATTTTACGTCAATGTATTATTTTTGGTATAATGTGATTATAACATTGCATGTACTCCAAAACATTAAAATTTAGTTATGTTGTTGATTACAGTGTGATAAAATCATACTGTTAAATGTTCATAATTTTGTTTGAAAAAGTCTTTCCTAGCACACCTAAAAATTATAAAATGATGGAAAATGGCTTGATCCTTCTTTAAAAAACACACACACACACATAAGTCTAGTTAGAGTTGAGAGCAATATGCATCAAGTGTGGCGGTTAGTCCGCAAAGTTTTTGCACTGGAAGTTTTTGCGCGTCTAGTTTGGAAAGGGAGTGAGTCGATCGCCGCTTGGCCTTGAGCGTGTCTAGGCTAACGGGACTGCGCCGCACGGCTCGCAATCTATGATCAAGTGTCTTCCTCGTCAAATACAAGCGCGCACACGGCCACACCTCAGAGTTGGACTGACAACAATTTTAATTAGCCGATATTGTTCGTCAGCCAGTAACTTCAAACTACACGCAAATGAATGTAGTTAGAGATCCGACCTCCATAGCTGTTCTTAGTGAACGGAAAGTTCCAATCACCTATTTTCTTTGTTACAACTAATTTCCTGCTAATTTGTTTCTGTGAATAAATAATCAAGACGCTAAGTTAGTAAAAACCTCATTTTACAGCTATGCGCAGATATGGTTTGGTTTTAATGTTGATATAAACTTCTTAAACAATCGTTACCTTTTTTTATTTAATTTAGCTGTACAATGTTTAGGACATTATATTATTTGTTATTTTTGCAGGAATTTTTAACATCAATTTACAGTTGGTCAAATATTATCAATACAGTCAGAAATGATCAACTTTTTTATAGGTTTACTTAATATCCTTCGTTATTATTGCTTTAATAGCAATGTATTAATGTTAATCCCCATGAGAAATACAATGTAGAACCAAAATCTGTGAAGGTCTTTCATGGACTGTTACAAATATAAGTAGATAATTTGAATAAAATTAAGTCCTCAAAATTTACATTAATACTCTTTTCATTAAATATATATATTTATATATACATATATATATATATATATATATATATATATATATGTTTATTGAACTGTTGATGACTGACTTTAATATAGATTATATATTTTAAATAACAGATATATTAATAATATTAAATAATAAGAAATGATATATTAATTATTTATTCTACTGCAGCAGAAAGGAACATCTTCAAATTTTGTAACAGGGATTATGCAAATCGATAACTCCCTGGTAGTGGAGGATGAAAACAGAACAGAGGGCAGTATATCAAATTCTCAATACCTTCTTCTTACCATTACGGGGGGTATTACACGCGAAGACACACTCATGGGAAATCTGGCGGACAAACATGTGGACTTGCTGATGGACCTATTACACACGAGAACATACTCGTGGGCAATCTGGTGGACAAACTTGTGGACTTGCTGATGGACCTATTACACACGAGAACATACTCGTGGGCAATCTGGTGGACAAACTTGTGGACTTGCTGATGGACCTATTACACACGAGAACATACTCGTGGGCAATCTGGTGGACAAACTTGTAGACTTGCTGATGGACCTATTACACACGAGAACATACTCGTGGGCAATCTGGTGGACAAACTTGTAGACTTGCTGATGGACCTATTACACACGAGAACATACTCGTGGGCAATCTGGTGGACAAACTTGTGGACTTGCTGATGGACCTATTACACACGAGGAAATACTCGTGGGCAATCTGGTGGACAAGCTTGTGGTCCGTCATCTACCTGATCATTATCAGTTGGACTATTTACATGAGATACTGACATAAGATTCATACTCGTTTCTGAATCTTTGTTATTAGTCTTTACATTATTACTTAGTTTTGCCGGTCTATCATCCGACTTCCACTTAAAGCATTGTTTGACCTTGTGTCCTGAAAGTTTGCAATAGTGACAAACAATTGATTTGATATTGTTACTTTTGCCTGGTGGCCTCTGACCTAACCCTGAATGTTTACTTACTTGATTCAATTTTGATTTAGCTGCCAAGACCTCACCTTTATTTTGTACATTTCTACTGTTTAAAGACTTTTCATATGCACAAAGTTGAGTTGTAAGACTTTCAATGGTTCTCTCAGAATTCGCCATTAACATCCAGCTACTTTTAAACGAGAAATACTCCTCAGGTAACGTGCCTAGAATCTTACAGATCAGAAACAGTTCAGGTAAGTTAGCATTACTCTCAGCATCTTTCCTAACTTCCAACTTTAGATTATTCCACAAGTTTTTCAATTTAGACATATGGCTAGAAATATCATCATTAGGGTCTTTCTCATAGCTAAAGAACTCTAAGCATAAGTTGTAAGCCTTATCTTCTGAAACTCCATCGTATAGCCTGTGTAACTCCAACCAAATGTCCCTACCATTTGAGAATCTCATAACTTTTTCAAGTGTTTCTTCTGTCATATTCGTGGTAATAACTAAAAGTGCATTACTGTCAGCCTTGGTATAACTAGCTAAATCTGACTCATACTTAGCTTTGGTTTCCTTGTCTGCATCTGGACTTGGCTCACTCGGCTTCTGTAGATTTCCTTCTACCACCTCGTATGCTCCAGATGGGCTTCTTAGTAATATGCAAACTTTGTATTTCCAAGTTGACCAGTTTTTACCATCAAAAAGTCCTAATTGTATTTTGGTCAACTCCATTGTATACGTTTACTAATAAACAGGCTTTAGTTACCAATTAAACAATCTAGGCCTAACTTTTGATTTAATAAAAACTCTTTTTAAACATTAATTAAAACATTTAACCACTGCTCTATTACCATGTTAAAGTAAAAGGCAGGCTTAAAACACTAAACAGAAGTTATGAACAAAAGTTGACATAACTGTTTATTCTCATAATTAATTACAACTTCTTTGTTACAACAATTCTCCTAAAAAAAAATATTTAAAATAAAAACATCAGCTGGTTGAAAATAATAATTAAATTGAGTTGAAATGTATAGAGTAACATTTAATAAATGATATGATATTTCATATATCTTAACAACGAGGACATACTCGTGGGCAATCTGGTGGACAAGCTTGTGGACTTGCTGACGGACCTATTTCACGAAAGGACATGCTCGTGAGCAATCTAAAGAGCAAGATTGTGGACTTGCTGATGGACCTATTAAACGCGAAGACATACTTGTGGGCAATCTGGTGGACAAGCTTGTGGACTTGCTGACGGACCTATTACACGAAAGGACATGCTCGTGAGCAATCTAAAGATCAAGCTTGTGGACTTGCTGATGGACCTACTAGACGCGACGACACACTCGTGCGCAATCTGGTGGACAAGCTTGTGGACTTGCTGACGGACCTATTACACGAAAGGACATGCTCGTGAGCAATCTAGAGGGTAAGCTTATGGACTTGCTGACAGACCTATTACACACGAGGACATACTCGTGGGCAATCTGGTTGACAAGCTTGTGGACTTGCTGACTAACCTATTACACGAGAGGACATGCTCGTGAGCAATCTAGAGGGCTAGCTTGTGGACTTGCTGACGGACCTATTACACGAAAGGACATGCTCGTGGGCAATCTGGTTGACAAGCTTGTGGACTTGCTGACTAACCTATTACACGAGAGGACATGCTCGTGAGCAATCTAGAGGGCTAGCTTGTGGACTTGCTGACGGTCCTATTACACGCGAGGACATACTCGTGAGCAATCTAAAGAGATTGCTTGTGGACTTGCTGATGGACCTATTAAACGCGAGGACATACTTGTGGGCAATCTGGTGGACAAGCTTGTGGATTTGCTGACGGACCTATTACACGAAAGGACATGCTCGTGAGCAATCTAAAGATCAAGCTTGTGGACTTGCCGATGGACCTATTAAACGCGACGACACACTCGTGCGCAATCTGGTGGACAAGCTTGTGGACTTGCTGACGGACCTATTTCACGAAAGGACATGCTCGTGAGCAATCTAAAGAGCAAGATTGTGGACTTGCTGATGGACCTATTAAACGCGAGGACATACTCGTGGGCAATCTGGTGGACAAGCTTGTGGACTTGCTGACGGACCTATTACACGCGAGGACATACTCGTGAGCAATCTAAAGAGATTGCTTGTGGACTTGCTGATGGACCTATTAAACGCGACGACACACTCGTGAGCAATCTAGAGGGCTAACTTGTGGACTTGCTGACGGACCTATTACACACGAGGATATACTCGTGGGCAATCTGGTGGACAAACTTGTGGACTTGCTGACGGACCTATTACACGAAAGGACATGCTCGTGAGCAATCTAGAGGGTAAGCTTATGGACTTGCTGACAGACCTATTACACACGAGGACATACTCGTGGGCAATCTGGTTGACAAGCTTGTGGACTTGCTGACGGACCTATTACATACGAGGATATACTCGTGGGCAATCTGGTGGACACACTTGTGGACTTGCTGACGGACCTATTACACACGAGGACATACTCGCTAGCAATCTGTGGACAAACTTGTGGACTTGCTGACGGACCTATTACACACGAGGACATACTCGTGGGCAATCTGGTGGACAAACTTGTGGACTTGCTGACGGACCTATTACACGCGAGGACATGCTCGTGGGCAACCTTATAGACGTGGGCAACATCACTGTACGTGTATGGGTGAGCAAATATAAAAAATAAGTTAATAGAAATAAACAATAAAACGCGATATTTAAAAAGGAATTAGAAAACCCAGTGTTAAATTTGTAACAGCTTTTCATAAATATAGTTTTCTTTTCACTTCTTAGGATTAAGTTGTTTGTTTTATAATTAGAATCCATATTTTATGATGACAACTGCGTCAAGGTGGTGCTGTCTGCACTATTTACGCATGCTGTAATGTGACATACTCAGAGGTATGGTTGAGAGTTGGAACGTTTGGTGATAATGAAAATACGAGTCCAGTCACTGAGCCTCAAATAAATTGACGAAAAATTTAACTGTGGCTTTGGCTAAGAAGTAGAAGCTATACAGTTGCGATGTGTGCTTTTACTCTTGGGGTAAATACCACCTCTCTGGGAGTTGGGTATTATCCATTTTGAAAACCCTTCATGATTCGTCGAAGAGACAAATTTTAAGCTAAAAATGTTTAGTAAGAATTGTTAGTACAGTTAATAATTTATCATATATTGGCACACAAACAAAATTTCATTAAAAAACAAACAAATTTTATACATATAACATGTAGGCCTATTTAAGTGATTTCTTGTAAATTTATAAAAAAATACACGATTTGTGAAAATTATTGTTATAAGCTAAAATAAAGGCAACTAAATAACAAAGAGAAGGTAGTATAGAACCCGGGTAGAGGCTCCTTGAGGTTGAAGACGATTTTGAACTGTCGAAATTGAAAACTACTGTGAAGTAGTGGTGAATAAAAGGTTTTTTGAAGAACACCAATTTAACACTTTTTAAAGTACTTAAATAGACCTTTAAATTGTGCACTGACCAAAGTCATTAGTATTTAAGCTAATGGAGCTAATTATTGTCTTAAAGTTTTAGAAAAATATGTATAAAAAATTGAAGACTTGACTGCAGTAACTGAAATGAAGCGTAATGCATTTTACTTTATTTATGATTTGGGAGTTTCTACATTTTTGAGAGGGTTTAAAAAAACGGCATTATTACTTTACATAAATGTATTCATATCGAAAAATTAATATTATATAAAAATTATAGGTCGGCCGCTTGGAAAACCCTCTGTCGGCTGTCTCGCTCAGGCAAGGTGTTTGGTATAATACGTACGTCGGTTCTGTGCACGATTTCTCCCGGTCGACTGGTCAACATACACCCAAGTTTCATCCAAGTAAACAATAGTCGTGTTTTGTTTCGTGGTATTTCTTTATTTTTTCTAAGTAAGATTGTCGTCATACTGCAATCTTATATTATTACTAATGAATGTTGTAACATTTTTCGGAAGTAAACCCATCTCTTACTAATTTCTTCAACGCTAGTCTTTTCAAATTAGGCAGATATGGCTGTGATCTTAATTAACAGTTGACAGCCACAGCCAGTAATAGCGGATAGTTAGTTAACTTATCGCAAAACCCAACGTAAACTGTCACAAGTGAAAACGTTACAAAACCCAACGTAAACTGTCACAAGTGGAAACGTTACAAAACCCAACGTACACTGTCACAAGTGGAAACGTTACAAAACCCAACGTAAACTGTCACAAGTGGAAACGTTACAAAACCCAACGTAAACTGTTGGTTAATCTGTCACAAGTGGAAACGTTACAAAACCCAACGTAAACTGTTGGTTAAACTGTCACAAGTGGAAACGTTACAAAACCCAACGTAAACTGTTGGTTAATCTGTCACAAGTGGAAACGTTACAAAACCCAACGTAAAGGTTGGTTAATCTGTCACAAGTGGAAACGTTACAAAACCCAACGTAAACTGTTGGTTAATCTGTCACAAGTGGAAACGTTACAAAACCCAACTTAAACGTTGGTTAATCTGTCACAAGTGGAAACGTTACAAAACCCAACGTAAACTGTTGGTTAATCTGTCACAAGTGGAAACGTTACAAAACTCAACGTAAACTGTTGGTTAATCTGTCACAAGTGGAAACGTTACAAAACCCAACGTAAACTGTTGGTTAATCTGTCACAAGTGGAAACGTTACAAAACCCAACGTAAACGTTGGTTAATCTGTCACAAGTGGAAACGTTACAAAACCCAACGTAAACTGTTGGTTAATCTGTCACAAGTGAAAACGTTACAAAACCCAACGTAAACTGTTGGTTAATCTGTCACAAGTGGAAACGTTACAAAACCCAACGTAAAGGTTGGTTAATCTGTCACAAGTGTAAACGTTACAAAACCCAACGTAAACTGTTGGTTAATCTGTCACAAGTGGAAACGTTACAAAACCCAACGTAAACTGTTGTTTAATCTGTCACAAGTGGAAACGTTACAAAACCCAACGTAAACAATCACAAGTGTAAACGTTACAAAACCCAACGTAAACTTTTGGTTAATCTGTCACAAGTGGAAACGTTACAAAATCCAACGTAAACTGTTGGTTAATCTGTCACAAGTGGAAACGTTACAAAATCCAACGTAAACTGTCACAAGTGTAAACGTTACAAAACCCAACGTAAACTGTTGGTTAATCTGTCACAACTGGAAACGTTACAAAACCCAACGTCAACTATTGGTTAATCTGTCATAAGTGAAAACGTTACAATTCACAACGTAATAAGTCGTATATTGTAGCCTTTTACATGAGTTTTAAAAGGTAATGGAATCTTAAAAAGCTAAAACTTAACGCACATAAACTAACTGAACATTCCACACTACAAAGACCAACTATCGTATGTCACACACCCCGTCATCCCTACGTAGCTATTTCCCTACTCAATGGTGTTTAGCCCAACCATCAATCGGTAAATTACGTTATACAAACTATTAAAATACGTTATGGTAAAGTAGAACAGATGAAATTAGAAATATAATAATTTTTATTTTAATCACTTACTTTTATTTAATATTGTTGATTTATTATATTTAACTAATAGGTGAAAGTCGTGTCAGACACTTAGATAATATACAGCTGTGCAGCTTTTACAGGCAATAAATACAAAATATACCAGGAAGGTCTAAAAATATGCCTACTTAAGGGCCATATAACAGCGTGGGTTGTGTTCGTACTCAGGACCTTCACTGCTCGGCTGATGGACCATATTTACCAGTTAGGGTAATTATGAGCCAATAAATTTATTTAATTAATTTATTATTATTATTTTAGTACTTTGATAATGAGGTAGTACATCATTCCCCAGCCCCTGACCTAGAGCCGTGGACCAGTAACCTACCGTTAGACAGAAGACACCTGCCACAGGGGGTGGACCGGTCCCCACAACAGGCTTGCAGAATGACCACCTCCTTGGGGTTGTCGTTGACGACCCTAGTAGATACATACCAGATAACATGGTGGCAAACTAGGGCGAATGTTCTGGCCACTAAACATCAAGATTTTAACCTAATATATTGGAATTGTATGTATATTGAACAATATGTATGTTGAGCAATATGAATGTTTATTTCCTCGTCTTACTTGTTTAGAGCAAATAAGTTCAATAATTTGGACCTTTGAGAATAAAGAGTAAAAAAGAGAATATCTCTTATGTATCCTATTTGTTTATGGCCTATCCGTGTACGATGTATACAGTATTCAGGGTGGAAAAGAAATATTGAATCGCTTTCACAACAACGCTACTTTTTCATAGATAATTTGATCATTCAATATTTTTGTTTAGTTATTGTTTCCATAAAGGATAATTTTTGATCAAAATAATTTCCTTAAAACCGTTAAAAAGAGGAGAAATAATATAGTTCAAATTAGTTATTATTATAAGTCTATTGTTATAAATATGAATGTCTGTGCAATGTCCAAGCATCACACCTAAACCGCAACATGGAATGACGGGAACACCTGTTGTATGTTTTTACATTTTCTTTATAATTGAATCTTGTATCTATAATTGAATATTGTAAACTTAAATATTTTTAAAATTGCATTTTTTCGATGAAGGTTATAGGCGTGGTTTATTTGCATGTGGCAGTAGGGTTGTATACGCTCCATTTCCCAAAGTTAAAATTTTTAACATATGGAGTTCTTTTATTTAATTATCTAAATATTAGCTGTTGAATAAAAATAAATTACAGTGCAAGTTTTAAATACACAAAATAGTAACATTAGGGGTTTATTTAATAATATTAAGAATTAACTGAATAATAAAAATATCAGAATATATTTATAGCTTAACTGTAATTGTTGTTGAAATGTAAGATTTGATTACATGGATTTAATACAGTATAATGAGTAGTCTACTGTTTATGTGTTTATCCCATTGTAAAACCACGATAAACAGCTTGTAATATAAACAACTAGAAACAAACCACTTATTAATGCAATGCTTTAACTCTTGTTAACTCATAAACTGGACCACTAGTAGCAGTTCGTTCGTTTTTCTCTTGATCCCAAAATCGTAAATTAGACAGTAATTTACGAAGTCAGATTAAGTCGTGCCGCAAATGGCAGAACAAATCCAGTTTACCGCAAACGGCAGAGCATCAAATGGTTCAGAGCATGTTTCAGAACTTTTTCTCTTTAACTAGCTGCGTTTAACCATGGTCTAAATTTAAAAAAGATTTGTTTAATCATAAAAATTTGATTGAGCTTTTCTATGCCTTTGATTTCAGTCGTTTAAGCTGTAGAGAAGCTGAAACGATTATTGACGATAGTCAAAATTAGGCATTAGGCAGTATAAAACGTACGAGTGTAAGCAGTTTAGTTGTCTAAAACTGAAAAGAAGGAAATGACCGAACTATCACTTAACTTACTGAATTGATATATTTAATCTTGTACACATATAAAGTGGCTTCATAAAAACTGCTCTGACAGCGAGAAACAAGATAATTATTGTCGTTGTTGATAAAGTGTGAGTGGCTAGTAAGAAACATACATTGGCCAGCCTACTAGTGGTAGCAGTTTCAGTGGACTGCAGACACAATAAAGACAATTCAATTAATGGAGTTACTGTAAAGCGAGATTTCATTTTTTAGCTTCCTTACAACAACTAAACTTAAATTCTTCTTGGGTGCAGGTGAGTCTTGTAACATGCATAGTGTTATAAGATACGCGTTTCAATAAGCAAAATGTTTTAATCAATTCAGAGCAACATTATTGACAATTCAATTTATAAATTATGAAGACAAGACGTGTATTCCAAATTCATACTTTTGTTTTAGTTCTTTTTTAAAAACAAAATTCCATAAAATTAATTTGAATATTTCAACTATTTAGAATAAATAGAAACTCATAAAAGTAGTCTATAATTAGTAGAAATGAATAAAACGATACCACTACATAACAATATAGACAAGCTTGTTTTAGAAATATATCACACCAACAAACCTAAAATTCCCGTATTTGAAACAATTCATCGGAAAAGTGAAAGGCCTACTATCTACATAAAATTATAGTTTTACATTTATGATGCAGAGTTCCCTATGATGATGAAAACCTAATCGTGCTGATGAAACCCCTATGCTGATGAAGACATAAAACGGATCCTAATCATGCCTTCCTTAAAATAACTTCACTTAATTATAAAAATAATATCCATAGTTTAAAATGATTTTTAAAATTATACTACAAAACTTCACAATTAATTAAATAAATAGGATATATATGACGAAAAGTGGAGAAGAAGAAGAGAAATATGGAAACAAGAAGCAGTCGATGCAGAGCGGAGATTAATTTAGATAAGGTCCTTAACTAGTAAATATAATTATGGGAATAAACACACAAACGAGTGTGAAGAGAGGGACCAGTTTCGGGAGTCGAGTGGGGCGTCTGTTTAGGCGGGAGGAGGGGGCAAGGAAGGATTGGAGAGGGGCCGTGGGAGGGCCAACCAAATCTTATTTCGGCAGAGCATTGCAATCATAAAACATTAAATACCTCAGCAGGAAGCCAACTGGACAGGTCGAAAAACTGGCACCAGTGGCCAAAAGAGGGTGGCGTCTAAAATGTGTATAGTTGAAAAATAATTTTCGGTAGATTCGGTGAAAGGACCGTGGCGAAAGGCGAGGAAGAATTGCACAAGCAATTTCGGACGAGAGTGTACGCGCTAGACGTGGCCCGCCAATTCGGACTGTACATAGTCTATCCTGTTTTGGCGGATTCATAAAATCCACGCTTCACTCGCTGCGCTTGGAGGGGCGGGTGGGGAGGGTCCTTTGGAGAATTTTCGTAGCATTGCAAGCCGAAAAAAACGAAGCGAGGAGGCTAGTCGCCAAAAGTTGTGTGGAACTGGTTGTCGATTTTTGGCAGTGCGTCGCTGCGTCAGAGGACCCGTCCTGCCCAGCCGCCACGGTGGATCTCTCTCGCAGACACACCCCTTTGCGTGAGTACCTACCCTTACGATCTAGACCATGTGGACCGCCAATATTTCCCTCTTTATCTCAATAAATATTTTATAAAATATGATTTATAAGCAAAGTAAACCTGTATATAAATCATAAAAACGCGATTAAACTAATTCATTTTAAAATATTATCAGCTTCTCAACCTCTGTTATTTAACGGCTGTACTCTTAAATAATGTAGTACAGTCGTGAAAGAAGGCGATTTCTCGAAAATAAGAGATGATCCCGTTCATTCAGACACTGTTAGACACTGAGATGTTGGCCTAATTAGTTTCACTGCCCATTTCTAGCACGTATTAATTGGCAAAGTTTGTACCACATTAACTAACTCCCAGTAACAATAGTTCTAATTTCAGACTAATTTATAAATACCTTGCTGATAATGAAAACTAAATAAAATACAGTAGGCCTACACACATCTTTATGTATTTGGTGAGCTAATATAATTTGTAACTTTAGCCTTCCAACTGTTATAAACGTAAATCATATGTTATGTGTTTCTATTCAATAACCTTTATGGTATTCCTGAAGGAACATAATTAATTAATTATATTATATTTCAAAAACCTTACTTATTTTTATTCAAAAATAATATATCTCAATGAGCACGAAATGTTTTCTTCTCAATTATAGTTTGTAGATAAACATTTTATCATTTATAAATTTTTAAAACTTTTATTCGACAATGTTAGGCATAAATGTTGCGTGTAAAAACAATATTAGAGATATGAATAAAGACCTTATACTTGATATACCTTTTTATATATAGCCTACATACTTCTTTGTTTTTAGAGTTTAAAATTAGCATTTTTTTCAAAGAACCTCCGTCGTATACAAATTGTTAATTAAGGCATGTTTATTCTATCTACATCGACTGTAAATTATTTCAAATTGAGGTTTAATGCGTTACTTTATTAACTTTACCTCCAGTGAAAAATACACATTTTATTTTTAAAAAAACTGGCTTGAGTTTATTTAAATTTTTTCGCGAGTAAAATAACAAAAACAGAATAATGCGTGACTTTTAGCAAGAGTGGTAATGTTATGATATTATGTATTTTAATTAAACTTTTCATTCTCGTTAACTCCAAATTTTATTCCTGCAGATTTATCTCTCGTAAATAGAGTATAATTAAAAATAATATTTGTTATGTGCCTGAATACAATAATGAGTCCACTCAAAAGCTTGAAAAATAAACAAACAGAACATTGTTCCGAATATCCACAGCCATACATCTATCATGATTTTATATATAACATATATCTCTTAACTAGTTAGTGTAACCCAATGAAATGAACAGGAATTCGAGAATTAATTATTAATAATCAAGTGTTTACAAAAACATACAATGAAAAAGTTATGTGAACATTTCACATCCATTATAGTAATAAAGTATATAAAGAAATACTAAGTATTGTATCCAAATAGTTTGATGTCATGAGATAGTTTGATTTTCAGACTATCTCATGACATAGTTGTATTGTGTGTGTGTGTGTTCTATTTATCTCAAAGTATTTGATAATGTATTATTGAACAAAAAATTTAATATATTATAAAATATTCGTAGTGTATATATTATAATAATAAAATCAGGGTATGACATTACGATGTCGGTCTTAGAGCCAGTAGGAAGTTACAGTGTGTGTGACGTCACTCACACGACGCTCTGCTTACTTTAGTTGTGTTTTATGTATCTGTGAGTTAGGGGCACGTATGTATGACCAAAGCCATTCAGTTTGTTTGGAACGGTATGCATGTGGCATGTATGACCTTGATGTTGAACAACAAACAGTTGATCAAAGCCATTCAGTTTGTTTGGAAATGTATGCATGTGGCATGTATACCCCTGATGTTGAACAACAAACAGTTGACCAAAGCCATTCAGTTTGTTTGGAATAAAACCATCAGATTTATCACCTACTACAATATATGTATTAACATTAACATGAAAATATATTTAAGAAAATAAATTCTTTAGATCATCTTATTGTTAAGAGTATAGTTAAAATTGATATATTTAGGTACTAATAATAACTCGAAAAACTCTAAACCTGTATTTTGAAATAAGGGGTGTTAAGACTTTAATTTTAATAAAGAAATTTATCTGGTATCATTGCAATAGTTTAGTTTAAGTTTCTGATAAGGAGTCCAGAAGTAAATTTTAAAATTGAAACACACAACTTATTCTTTTTACGATTATCTGAATTCTTTTTAGCAATTTAATGATTTAGGTAATGCAAGATATGTTTGGTCTACAATGTTGTTTGTTTCATTGCAGCCCGCTGGGCCGTAGGCGGCAAGCCTCGCCAGTCTGCTCCTGAACCTACCCTCCCCATAGAAACTAGTAAGTATCTTGCAGTCTTTACTTTGTCGCTAATTATATAATTTACACATAAACTTTTTGAATTTTTAAACGTAAAATTATATATATATATATATTAATTTATCACGTGCAGAATATTTAATATGTGCATACAACTATTTAGCCTATGTTTGTATTTTAATAGCACTTCCAGGTAATTTCATAATAAACTAGAATTATAAACTAAAAAAAAAAAAATTGTACCCAATTATTTTGTAGAAATAACAAAAAAATATAATAGGTAATTTGGGATAAACATGTTCTTTCATAGCAATAGACATTCATCTTTATACAAACCACGCCGAACAAAGTCAACGAAAATAAAACATTAAATAATAAATATTGAGAAAATAAATAAAAATATGAAAAATGTTACAACATGTAAAATAAATTAAAGCATAATAAGAGAGAGCTTTACAACGAAACACATAGGATAAGTTACTTGTGCAATGAATGGGTACAGTTGAGTCACTCAGTGAAGGTCGTTTGTCAGCTCCGTACTCAAGGTTACGTGTAATGACCAAGGAGGTGATGAGTCGGACACCTGTTGGCGGACCACGTAGTGTCTGCCAGTAGCTCGTCATGAACTTACAGAACCGGGTGACATTTCTTCCGTCTTCTAAGTCTTCTACTGACCTGCTTATGGCTTCATTTATTCAAGTTACTATCCAATGGAGAAGATTCCACAGACGACAACGCATAACTATATTCATTGCAATATTCACAACATCTCCTTTGATCTCTAAAAAGTACAGGATTGATAGTTGTCATGGATGACATATCAGTGAATAAATGTTAATATATGTTAATTGCATGGTGAGCGCATTCTGACTTGAATGTACTCGTATAATATTGGCCTACAATATTGATGAACCCTAGAGGCTTATGGCTGATTTGAATGTTTGTACAGGAGTCTGGCGTAAGTTTGCAACTCGTGCGAATCCCTCATCTAGCTCTTATATATGACCTATTTATACACGAATTACAATTATTGTTCAATAAAACCCCTTAAAATAAATTAGTTTATTTTAATGAGTGTTGTAGTGTCACAATAAAAAATTAAAAATAATGTTTCTTGGCCTGCCATAAATTGTAAAAATAATGTTTGTTGGCCTGCCATAAATTGTAAAAATAATGTTTATTGGCCTGCCATAAAGTGTAAAAATAATTTTTGTTGGCCTGCCATAAATTGTAAAAATAATGTTTGTTGGCCTGCCATAAATTGTAAAAATAGATTCTTACAATAATCGTTACTATTGCGTCCAGACTAAAGTTAAATAAACAGCGATTACTTTAGTGCGGTTAGCTGGTAGTGATTATGTACGAATGTTAACACAACGTAACAAAATACCAATATTAGTAATTGTTGTGTATTTTTATCACTCTTACATTAACACATACAGTTCCTGTTACAGTGTTATTCATAGTAGGTCAACTATTCCGTTGTTTCTATTTGCTGTATAGTCCACTACAATACTAATGTTTAAATATGTGTTGACTGCCATATTTTAATCTGTTTGTATTTAGTATGTAAAATACTTTTAAACTGTTCGTCCAGAAAATATGACTTTAATTTAAAAACGTTTTCTTTTTCTAACATTATTGTGTTTATAAACTATAAACGTGTCAACTTATTAAATCTGTCGTGGTCAAAAGCTGACTTTTCAAAATACTCATGTGAAGTTGTATTTTAATAACATTGTTACACAATGTACTCGTGTTAAAGAAGGAGAGACCGTCGAGCTGACTGCAATACAGCCAATATACAGTAAAGGGCTATGCACTTTGTTTAAAATATCTTTTCCCGCAAAACAAATACTTTTTATGAATTCTGTGAACAGATCCCACATATTCTCAAAATCACTTATATACGTCATAGTTTTGGACATACAAAACAATGCCTTTATTGTTTTATATGACTAACAACAGTATATTTTCATTGGCAAACAATGTTTGGTTCCACTTATAAACATTACAAACCAATAGTAATGTACACAGTTAAAGTATTATAGTATACTAATAATAAGTGATAACGAGCTAAGTTATTGGTATAGAATGTAGTGGAATACTAACTGTTAGAAACACTTGATAAATATAAACTTATGAAGACGTGAATGGTTGTGAACTAATAAAGTACGCAGCATAAGAAAATAAAATAAAATAAAACTAAACAAAAGTAAAATAAACTATAAAATATTTGTCTTCTTTTCAATATTATCGGAAAAACTATAATGGATATAAACCTTTAAATATGAAAGGTACTGTTTAATATTTCAGCTGCCCTTGTTTAACAGTATTTTACTTTTAACGAAGCATCTTCTTTTCTTTAGAATATAATGGAAAACCCTCTTTACTGAGTCTAAATTTTAACAGTAAATTTAATCTTATTTAATTAACTATTAAATGAATTTCATTTATTTAATTTTAAAAATTTACTCTAATTTTGCCCTGATTATTGGGCTATTAATAAATGTCTAGGCTAGACACTAGGCTGAGAAACTGTCTACCTTAGTTAGTAACAATGACTACCCTTGTTCATTTACACTCATCACATTCATTCGACCCTCATATGCACCCATATCTCCACCATCGGCGTCTTAATAATAATGATGGTAATAAATAATTATAATACACCATATGAATTATGAATAATGAATACACCATAAGTGTACTAAGTAGCCTTAATACAGGTTTGTAACGAGATTACTTCTTAGGTGTATGGTAACAGATTAGATATGCTACACAAAGCCAACATTTGTTTAAATAAACGTTACTATAAATGTTAAAAGCCGTTTTGGATTTTAGTTTGAACATAGACAAAACCTTTCTCATGATTTAGTTCAATAAAGGAAATGCTTGCTAATTTTATAGCGAAATCGTTAGCCATAAAACTGTCATCTGAGGCACTAATAAGGAGAGCAAATTGTAACTAATTAAATGTTCGTACTACGGATGACTGTCTTACTAGCTTTATTGGCTAATTTTCGGCTCTCCAAAAAGAACTTAATTTACTCAATTTTCTTGAATATTGTTTTTAATTGCATCTCATACAACTCCAAATGCAGCTGTACTTTGGGTATACATGTTGTGCAATCTTATTTCTTCGTTCGATTATATGGTAATTAACCTTTGCATTTTTACTCCAAATTTATACATAAGTGCTGTTTTCACTATTATAATGGAAACAGTATGATAATAACTGTGCATTAAAGGTACATGATAAACTGAATTAATGGTTTATTACTTTTTATATACCATTTTATATATATATATATATATATATATATATATATATATATATATACATACATACATACATACATACATACATATATGTATATAGGACGTTATATAACAGCAACAAACCAAGTGATCCCAATTTTAATTTAGGTTACATAACATTATTATTATGCAGAAAATATTATTCTTATTTATGTAAATAAGTATTATTTTTTATTAGTATTATAGAATTTCAGTAAAATAGCCTCGCTTGTCCGTTTTTTTACTGTTTCATCAGAGTTAAAATTATTACCAACCAATAGTATTTCTGACTCTTTTTTACTAAGTAAGCATATGTTAATGATTGAATTATTAGAACCTGGCAGAGACAAGGAAATAGGAAAAAAATCTGAAACGGCACTAGAAAAAAACTGGTGTAGGATTAAGAATGGAGGCCCAAAATCCAAAATGGCCGACCATTTCGACATCGCGGCTTGCGCAATCGCAGACGGGACTGTCAATCGCAACATTTAGCGACCCATGAACAACTTGATTATTGATTTACGATATTTATTGATAAAGTAATGTTATTTCATTACAATCTCTATTGTAATCATATACTAAATAAATCAGAATAGTTGTGTTTTCAAAATACTAAATAACTCATTTTATTGGGATATAAATTGTAATTTTGTCATTAATCAATGATATTACATTCTGAAACAATTTACGGCTAGTTTAAGATATGAATACAAAAGCCTTAAACCAAGTTTCTCGAAAATACATTTTCCATTAATTTTTATCATAAAAAAATGACAAAAATCTGTGTAGTGCTAATTTATTTAAAATGCTTTATTGTTTAGTAACATCAGAAGATTTTTATGTTTCTGCACCATGATTAGTTTTTAAATTTGATGTATTTCAACTAACCGTAAATGATGCGCATTGTTTAATACAGTTGTGAATTGTTAGTAGTATACTCTCTTTTATTTTTAATTTGTTAGTTTAGAATAATTTATTTTCTAATTTTATGAAAACAAAAGGGTACAAAATAGTCATATAAATCTGTAGTAAAAACTACAATTTGTTTGATTAAGATGTTGGCTTTATTTTGTATATATTCTTTAAGTTTACAAAAAGCCATCACTGCTTAAAAAACTGATAAGTTACAAAATTGATAGTCTATTGTCTCAAGTTCATTTTATACTGAGGCATGTTTTGATAACTTTAGCTAACCAGTTAACTTACCTTAGTCTGTAAATCCTAGAGGTGTCGTACTTTTTTAAACAAAACATCCAACTTCACGCGCATAAAACAGATTCTAATTATACATTGAGAAATTTCAACAAAGTACCAACTCAAAACCACCGTACTACATTTTTTGAAAAACAAATTTCAGCATCTGCGGTAAAAATATATTATATATTTTTATAACCTTTATAAAAATATAACCTTCCATCACGTCTTAGGGCTCAGTCCTCACTAAAAATGTTTAGAAAAATGTTAAAGGACTTTCTGTTAACTAAGGAGTATTACTCTATAACTGCCTTCCTAGCTGATAAGGAAATATTTTAGATTATATGACTGTTTGTAATTATTGAAACATTATATTATTTGGACTTTTGTCATGCAATGTTACATTGTTAATCGACAATAAATATTTTGATTTAATTTGATTATAAACAGTTCTTTTAGTTTTAAATCTAAAATCGATTCGCTATTATCTTAGTTATAATAAAAATTCTTGTAAACAGATAAAAATGCATAAAAGTGTAAAATAGAGAGATATATTTTTTTATAATATGACTGATTAGTATAAGTTAATACAATAAATTTCTAGACAATAAAAATATAAATTGTAGTCTATATAAGTCATAACGCAGTATTTTATTGCAATTGTATTGTACCATTGAACTTATCTTTAAAGTATTTTTCATTAGGACAAAAAGTAAAAGATTTCTTGCCTTTACAGTATTTGGTTTATGTAATAACTAACAACTTCATTCTTTAGTAAAATATTCCATGTTATGATATCAGTTCACAGTTGAAACTTAAATGTTAATTGTATTATTTGTGTGGTAATAAGTTTAGGATAGAATTAAACCTTTATTAAGGCTTTCGTCTTTCAACATGAAAATACGGTCTGCTTGGTTTATACGAGATTGAGTTTCATTAAACTTCACCTAAAACTGCGGTTGTCCATTTATTCCGGAAGTAGTACAATATACTTAGATTGTTGGCATCATATTTAGGCCTACATGTATAAAAGAAGTCATCTTGTATTTTTACTTGTCATCTCAGCGCAGTTTGTTAAAACGACAACTAACTCTGGTTAATGCGGTCTAATCTTGAATATGAACCACATAAGACATTGGTCTGTAATTTTCCTCAGCGGATTAATAAAAAAGCAGTAAGTGGTCTAATTGAACAGAAACTCTTTAAAAGCCCCAATCACAAGTGAAGCCTGAGAGAAAGGATCGACCAACGATCTTGCTAATACACATATCAGTTTGCAAAACCTTAAAAAGCTTTTAGACAAAGTAACGTTGTGTTCGGTACATGGATAAATGATACACTTAAATCAAGTCTCCAACTTCCGGGTCCGATTGTTGGGTTAATATAAACCGGACATTCCCTACCACTGCATCGCATCCAGTTTTTATTTTCCCCAGAAGATCTGCAGATGACACTAAAAAAGCCTGTGTTAAATATAGACATTTTCATTAAGTTTCCACAAACCAAAACGTCCGAAACTGAAATCAGCTTCGTCTCAAATACTTTACAATAATTTTAGTCACGGTTATCATATAAATAGTTTTATGTCAATAATTTTATTACATACGAGATATTGACAAGATAAAATTGTATATTTATATGAAATAGTTTGTTCTATTGTTTATTATAGTATTTCATATATCCTTTGTGACAAAATAAGCTTTTGATTTTATAGCGGGAATCAAAAGGCCGTCTAGTGAAGTAGTAAACAGAGTAAGTGAATCCTGAAAATATTTTATAAAGAAAAATGTTTAGTTTATTTCCTATTACAAAATCTCAGGACATTTTCGTAAGAATTAAACTAAACACACACCAACCGAAATGCAGTGGTTTTGATTTAACGTGTTAATTAATGTGATAAAATGTAGTTCTCAATTCATCCATTTATATTTTTTAATTTGTTTTTTAAATTTTAGTTTAATTATCTGTGCATTAATCTGATTAATAATTTTAGTCTAACACTTATGAGAAAAGCTGTTTATTCTGAAGGACAGATTATACAAGCAATATGTATTGCTAAAGTAAGAAGCAAGTAAAAGTTTAGTAGCTTTTTTTATTATAGTGCAATTAGTTATTTGGTAATGTAATCAGACGTGATCGAGTAATAGGATTTTGATTGATTCTCAAGTATAAAAATCCTTAAGGTGATTGTTTTCTCAAACCGCTGTCACCGCTGGAAGTCGACAGCTCTGTAGGCCTAGTAGCAATGCAATCTTACCGTCAGCGGGCCAAAACACGGTGTTCTACTTCAACTGTACGGTTCGTGTTTATTACTATAACGAGTTATAGTGGACACCTTCATGATTTATAAAGGCCCGTTCTAGTAGACCATAATAAGTTCATATTATTATTTTTTTTATTAAATCGTCAAGAATTGCATCTAAATAGTTACATATTTAACTGCGAACAAGTATTGAAATGCTCGATTTTTTCTAAAACAAACCTCTCATCCACTAGAACAGATCTTAGCCTTTCAAACGACACTTCAGGTGTTACGATGTGATTGTTATTACGGACCGACTCGTTGAAATACAAACCTCTGGTCCACTAGTCCACTAGAACAGATCTTAGCCTTTCAAACGACACTTCAGGTGTTACGATGCGATTGTTATTACGGACCCACTCGTTGAAATACAAACCTCTGGTCCACTAGAACAGGTCTTAGCCTTTCAAACGACACTTCAGGTGTAACGATGCGATTGTTATTACGGACCGACTCGTTGAAAACAAACCTCTGGTCCACTAGAACAGGTCTTAGCCTTTCAAACGACACTTAAGATGTTACGATGCGATTGTTATTACGGACCGACTCGTTGAATACAAACCTCTGGTCCACTAGAACAGATCTTAGCCTTTCAAACGACACTTCAGGTGTTACGATGCGATTGTTATTACGGACCGACTCGTTGAAAACAAACCTCTGGTTCACTAGAACAGATCTTAGCCTTTCAAACGACACTTCAGGTGTTACGATGCGATTGTTATTACGGACCGACTCGTTGAAATACAAACCTCTGGTCCACTAGAACAGGTCTTAGCCTTTCAAACGACACTTCAGGTGTTACGATGCGATTGTTATTACGGACCGACTCGTTGAATACAAACCTCTGGTCCACTAGAACAGGTCTTAGCCTTTCAAACGACACTTCAGGTGTTACGATGCGATTGTTATTACGGACCGACTCGTTGAAATACAAACCTCTGGTCCACTAGTCCACTAGAACAGATCTTAGCCTTTCAAATGACACTTCAGGTGTTACGATGCGATTGTTATTACGGACCGACTCGTTGAAACAAACCTCTGGTCCACTAGAACAGGTCTTAGCCTTTCAAACGACACTTCAGGTGTTACGATGCGATTGTTATTACGGACCGACTCGTTGAAATACAAACCTCTGGTCCACTAGAACAGATCTTAGCCTTTCAAACGACACTTCAGGTGTTACGATGCGATTGTTATTACGGACCGACTCGTTGAAAACAAACCTCTGGTTCACTAGAACAGATCTTAGCCTTTCAAACGACACTTCAGGTGTTACGATGCGATTGTTATTACGGACCGACTCGTTGAAATACAAACCTCTGGTCCACTAGAACAGGTCTTAGCCTTTCAAACGACACTTCAGGTGTTACGATGCGATTGTTATTACGGACCGACTCGTTGAATACAAACCTCTGGTCCACTAGAACAGGTCTTAGCCTTTCAAACGACACTTCAGGTGTTACGATGCGATTGTTATTACGGACCGACTCGTTGAAATACAAACCTCTGGTCCACTAGTCCACTAGAACAGATCTTAGCCTTTCAAATGACACTTCAGGTGTTACGATGCGATTGTTATTACGGACCGACTCGTTGAAACAAACCTCTGGTCCACTAGAACAGGTCTTAGCCTTTCAAACGACACTTCAGGTGTTACGATGCGATTGTTATTACGGACCGACTCGTTGAAATACAAACCTCTGGTCCACTAGTCCACTAGAACAGATATTAGCCTTTCAAATGACACCTCAGGTGTTACGATGCGATTGTTATTACGGACCGACTCGTTGAAACAAACCTCTGGTCCACTAGAACAGGTCTTAGCCTTTCAAACGACACTTCAGGTGTTACGATGCGATTGTTACTACGGACCGACTCGTTAAATACAAACCTCTGGTCCACTAGAACAGGACTTAGCCTTTCAAACGACACTTCAGGTGTTACGATGCGATAGTTATTACGGACCGACTCGTTGAAATACAAACCTCTGGTCCACTAGTCCACTAGAACAGATCTTAGCCTTTCAAATGACACTTCAGGTGTTACGATGCGATTGTTATTACGGACCGACTCGTTGAAACAAACCTCTGGTCCACTAGAACAGGTCTTAGCCTTTCAAACGACACTTCAGGTGTTACGATGCGATTGTTACTACGGACCGACTCGTTAAATACAAACCTCTGGTCCACTAGAACAGGACTTAGCCTTTCAAACGACACTTCAGGTGTTACGATGCGATTGTTATTACGGACCGACTCGTTGAATACAAACCTCTGGTCCACTAGAACAGGTCTTAGCCTTTCAAATGACACTTCAGGTGTTACGATGCGATTGTTATTACGGACCGACTCGTTGAATACAAACCTCTGGTCCACTAGAACAGGTCTTAGCCTTTCAAACGACACTTCAGGTGTTACGATGCGATTGTTATTACGGACCGACTCGTTGAAATACAAACCTCTGGTCCACTAGAACAGGTCTTAGCCTTTCAAACGACACTTCAAGTGTTACGATGCGATTGTTATTACGGACCGACTCGTTGAATACAAACCTCTGGTCCACTAGAACAGGTCTTAGCCTTTCAAACGACACTTCAGGTGTTACGATGCGATTGTTACTACGGACCGACTCGTTAAATACAAACCTCTGGTCCACTAGTCCACTAGAACAGATCTTAGCCTTTCAAATGACACTTCAGGTGTTACGATGCGATTGTTATTACGGACCGACTCGTTGAAACAAACCTCTGGTCCACTAGAACAGGTCTTAGCCTTTCAAACGACACTTCAGGTGTTACGATGCGATTGTTACTACGGACCGACTCGTTAAATACAAACCTCTGGTCCACTAGAACAGGACTTAGCCTTTCAAACGACACTTCAGGTGTTACGATGCGATTGTTATTACGGACCGACTCGTTGAATACAAACCTCTGGTCCACTAGAACAGGTCTTAGCCTTTCAAACGACACTTCAAGTGTTACGATGCGATTGTTATTACGGACCGACTCGTTGAAATACAAACCCTTGTTCTTTGCGTTTGTCGCGAAGCGAAACGGCGCCCTTAAAGAGATCATATGATGACCCCCAGAAGTTTATTTATTTGGCTATTAATTTTATTATTATTTTATATTTATTAACACACTTTCTAGAACACTTGGTCTCAGTCTATACATAAGCATACTTTCTCTCAGCTATTCAAGTGTACCAATTGGAAATCCATATACACCCGTATCAGTGTCATATCATGTAGGTACATTACGTGCAGTGACCAGGTGATCAGAACAGTTATACGTGTCCAGTACCTCACGTTTTGTTATTACTTCAGCGTGTATGACTCAGTGCACAGCAAGCTACCAAAATGTGCATAAACTGTTATCCTTCTTGAATAATTAGACTGTTAACACTTTGGGACTGTTTGTTACGCATTTAAACCATTCATTTGGATTTCCGTGATGATGAAAACTATTTTAATCCAAAAGTTACGTCAGCACCACAACTCATCCTACAATCAAGTAATCATTGACATTCGCCTTAAGTTGTGTCGGAGTTTCATACCTAAGAATAACAAGTAATTTCTCTTGAAACCATCAAGTAGTTTGAACAAAGGAAAAGAGTAGCTTTTGAACTTTTTTGTGTTGGAATTTTTTAAACTTTTATCCCAATATCATACAGAATGTGTTTGCTAAACCATTGCCTGGTTATTCTGGAGATCCTGGCGAAGCATATTCCTAATTAATTTCCTAATTAAATTTAATTAAATGAAATTAAAAAAATTAAAATTAAATTCCTAATTAATTTTATAAACATATTCATATTGAAATAATAATTATTGTAACCACTGTGTATCTGATGTTACGCCATTAAAAGTTACTAATAAATTTGCCCATTTTTAGTTTTCTTCTGTTGCTTCGATTTTTTGCAAAATTTCTAAAACTTTCTCTGCTTTTGAAATTAAAATATTATAAAACCTAGCTATTGGCCCAAGTTAATGGTTCCTCCTGTATCGGAGAAATGTTCTCATATATTTAGTAATTTTTTAAATACTTTAATCAGTGCTACATATTTTCTTCTTCCAACAAAAATGGAAATAGTTTTTGAAGTCTTACTTAAAACATCACCGTTGTATTCTTGCAGTGCCAAATCATCGAAATCCTTGATCATATTTGTAGTTTTCAATCTACATTTTGAATTAGAATTCAATTTCATTTTTCATACGACTACTTGTGTACAAAAAAGGTAAATTTATCTTTAAACATTGATTACAAATATACTAGATGGTTGTTAGCTACAAACGTTTTAAATATAAAACAATTTAAATAATAACAATTTAAATATAAAACAGTAAGACGTTAAATAATTGAAACAAAACTGTCCAAATTGAGGCAATGTTATTCCATAGGCTTAAGTTTAGGTTATCAAACGGCTTAGCAAGGTACATATGTGGTGGAGCACACTATTTCCGAATTGTGAGATCGATTTTAGGAAAGCTTGATAGTCCTGGCTGTGAGTCTGTTTTGCGATTGTTTTGATTAATAAAAGTCACTTATAAACAGTCAATTTTTGGAGTAAATATCTTTTAAAAACTATCTTAAACAATTTATTTTCCGTCAAAATTGACAAAGGTAGGTAAGTATTTTAAGTCGCTAAGACATCACGATTAAATGATGACATATTTATTATAAAATACATTTGTTACTGACCAAAGAATGCTTCCCGTCAGTTGTTTCGGTACTGAACTTCACTCTTCTAGCGAATCAAGTCTAAGGTAGTGGAAAATGTGTTTTCCTGCCTTTACTTTTTCACAATACTTCAAAACGTATTCTAAGAGTGTCGGGGGTAGAGTGAAGACATCCTAACATTAAAAGCCTATTCAACAAGTCTAACACTAAAGAACCAAGTTGTTGATGGCCCTTGGTCTACGTAATAATATTACCGTCCTCTTGGTCTCTTTACCTACCAATTATTGCCATTACTTAATCCCAACAAAATGTGTTTGATATAAAATATAATTTTGACTAACATTAACTTGTAGGTGGTAAGGCAAGTCACCAACAACATCCAATACAGTGACAACTCGTCTTAGACTAACATTAACTTGTAGGTGGTAAGACAAGTCATCAACAACATCCAATACAGTGACAACTCGTCTTAGACTAACATTAACTTGTAGGTGGTAAGACAAGTCACCAACAACATCCAATACAGTGACAACTCGTCTTAGACTAACATTAACTTGTAGGTGGTAAGGCAAGTCACCAACAACATCCAATACAGTGACAACTCGTCTTAGACTAACATTAACTTGTAGGTGGTAAGACAAGTCACCAACAACATCCAATACAGTGACAACTCGTCTTAGACTAACATTAACTTGTAGGTGGTAAGACAAGTCACCAACAACATCCAATACAGTGACAACTCGTCTTAGACTAACATTAACTTGTAGGTGGTAAGACAAGTCACCAACAAAATCCAATACAATGACAACTCCTCTTAGACTAACATTAACTTGTAGGTGGTAAGACGTCACCAACAACATCCAATACAGTGACAACTCGTCTTAGACTAACATTAACTTGTAGGTGGTAAGACAAGTCACCAACAACATCCAATACAGTGACAACTCGTCTTAGACTAACATTAACTTGTAGGTGGTAAGACAAGTCACCAACAACATCCAATACAGTGACAACTCGTCTTAGACTAACATTAACTTGTAGGTGGTAAGGCAAGTCACCAACAACATCCAATACAGTGACAACTCGTCTTAGACTAACATTAACTTGTAGGTGGTAAGACAAGTCACCAACAACATCCAATACAGTGACAACTCGTCTTAGACTAACATTAACTTGTAGGTGGTAAGACAAGTCACCAACAACATCCAATACAGTGGCAACTCGTCTTAGACTAACATTAACTTGTAGGTGGTAAGACAAGTCACCAACAACATCCAATACAGTGGCAACTCGTCTTAGACTAACATTAACTTGTAGGTGGTAAGGCAAGTCACCAACAACATCCAATACAGTGACAATTCGTCTTAGACTAACATTAACTTGTAGGTGGTAAGACAAGTCACCAACAACAACCAATACAATGCCAACTCGTCTTAGACTAACATTAACTTGTAGGTGGTAAGACAAGTCACCAACAACATCCAATACAGTGACACCTCGTCTTAGACTAACATTAACTTGTAGGTGGTAAGACAAGTCACCAACAACATCCAATACAGTGACAACTCGTCTTAGACTCTGAAAATATGATGACGTTAAAAAAAAAAACAAAATGATTAAACCTAAACGAATTCAAGTAAAGACTGTGACTAACAGTTGTAGTTTTTATTGCATTTATAATAAAAATGTACGTAATATAAAAATAAAGTGTTTTAGTAAACATATAGAATTGCATATTATAGCCTCCCTATATTTTATTTTACCAATTAATTATTCGAATGTGTCGAAGTAAAACAGTCAAAGTCTGAACCCAGCCTTATGTATTTTATATTAAATTGACATTTTCTATTCCCTACAATTGTTCATAACAATACTAAATTTTTGTTTATTTATAATGATTCAGTTTTTTGGGAAGAGAACTAATTTTAAAATAAATTTTAGTAAAATATTCATTCTTTTTGTTGTTATATTCGCCGTTATTATTATAACCAAGTAAGCCTACTGAAACTAATTGTTAATGTAGGATTTGGTAAAAGAATTTGTAGTAATTAATGCTGTCTGATAAATATTTAACGAAGTCTTTATATTTTATAAAATTTGTAACGTGGGAAGTTCTTCTACTAAACAGGTTCTACAAACCAGTCCAGATATCTTCCGTTGTGTGTCAGCAAGCTCCAAAAAGTTTGCAAATGGAGTAAAGTCAATAAATCTTTTTTCTTTTGCAAGTATACTTAAATATGATTAAATAATACTAAAATATAAGTTAAACATGAATATATTAACCTAACCTGACGTCACCACCGTAGGACTGAGTAACGTAACCTGCTTGCCTGATGGCAAGACCTGGTCGAACAACCTTTACAAGTTTTGTCGTCACCTACCGTAGAGCTGAGTAACGTTACCTGCTTGCCTGATGGCAAGACCTGGTCGAACAAACTTTACAAGTTGTGTCGTCACCTACCGTAGGGCTGAGTAACGTAACCTGCTAGCCTGATGGCAAGACCTGGTCGAACAACCTTTACAAGTTGTTTCGTTACCTACCGTAGGGCTAAGCAACGTAACCTGCTTGCCTGATGGCAAAACCTGGTCGAACAACCTTTACAAGTTGTGTCGTCACTTACCGTAGGGCTAAGTAACGTAACCTGCTTGCCTGACGGCAAGACCTGGTCGAACAAACGTTATAAGTTGTGTCGTCTACCTGATGTCACTTTCTGTAGGGCTGAGTAATGTAACGTGCTTGCCTGATGGCAAGACCTGGTCGAACAAACTTTACAATTTGTGTCGTCACTTACCGTAGGGCTAAGCAACGTAACCTGCTTGCCTGATGGCAAAACCTGGTCGAACAACCTTTACAAGTTGTGTCGTCACTTACCGTAGGGCTAAGCAACGTGACCTGCTTGCCTGATGGCAAAACCTGGTCGAACAACCTTTACAAGTTGTGTCGTCACTTACCGTAGGGCTAAGTAACGTAACCTGCTTGCCTGACGGCAAGACCTGGTCGAACAAACGTTATAAGTTGTGTCGTCTACCTGATGTCACTTTCTGTAGGGCTGAGTAATGTAACGTGCTTGCCTGATGGCAAGACCTGGTCGAGCAACCTTTACAAGTTGTTTCGTTACCTACCGTAGGGCTAAGCAATGTAACCTGCTTGCCTGATGGCAAAACCTGGTCGAACAACCTTTACAAGTTGTGTCGTCACTTACCGTAGGGCTAAGTAACGTAACCTGCTTGCCTGATGGCAATACCTGGTCGAACAACCTTTACAAGTTGTGTCGTCACCTACCGTAGGGCTAAGTAACGTAACCTGCTTGCCTGATGGCAAAACCTGGTCGAACAACCTTTACAAGTTGTGTCGTCACTTACCGTAGGGCTAAGTAACGTAACCTGCTTGCCTGATGGCAAAACCTGGTCGAACAACCTTTACAAGTTGTGTCGTCACTTACCGTAGGGCTAAGTAACGTAACCTGCTTGCCTGATGGCAATACCTGGTCGAACAAACTTTACAAGTTGTGTCGACACCTACCGTAGGGCTAAGTAACGTAACCTGCTTGCCTGATGGCAATACCTGGTCGAACAACCTTTACAAGTTGTGTCGTCACCTACCGTAGGGCTAAGTAACGTAACCTGCTTGCCTGATGGCAAAACCTGGTCGAACAACCTTTACAAGTTGTGTCGTCACTTACCGTAGGGCTAAGCAACGTAACCTGCTTGCCTGATGGCAAAACCTGGTCGAACAACCTTTACAAGTTGTGTCGTCACTTACCGTAGGGCTAAGTAACGTAACCTGCTTGCCTGACGGCAAGACCTGGTCGACGTAACCTGCTTGCCTGACGGCAAGACCTAGTCGAACAAACGTTATAAGTTGTGTCGTCTACCTGATGTCACTTTCTGTAGGGCTAAGTAACGTAACCTGCTTGCCTGACGGCAAGACCTATTCGAACAAACGTTATAAGTTGTGTCGTCTACCTGATGTCACTTTCTGTAGGGCTAAGTAACGTAACCTGCTTGCCTGACGGCAAGACCTAGTCGAACAAACGTTATAAGTTGTGTCGTCTACCTGATGTCACTTTCTGTAGGGCTAAGTAACGTAACCTGCTTGCCTGACGGCAAGACCTAGTCGAACAAACGTTATAAGTTGTGTCGTCTATCTGATGTCACTTTCTGTAGGGCTAAGTAACGTAACCTGCTTGCCTGACGGCAAGACCTAGTCGAACAAACTTTATAAGTTGTGTCGTCACCTACCGTGGGGCTAAGTAACGTAACCTGCTTGCCTGATGGTAAGACCTAGTCGAACAAATGTTATAAGTTGTGTCGTCACCTACTGTGGGGCTAAGTAACGTAACCTGCTTGCCTGATGGTAAGACCTAGTCGAACAAACGTTATAAGTTGTGTCGTCTACCTGATGTCACTTTCTGTAGGGCTGAGTAATGTAACGTGCTTGCCTGATGGCAAGACCTGGTCGAACAAACTTTACAATTTGTGTTGTCTACAGGCTCCCTGAATTAAGGTCACAAGTTTTTACAAGTATTTGTCCCCATAGAATAATATCTAAGACAGCTGACACTTACGAAAAGATTCGCTAGTTTCTTTAACAAAAATAGATTCTAGGAAATATTGTTGTTCGGACATTTAAGTGAGTACTACGTATACATTTTCCCCATGAGAGGCCCAAGAAATTTGATAAATATATCCAGAAAAATAACAAATCTACAAAATTAATTTCTTTTCAGATATTGTTCGATATTACACTTCCAACCCATTCTCCCACACGACAGGTACTTGATACATTATGTATGTAACTTGTTCTTGAGTGCGGGTGAAGAACTCGTTCTTGTTCCCCCAAAGTAGATCACATTTCAATGCGAAGACCGACCTAGCAACCTCTGACCCCCGTCAGCTTCCTGATCGCCGGCCTCGGGGGTGGTTCCAGGGGTGGATGAAATGGAAAAACTGGCTATACACGTTTTACCCTCCAATTCGACTACTTTGTAGAACTGCTGAGAAACTGAAAATTAAAAATTTTTCAAGAAACCGAGTAAAAATATCTTCACAGCTCAATAATTCTATACTCAGATATTAGTTGTGTGATATACAAATTATATTCAAGGATTTTCGTTAAAGAGTTAAACATTTAATTTAATTTAAAACTTAATTCAAATATAAAACTTATATTTAATTTAACCAAAATACCTAAGATTGTACCACGACGGTACTAGTTTCTATTTCGCGCGTTTTAAAGAGACAGGTCTATAGTATCTATAGTTCGCAGTTATGTTTTTTACAATATAATGGTATACTTTACAATTTACAGACATATCACTCTTTTCCCGTAGTTTTCAGTTATGGAAATATTTATTTAAAAACAACATATTTCATAAGGTATGCTCAATTTTTAAATAGCTTCTATATACAGGGTTTTCATATAAACCCCTCCAAAAATCGGGATATGATTAGGCCTATTTACACAAAAACTAAAAAATCTGTCCCATAAATATTTAGTTTTCCTTTGTCTGTCTAAATGTGTTTTTTTACATAATTTATCATATCTTAATAACCCCTCAAAATTATTTTCATTTATTATCTTCAAACCCGGTACATATATGAAGAATAATAAGTCTTAATTCAGTAGCTATAGAGTTTCAAGTTACTACTTTGTACCATTTCAAAGTGGTGGTCATTTTTAGTTTTCAAGGCCTAAAAGGCGTGAAGTATAAAGTATAATTTTTTTATAAAAACTATACGGCAAAAAAAATATAAAACATTGATTTCCTAAAAGTTGGTACAGATATTTTTCAGATTGGATCATCAATAACGGATCAGTTGTAAATTTTGTAATACAGTACATGATAATTTTATGGCAATTTTAACCAATTTGTGTAGGTTTCTAAATTAAAGTTCATTGTTTTTTGGTTGCTCATTTAAAAAATAATTGTGAAATTATTTAAAATACAATAAATAAATAAATATATATATACATATACATATATATGTATATATATATATATATACATACAATTATTTAAAATACAATAAATAAATATATATATATATACATACATATATATATATTTTTTTTTCTATGAGAGTTAGAAACCATTTGAACGTAATCTAGCAAAGAATAATAACGAGTTGCGTGCACAATAAGCAATAATAAGTTTTAATATTTTAACATACTGTTAAATTACATAATTACATTTAAATTGTAAAATAGTATTTAATTTATTACTACTAGTAGTAGTTGGGAGCACTACAGGAGCTGTTCAAAATGTCGGCCATCGTTGTCGAATGATTTTAACTTGAAAACCTACAAAAATTTTATAAAATTGCCACAACATTAGCGAGCACTGTATTACAAAAATTACAGCTGATCAGCTATTAACGATCCGGTATGAACAATATTCAAACAACTTTTAGCAAATAAATGTCTAAATTGTTTTGTGTCCGTGTAGTTAAAAAACGTTTACTTATTAAGATATAAAGCTTTTAAAGCCAAAAATGGGCGCTATTATGAATTATCATTCCTCATACAAGTACCAGGTTTGAAGATAATACCTTGAGGGGTTATTAACATATGAACACTTATGTAAAAACACATTCAGACACACAGACGGAAAACTAAGCGTTTTAGGACATATATTTATAGGAACTTTTTTCTTAGTTTCTGTGAAATTGATCTTATCCTGAAGGGGTTTTTATGAAGACTCCGTATGTTAAAAAAAATTACTACGCTCTATAGTAGTTGTCCGGTTTACTGTAGTTACCGATTAATATTAAAGATCAGTGAAAACGTCACTCCTTAGTACTAAAATAGAAGTTAGTAGAGTAGTCCAGACTACGTACTTTTACCGTTTACTTATGATATTGGTAGGTTGAGACCCCTCGACCGTTTACTTATGTTATTGGTAGGTTGAGACCCATCGCCCGTTTACTTATGTTATTGGTAGGTTGAGACCCCTCGACCGTTTATTTATGTTATTGGTAGGTTGAGACCCCTCAACCGTCTACTTATGTTATTGGTAGGTTGAGACCCCTCGACCGTCTACTTATGTCATTGGTAGGTTGAGACCCCTCGACCGTCTACTTATGTTATTGATAGGTTGAGACCCCTCGACCGTCTACTTATGTTATTGGTAGGTTGAGACCCCTCGACCGTCTACTTATGTTATTAGTAGGTTGAGACCCCGCGACCGTCTACTTATGTCATTGGTAGGTTGAGACCCCTCGACCATTTACTTATGTCATTGGTAGGTTGAGACCCCTCGACCGTTTACTTATGTTATTGGTAGGTTGAGACCCCTCGACCGTCTACTTATGTTATTGGTAGGTTGAGACCCCGCGACCGTCTACTTATGTCATTGGTAGGTTGAGACCCCTCGACCGTCTATTTATGTTATTGGTAGGTTGAGACCCCTCGCCCGTCTAGTCTTCATTTATAATTCATTTAGAACGATATTATATAATATAATATATTATTTCTATTTTTCCGTATTCTCAAATATAAATGTGATTAACTTACAAAACACACTTTTATGTCATATTTCTTTGGTCCTAAGTAGACAACAATAATATACAAAGTTATCACCGTATTGAATACTAATAATGCAAAAATATATTATTCCTATTTTTTTTATATACTCTTACGAACTACAGTAACCGTAAGAGAATGGTTTGCCGACTGAGAACCATTCTCAAGGCCAACACTTACACCACATTAGCAGCTCTGATAGCTTTCAACAACTTAATGTCTTAAAATGAATAAAAATACAAAAATGTTTGACCTTGGTTTTGTTTAGAGTGTCCTTTAGACTAGGAAAGGACAATGCTTTATTTGTTCATTTATATTCCCGGATTAACTAAAGTTATGTTAGCATTATTTTGTATTCGCAATGTTACAAAGGTGTGACTGTGTAGACCGGTTTGTCCTTCTTGCATTACTAACTAATGTGTTTATTTCTTCTTAAAAAAAATGTAATACTTCTTTTCATGGTTAGATTTGATTTAGAAGTAAACTTCATTTAAAGAGGAAGTGAATTTAACTCACAGGTATTCATTTGAATCTGTTTCAGCCCAAAATTAGAATCTTTAGTATATTTAAACCTAGATTTAAAAAACATACATATTTCAATTTCATTTGTATTTAAATAATAAATTTGTTTTGTAAGCAAGATCCATTGGAAATAATCTTAATTAGAGGGATTTTGTTTTTGTTGTTATTATAAAATTTCATCGCTGCAAAATTAAACAGAAGGATATATCATCACAAGTCAAATTTAGTTAAATAAACACACAGGAACGGCGGTGCAGTGCAACTTTAACAAGAGAGTGCATTATCATCCACCGTACAGCTTTGTTGAACGTTGTTTGTTTGTTCAAGTTCGGGACCATTGTGCAGATTACCAAAGTAGAAAAGGAAATTCTTTCAGAACAATGTTGACATTATTAAAAGCTTAGTTAAAACTTCAAAAGGATCTGTTTGGGACAGCCGCTACAATGGTGGCAGCCATTTTGGAAAGGGCGGGAGTGGGGGAGATGGGGACTTATTTTTTATTAATACAATTTTCGGACCCCGATCAAACGGGCGTATGAGCTAAATTATCTCCAAATTAGAAACAGGATATTCATATATAATTAAACTAATCGGGCAGCAAATCCACGTTAATAAAAATGCGACATTTCCCACACGCGCAAACTGGTTAGCATTCAACATGTACACATTTTAGGTATTTTAAAGACTATGAAATAATTTAGAAAATTACTTTTGCTAACGTCGGTGAAAGTGAAAAGCTCGATTCAAACTTCTGGTTCTGCAAAAACAACCAACATTGGACTAGAAGGAACCTAGAACTCCATATGGATTTTATATAATATGGTGTCAAATTGTTTATCATGTAATGTCCATTAGAAAATAACTTGGAACATAGCTCTTGAAAATAGGATAAAATTATTTAACTGCTCAAACACACTAAGAACAGTATGGACTTAAAGAGTACACTATACTGACATACGGGCAAGATTAAGTTTATGTTGTTCTATATTGAGACGATTTAACTGATACATTACTCATGAGTCATAACCGACCAAGCTAACCAAAGACCTTCATACTTCCTCACTCACGATTTTCCAACATTTTAACAACAAGGTGTTTTAAAATATGAAAGGACTTTTTTTATTATCTTGACAATTTGAAAATTTAATGTATTTTATTTTAGCAATTTGACAGCCGTGTGTGCTAAATTATAATCATCCTTCACTTAAAAATACTTATCATTTGATATAAGGCTTGCCCTTTTAATTACTTGTGGATCTACTGAGTAGTTTTTTTCAAAGATAAATTACCTATTTATGTATGGTCACCACTCCAGTAGTACCAATTATTCAATATTGCTTCAATTACTTATAAATATGACGATATTAGTTGTAACACTTAAAAGAAAATATATACAGTAGCGAAGGGTATAACGTATTAGTGATCTATGAATATAATAAATCAGTCCAGAAAGAAAAGTTGTCATTTGATATAACTCAAGCCTTATATTATAAATTATAAACTCTTTAAAAAATGTATTCTGTGACTTGACACATGTTAATTCACTGCCTACTATAGGCCTATGTCTAAAGTTTAAGTTGTTATGTTAAAACGTTTGATACAACAAAACAATATAAATCGAACTTTAATTTAGAATGCAATCTCAGACAATAATGAGATCAGATTTTTTAAATATTAAATTTAATACAGTAACAGTATGTTTGTTGTACTGCAGGGGTACAGTTAATAAGCCGACGTGTAACCCGGAGGCATTAAGAGTTAAAATAGGAACATTCTGCATATAAATGAAATAAATATAAGTTTACTTGTATATCAAAAGTATAAAAAAGAGGTACCTACAAGAAACAGCTTTATTCAAAGGATGATTGGATATAAAACTACTGTCCAACTCATCATAGTTTAATCCACAGGATGTGTTTGGAAGCGCTTTTTTAGTGTGTAAATTAAAAATATGTTATAAGCTTTTGACGTTCTACCAACTTACGCTAAATATTTTCGTCTTGAAATAAAATTGAAAACGCAATCTTATGTACAGTTAATTACAGATGTTTGTACAACAACTGTAGGATAACTGTTGCGTTTTTAACTTTTGTTCGTGATTGAATGTTAGTTAGGTTTGGCAAGTTGGAAAACTGAAGAATAAACAACATCTCTAATAAGAAACGAGATTTGAACATTGAACGTGCAATGATTTTGAGGGCTAAAGTACTCAGTCGTTGAAATTAACTTTGGCTTGAACAAGGTTATATTGCAAATATCTTAAAACGGAGTACATTTAATTTGTAATATTTTAGGTTTTGAAGATAAATGCTAATTTTTTAATTAGAATTAAAAATTTCCGAATCATACAAAACAGTAATTACGGGAATACGCACAGTTTTGTCTAGTTCGAAAAAGTATTCTGTTTCTTGTATTCTGTCACAATGCATAAGAAGTCCTATAAATCCTTAGCTAAGTCGGCCCTAAAGCCTAAACTTCACTACGCACACGGTACGTTGTGATGTTATGCAAACATAGAAGTACACAAATTAAAAATGTATGCATCAACTACGAGAACAATATATTGTACATATATATTATATTTCCATCTGTAGGTAGCTAGCCATTCGAAGAATATATCTTGTTACATAACGAACCCTGTTGTCCTTAGGCGTCTCTTCAACCTTAACCTACATTTCAATAAATCACATCATATACGTGTAAAAAAAACCTTATACATACTACATACTCATAAACTAAGATATCGTAAATATCACATCTTATTACATACAAACTTCTTATAATATATCCACTAACAAAATCTATCCACTTCACAACACGAGAAAATGTATTAAAATTGCTTACTCCCAAAAACCTAAAATAAGTTTAACGTTTTTAATAAGGCAGTATTGATAGATCAACTATATTGGTGTTCTTTCTTATAGTTCCAAGTATATAATAAATGGCCACATATTAGACAATTACTGTACTACTACTTGAATACATAATGTGATCTTGAAACCAATATTCAATGTTTCACACATATCCCAGCCGTAATAATTCCAAGGATGTGTACGTAGTGTAATTTGTAATTCCGGACATATAATTACTCTATGTGTTTCCAGTGCGGACAAATGCAATGCTGTTGTACTCCATCCCCTCTACCACCGCCATTTACAACTAAGCCTCTACGGTTATTTTTGATGGAGAGAAAAAGAACAAAGAAGAACTAGGTAACCCTGTATCTCGCGCCGTGGTTATTCGAAACAAAACAAGACGACTTGGTGTTTGGGTGCTGGAAGGCGGTAGGCATTAGGGTAGGGAAGGGGCATTTCCTGGTCCCGGGACTGGATCACCTTGGACTATTGCGTGGTGCATCCCAAATGAATGCACTCACGTGCAGTTTCCAACCCCGTCGGTTCCTCATAGCACCGTCCGTTCCATGTAGTTTGGGGTGGCGTTGTGACGTAGGCTAATTATGGATGCCAAGAAGATAGGTAAGAAGATCAACCATAAGTGTTAACCTTAACATTTAACAGTATATTTAATTAAACTGCTGCTTCTGTGTAGGCATACTTCGTTTTGTTATTCTCCTTACATCTCGAACAACGTAAATTAATAAATCTAGGATCTGCAAGTGAAGGTGTGTGTTTATTTGAATGTTTTCTAGTGATTTTAACTCTAGATTTGCGATTTTCAATGCATATATTTGATTTAAAAATCAATATTTCCCGCCTTCCCGGTATATTTTGTATATACTAGTATATGCTACCTACTAATAAAGTTTTGAATAATTCATCAAAGAATGAAGAAATGAGGCTTGAGTCATGTTAAAAATAAGTATATTTGTTACCAAGAAGTGTTTGGGAAAAAGAGTAAAATTATATCGGTAATCGATAGGGTAACCTATGAAGGTTCTCAGTTCGGTCCAGTAACATCTCGTCCCACTGCAAATTTCCAAGAAAAACACAACATTTCGACCCGCTTGGTTTTGATATAAGATTTAACAAACTAATCAGGCATAAACTTCCCGACGAAAATGTATTCAAAAGGCATACAGACACCATCGATGTTGTAGTATAATGTATCTTTGGTAGTTTAAGGGCCAGTAACTTTATCAATTTTTGTTTTAGTTAAGTCCTACTATAATATCATTGATGTCTAATTTTTAACTAACAATTAATTACTAGTTGTGTAGAATGTTTTTATTCATGTAGACCTAAATAGTTGTAAGTACTTTCTTTTTTAATATGTTCACCTTTTTTAATTTATTCAAAAGATATACACCACCGATGTTATAGTTTTAACTATTTTGCATCTACTAGATTTGCACTTTTAGATTATCAAAACCCTTTATATTCTTCGTTCTTCTTGTACAAGAACTGGTATAGCGAAGAGACTTCTGAGTTCAATGATCCTTGTATTTATATTCAAGGCATCTTCAAGATTTTATATTTTAGATTCTCAAAACCTTTGACATCCTCAGTTCTTCTTGTACAATAACGGGTGTAGCGAAGGTACTTCTTTATATTCAAGGCATCTTTCAGATTTTATTTTTTAGATTCTCAAAACCTTCGACATCCTTAGTTCTTATTGTACAATAACGGGTGTAGCGAAGGTACTTCTTTATATTCAAGGAATCTTTCAGATTTTTTTTAGATTCTCAAAACCTTCGACATCCTTAGTTCTTATTGTACAATAACGGGTGTAGCGAAGGTACTTCTTTATATTCAAGGCATCTTTCAGATTTTTTTTAGATTCTCAAAACCTTCGACATTCTTAGTTCTTCTTGTACAATAACGGGTGTAGCGAAGGTACTTCTTTATATTCAAGGAATCTTCCAGATTTTATTTTTTAGATTCTCAAAACCTTCGACATCCTTAGTTCTTATTGTACAATAACGGAATTAGCGAAGATACTTATGAGTTAATACCTAGGGTTAAGATTAGGCAATGACCGATATTTCTCTTATCCAGCAGAAAATATTTAATTAGAAATGCATAATATAAACCGATTGCTTCTTGCAGAATATGAAGTTTGAATCATTCCATCGTAACCAGTTTTGAATGCCATTTTATGAGATTTACGGAATGCGTTTATGCTAAGGAATGGTGATTTAGCTGAATTTACACTCATCAGTTTCGTGGGCATGGCAATCAAAAACGATAGCTGATAGAACACATTTATCTCTATTTCAAACCAAGTTTTATTTTTTCAATCAAAATAACTTTTACTAGCAATGCGTAACTTTATTCGGTCTAAATGGAATTGCCTTTTACACTGAGCATACATCATAATTATTAAAGAATTAGTTTGAATAAATACTCCTGTCTTAAGACACATATTTGGAGCATCTTTTAATCATTTTCCAAATGTCGTGAACTGAAGTCGTAGAGCGTAATACTTGTTAGAGAACTAACACTTTAATAAACGTTGATGGAAAGGATGATTCATATTACAGGGATACAACTGTAGGGATTACAGTTTCTACAGCACAGTACAGTTATTACAGTCGAAATAAGTAACGTTGAGCTGGTTGTGGAATTACTTGTTAGGTGCGGTGTAAGTATAAGAAAGCTATTAAACACTATAAAAAAAGTATAAAAAAACTACATAAACACTATTATAGACCTCTTATTATCTCTCGGAAACACTAATTTTGAAGATATTTTGTCACATTCTATAGTCATTGGTAGCAAACCTTACTGCTATAGGACTGTTGATCCAAACAGTCTTTTGGTATACAGTTTGTTGCAGGATACATTCATTGGTAGTAGATTTCATTGATGTTGCTCTCGTGCCCCTAAACATTCATTTTCTTACATTCTCAAATTTGGATGTATATAAGTCTTTGCTAACAGATCTCATAAAATATTTTATACTTATCTTATCAAATATGCTTATAAGACTTGTAAGTTGTTATTCTAAAATGTATTGAAAGGTCGGCTAAGATATGTTATGAGTTGGTAAACAGGGAAACCTGATTGGTGGATTTGAACTACAGAACTTTGCAATAACAACAGTATTGAAAATATAATGACTCTTTGACGGTTCTAAAGATTAATTCTGTTTGTTTCATTATGATTTCAGACAATCACTTGAATTAATTTAAAAAATAAAAACTTTCTATAAAAACTGTGGTTCAATCCTTATTAGACGACAGTAAAAAGCGCATAAAAGTCATAAGCAAAACTATGTAGTAATGCTTTGTTATCAGAACAAAAGGATATATTTTTCCTACCCTTTTCTTTAAGAGTTTGGAATTTTTGCGTAGTCAAACTTCTAATCCCCAACAGCTTGCGAAGTAGATCTGAACACATCTTCCTGTGGTAATCAGGAAGATGTGGATTTGGAAGGATTTGGTAATCAGGCGTAACTCTTTATTATATTATTAAAATTAATGGCTTACAAAAATAATAATTGAAAAATCAGAACTGGCAGTTGTGAGTGCATCCCCGCTCAAGATCATCGTTATCCTGATGTCCGATGTAACCGAAATCCCATTGAAACTCGTTAAGATTAGTTAATCATGGGTTTGAACGACGAGTGAAAAACAACCCCCGTTTAACCGAAGGATCTCCAGTATCTCCCACAGGCTCCGAGGGAGTCGGTCGAGGAGTACAATTAGAGATCCGGTTGTCTGTCCAGCAAAGTACTTTTCAGTTAAAACCCGACCTAGATCTAGCGCCAAGAGGGTGGTACTACATTAAATTCATTCAAACTGGCCCGCCCCCTACCCGGATCGGAACCGGTTTAAAAATCCGGTGGGCGAGAAACAGGGTTAATAGGTTAACCCTCGGACAAGTCAATGGACCCTATGCCTATTTTCTTCTCCGTTTGACACTTGGAAATTGGCATGAAAAGCTTTCGTTATTTTCACACGACAGGGGTGAGTTTATGTAGAGACTACGATCACTGGGTGATTTTTCCCCTAACTATTTTCAAGCGGTTCTTAACAAATTTGCTGCGATTGTTGGCAAACACGTTTTTTACTTTCAAATAAACGATCTTCTTATTCTATGCCAGTTACAAATCGGAACTGACCTGCTCCCTACTTCATTTATTTAAGTTCATGTACAATGTAAACATAGTTATTTTAAAAAACACACATATTATATACCACAACTCATTACTAGACTTATATGTATTATTTGATCTAAAAACACGTTTGTAAAACTATTAAGAATATATTATATTCTACTGTTTTGGATTAAATATCAGACAATGTTAATGTATGTTAATTGTACAGTGTAAGCATTCTGACTTGAAACAATACATTCTGACTTGTTAGTCTACAATACTGATGAACCCTAGTTACCTCATTCTTCAAGGCTAATGGCTGATTTCATGAATTTGTTCATGAATTTAGGGTATATTTGCAATAAGCTCATATAAACTCATGCGAATCACTTATGTAGCTGGTGTTAACAAAATACGGATTAACATCTTTAGTTAAATGGTAAACCTGAAATGTAAATAAATTACATTTTAACTTTATACAACAAAATACATTTAAACTAGACAATAAAACCCCATACAATTATTAAATTAATGTCGTACTGTCACGGCTATAAATAATAAATGTTGTAAGCTATGTTATAATTATTTTGAAGAAATACCAATAAATTCAGTTTTTGTGAGGCCCTTTGCCAGTAGTGCTGCTGGCGTCATCAGGCAATACAAATGTATTTGTAAATAATGATGTATTGATGATGGCACTAAAACGAACTATTGGTATTCATTGGAAATAAATTACGTAGTGTAGAATAACAAACTATCAATATCAACTCAAACTTACCTGTAATAAGTTACAGTCTGCAGTCTGCTGGCGGCCATGTTGGTTTTAATCCCATAAGAACAATGTTATTTTTGAACTAGACTTACGATCACGAGTACCCAAATCAAACAGATATTTTCAAACGTATTTTTCCAAACAAATTGCATTTGATCAAGAATGAAATTGCGCGTTGTAATGCTTTGTGAACTCCTAATTAGTGTTATAGAAAAAATATATAAATAATTGATTTGACATTATTATTTTCAGCTTAAAATTTTAAATAACGTTTAAAATGACACTTCATACACAACCTTTGGTCGATAAATAACGAAAATATGGATTCTCAAATAACTTTGTTCTTATGGGATTAGAACCAACATGGCCGACTGCAAACTGCAGACTTTTAAAATATGTTGAACTTCCATTAATGTGGCAAGGCGAATGAAATATTACAGTAAATAAATTATTTTAGCACAGTTATCTAAGAGTGAATTAAGCATACCAGGTAAACCGATGTATTTGTATTGCCCTTACTTTACCAGAGTTAATTGCATTTATCACTTATCAGTAAATAAACGTTAATTTAAATACAATGCATAAATATATCACGCTGTATTGAATAAAAATACAAAAAAGAATTACATTTAATATGTTAATGTAAATCTATAAACACAGACGAGCTATCCTAGTATAAGTATTAGTTCTTTAAATGGGTAACACTTTAAAGGAATATAAGTGAACAACTAACTGCAATTTTTATTAAGTTAATGTTTCATTTTTCTTGTCATGTTTAATAAGTATCAAGTACATAAGTTTATCTTTAATTAGTTTACAAAAAAATGATAACTATTATTAACGCCTGTACAATAACTTTGATTTATAAACGACGAGAACATGTAGATAACAATATCTATATACAGTTAAACCGTAAAAAGATAACAACGCTGAATTCCAAATACAATTTTTTACTAACAGACAAACATGTTCATGAATGGAAAAAATATAAAATAAAAACTCCAAGTGTTAAATTGGCTGTAATATTTGTTCCGATGTTCTTTGATTATAATACAACCAAAATCAGAGGGTATTCTATGTGCTATTTGTACATATCCTTGCGCACGCTCTTGGCGGTGTGAGATTATTGGATTTTTGGACTCATGTGTCTTTATTATATTTTTCCCCTGATGTTGGTTTAGACCAGAGTCCGAAATCTTGTCAACTCTTTTAGTATTCAAACTAATTACGCCGGAAATAATCACCCAATTACAAAATTATGTTGGATTAATATACTTTTGCACTTGTAGTGTTTATGTTGTACTTTACTAGAGAATTAAATTGTTTTAAACAGAAAATTATGAACTTCTTTTAAATCGTTGAAGGAGGCAATACTTTCCAGCAGGCTTTATGGTCAGGAAATTAATAACAAATATCTTAATCGACGAAAAGATATTAGGAAAGACTTTGTTATTAATTGATAACCAGAAATTTTGAGCGTCCTAATATGTAGTCGAAACAATTATCTAAGAACGAGTGTCCGACGTAGAAGTGGTTGACAACTATACTACATATGTACAAGTTGTGCTATATGTGAAGTAATGCAGCAGTAACAAGACTGACATTGCAATGTTCTATTGACAACAATACTACATATGTACAAGTTGTGCTATATGTGAAGTAATGCAGCAGTAACAAGACTGACATTGACTTCCTACGACTATGAGTCGAAACAATTATCTAAGAACGAGTGTCCGACGTAGAAGTGGTTGACAACAATACTACATATGTACAAGTTGTGCTATATGTGAAGTAATGCAGCAGTAACAAGACTGACATTGACTTCCTACGACTGTGAGTCGAAACAATTATCTAAGAACGAGTGTCAGACGTAGAAGTGGTTGACAACTATACTACATATGTACAAGTTGTGCTATATGTGAAGTAATGCAGCAGTAACAAGACTGACATTGACTTCCTACGACTGTGAGTCGAAACAATTATCTAAGAACGAGTGTCAGACGTAGAAGTGGTTGACAACTATACTACATATGTACAAGTTGTGCTATATGTGAAGTAATGCAGCAGTAACAAGACTGACATTGCAATGTTCTATTGACAACTATACTACATATGTACAAGTTGTGCTATATGTGAAGTAATGCAGCAGTAACAAGACTGACATTGCAATGTTCTATTGACAACTATACTACATATGTACAAGTTGTGCTATATGTGAAGTAATGCAGCAGTAACAAGACTGACATTGCAATGTTCTATTGACAACTATACTACATATGTACAAGTTGTGCTATATGTGAAGTAATGCAGCAGTAACAAGACTGACATTGACTTCCTACGACTGTGAGTCGAAACAATTATCTAAGAACGAGTGTCAGACGTAGAAGTGGTTGACAACAATACTACATATGTACAAGTTGTGCTATATGTGAAGTAATGCAGCAGTAACAAGACTGACATTGACTTCCTACGACTGTGAGTCGAAACAATTATCTAAGAACGAGTGTCCGACGTAGAAGTGGTTGACAACAATACTACATATGTACAAGTTGTGCTATATGTGAAGTAATGCAGCAGTAACAAGACTGACATTGACTTCCTACGACTGTGAGTCGAAACAATTATCTAAGAACGAGTGTCCGACGTAGAAGTGGTTGACAACAATACTACATATGTACAAGTTGTGCTATATGTGAAGTAATGCAGCAGTAACAAGACTGACATTGACTTCCTACGACTGTGAGTCGAAACAATTATCTAAGAACGAGTGTCCGACGTAGAAGTGGTTGACAACAATACTACATATGTACAAGTTGTGCTATATGTGAAGTAATGCAGCAGTAACAAGACTGACATTGACTTCCTACGACTGTGAGTCGAAACAATTATCTAAGAACGAGTGTCCGACGTAGAAGTGGTTGACAACAATACTACATATGTACAAGTTGTGCTATATGTGAAGTAATGCAGCAGTAACAAGACTGACATTGACTTCCTACGACTGTGAGTCGAAACAATTATCTAAGAACGAGTGTCAGACGTAGAAGTGGTTGACAACTATACTACATATGTACAAGTTGTGCTATATGTGAAGTAATGCAGCAGTAACAAGACTGACATTGCAATGTTCTATTGACAACTATACTACATATGTACAAGTTGTGCTATATGTGAAGTAATGCAGCAGTAACAAGACTGACATTGACTTCCTACGACTGTGAGTCGAAACAATTATCTAAGAACGAGTGTCCGACGTAGAAGTGGTTGACAACAATACTACATATGTACAAGTTGTGCTATATGTGAAGTAATGCAGCAGTAACAAGACTGACATTGACTTCCTACGACTGTGAGTCGAAACAATTATCTAAGAACGAGTGTCAGACGTAGAAGTGGTTGACAACTATACTACATATGTACAAGTTGTGCTATATGTGAAGTAATGCAGCAGTAACAAGACTGACATTGCAATGTTCTATTGACAACTATACTACATATGTACAAGTTGTGCTATATGTGAAGTAATGCAGCAGTAACAAGACTGACATTGCAATGTTCTATTGACAACTATACTACATATGTACAAGTTGTGCTATATGTGAAGTAATGCAGCAGTAACAAGACTGACATTGACTTCCTACGACTGTGAGTCGAAACAATTATCTAAGAACGAGTGTCCGACGTAGAAGTGGTTGACAACTATACTACATATGTACAAGTTGTGCTATATGTGAAGTAATGCAGCAGTAACAAGACTGACATTGCAATGTTCTATTGACAACTATACTACATATGTACAAGTTGTGCTATATGTGAAGTAATGCAGCAGTAACAAGACTGACATTGACTTCCTACGACTGTGAGTCGAAACAATTATCTAAGAACGAGTGTCAGACGTAGAAGTGGTTGACAACTATACTACATATGTACAAGTTGTGCTATATGTGAAGTAATGCAGCAGTAACAAGACTGACATTGCAATGTTCTATTGACAACTATACTACATATGTACAAGTTGTGCTATATGTGAAGTAATGCAGCAGTAACAAGACTGACATTGCAATGTTCTATTGACAACTATACTACATATGTACAAGTTGTGCTATATGTGAAGTAATGCAGCAGTAACAAGACTGACATTGACTTCCTACGACTGTGAGTCGAAACAATTATCTAAGAACGAGTGTCAGACGTAGAAGTGGTTGACAACTATACTACATATGTACAAGTTGTGCTATATGTGAAGTAATGCAGCAGTAACAAGACTGACATTGCAATGTTCTATTGACAACTATACTACATATGTACAAGTTGTGCTATATGTGAAGTAATGCAGCAGTAACAAGACTGACATTGACTTCCTACGACTGTGAGTCGAAACAATTATCTAAGAACGAGTGTCCGACGTAGAAGTGGTTGACAACTATACTACATATGTACAAGTTGTGCTATATGTGAAGTAAAGCAGCAGTAACAAGACTGACATTGACTTCCTACGACTGTGAGTCGAAACAATTATCTAAGAACGAGTGTCCGACGTACAAGTGGTTGACAACAATACTACATATGTACAAGTTGTGCTATATGTGAAGTAATGCAGCAGTAACAAGACTGACATTGACTTCCTACGACTGTGAGTCGAAACAATTATCTAAGAACGAGTGTCAGACGTAGAAGTGGTTGACAACTATACTACATATGTACAAGTTGTGCTATATGTGAAGTAATGCAGCAGTAACAAGACTGATATTGACTTCCTACGACTGTGAGTCGAAACAATTATCTAAGAACGAGTGTCAGACGTAGAAGTGGTTGACAACAATACTACATATGTACAAGTTGTGCTATATGTGAAGTAATGCAGCAGTAACAAGACTGACATTGACTTCCTACGACTGAGTCGAAACAATTATCTAAGAACGAGTGTCCGACGTAGAAGTGGTTGACAACTATACTACATATGTACAAGTTGTGCTATAAGTGAAGTAAAGCAGCAGTAACAAGACTGACATTGACTTCCTACGACTGTGAGTCGAAACAATTATCTAAGAACGAGTGTCCGACGTAGAAGTGGTTGACAACAATACTACATATGTACAAGTTGTGCTATATGTGAAGTAATGCAGCAGTAACAAGACTGACATTGACTTCCTACGACTGAGTCGAAACAATTATCTAAGAACGAGTGTCCGACGTAGAAGTGGTTGACAACAATACTACATATGTACAAGTTGTGCTATATGTGAAGTAATGCAGCAGTAACAAGACTGACATTGACTTCCTACGACTGTGAATCGAAACAATTATCTAAGAACGAGTGTCCGACGTAGAAGTGGTTGACAACAATACTACATATGTTTAAGTTGTGCTATATGTGAAGTAATGCAGCAGTAACAAGACTGACATTGACTTCCTACGACTGTGAGTCGAAACAATTATCTAAGAACGAGTGTCAGACGTAGAAGTGGTTGACAACTATACTACATATGTACAAGTTGTGCTATATGTGAAGTAATGCAGCAGTAACAAGACTGACATTGACTTCCTACGACTGTAAGTCGAAATAATTATCTAAGAAAGAGTGTCCGACGTAGAAGTGGTTGACAACAATACTACATATGTACAAGTTGTGCTATATGTGAAGTAATGCAGCAGTAACAAGACTGACATTGACTTCCTACGACTATGAGTCGAAACAATTATCTAAGAACGAGTGTCCGACGTAGAAGTGGTTGACAACAATACTACATATGTACAAGTTGTGCTATATGTGAAGTAATGCAGCAGTAACAAGACTGACATTGACTTCCTACGACTGTGAGTCGAAACAATTATCTAAGAACGAGTGTCCGACGTAGAAGTGGTTGACAACAATACTACATATGTACAAGTTGTGCTATATGTGAAGTAATGCAGCAGTAACAAGACTGACATTGACTTCCTACGACTATGAGTCGAAACAATTATCTAAGAACGAGTGTCCGACGTAGAAGTGGTTGACAACAATACTACATATGTACAAGTTGTGCTATATGTGAAGTAATGCAGCAGTAACAAGACTGACATTGACTTCCTACGACTGAGTCGAAACAATTATCTAAGAACGAGTGTCCGACGTAGAAGTGGTTGACAACAATACTACATATGTACAAGTTGTGCTATATGTGAAGTAATGCAGCAGTAACAAGACTGACATTGCAATGTTCTATTGACAACTATACTACATATGTACAAGTTGTGCTATATGTGAAGTAATGCAGCAGTAACAAGACTGACATTGACTTCCTACGACTGAGTCGAAACAATTATCTAAGAACGAGTGTCCGACGTAGAAGTGGTTGACAACAATACTACATATGTACAAGTTGTGCTATATGTGAAGTAATGCAGCAGTAACAAGACTGACATTGCAATGTTCTATTGACAACTATACTACATATGTACAAGTTGTGCTATATGTGAAGTAATGCAGCAGTAACAAGACTGACATTGACTTCCTACGACTGTGAGTCGAAACAATTATCTAAGAACGAGTGTCCGACGTAGAAGTGGTTGACAACAATACTACATATGTACAAGTTGTGCTATATGTGAAGTAATGCAGCAGTAACAAGACTGACATTGACTTCCTACGACTGAGTCGAAACAATTATCTAAGAACGAGTGTCCGACGTAGAAGTGGTTGACAACAATACTACATATGTACAAGTTGTGCTATATGTGAAGTAATGCAGCAGTAACAAGACTGACATTGACTTCCTACGACTGTGAGTCGAAACAATTATCTAAGAACGAGTGTCCGACGTAGAAGTGGTTGACAACTATACTACATATGTACAAGTTGTGCTGTATGTGAAGTAAAGCAGCAGTAACAAGATTGACATTGCAATGTTCTATTGACTTCCTACGACTGTGAGTCGAACAGCTGCGGTTATGTTGAAATTAGCACATACCTGGTCATTTCATGCAGAACTCTTCAATTTTACCTGTTCATTTAATTAGTGACTTCATTAATCATCTCGTTACGCTTCAAAAACAAATACACAATTACTGAAAATCAGAAATTTTCCAATGTCTGCAGACTTTCCTTTTATATAAAAAAATCAATGAGTGAAATGCCGTTAAATGTAAAACCTACATGAATAGTCTTTCAATGAGTGAAATGCCCTTAAATGTAAAACCTACATGAATAGTCTTTCTTCGTTATAAACAGTAACAATAGAATTCTTTTCAACTGTATTTGCATCTAAAGCCCGTCGTCGCACTATTGTTAGGAATGTAGGTAGACACATTTAAGTATAACCTTGGAGTCTCAAAAAGAAACATTATCAAAGCAAATTGTGGGTTCGCAAAAAACCAATATAGGCCAAATGATAGATAATAGTACTTAGTTACTGTAGAACCTATCGTCTGACTTATGACAAATCGTTCGTCTACAACGTAGGAAGAGAAGCCGTGAAGGGTCAAGTACGAAGAGCGGCGCTATGGTAGTGGGCGAAACATCGGTTAATTTAATTTAATTGTATCATGACAAAAATCAAGGCAGTGTACATCCAATTTAGCCTGAAGGGTCTTCAAAAGCTTTTAAACACAGAGAAGAAGAGGCAGAAGTCGCTTTCTTATGGCTGCAGCGAATGCCTAAGTGGCACTATACCATCTACCAATTAGGCTAGCAATATTGTTGACAGCCCCAATATACCATTCGCCATTGGAACTGCCAACATTGTTGACAACCCCTGTTTAACATCCGCCATTGAAGCTGCCAACAATGTTGACAACCCCAATATACCATCCGCCATTGGAGGTACTAACATTTTTGACAACCCCAATATACCATCCCCCATTGGAACTGCCAAAATTGTTGACAACCCCGGTTTACCATCCGCCATTGGAGCTCCCAACATTGTTGACAACCCCAGTTTACCATCCGCCATTGGAGCTGCTAACATTGTTGACAACCCCGGTTTACCATCCGCCATTGGAGCTGCTAACATTGTTGACAACCCCGGTTTACCATCCACCATTGGAGCTGCTAACATTGTTGACAACCCCGGTTTGCCATCCGGCATTGGAGCTGCCAACATAGTTGACAACCCAAGTTTACCATCCGCTATTGGAGCTGCTAACATTGTTGACAACCCCGGTTTACCATCCGGCATTGGAGCTGCTAACATTGTTGACAACCCCGGTTTACCATCCGGCATTGGAGCTGCCAACATAGTTGACAACCCCAGTTTACCATCCGCCATTGGAGCTGCTAACATTGTTGACAACGCCGGTTTACCATCCGCCATTGGAGCTGCTAACATTGTTGACAACCCCGGTTTACCATCCGGCATTGGAGCTGCCAACATAGTTGACAACCCCAGTTTACCATCCGCCATTGGAGCTGCTAACATTGTTGACAACCCCGGTTTACCATCCGGCATTGGAGCTGCCAACATAGTTGACAACCCCAATTTACCATCCGCCATTGGAGCTGCTAACATTGTTGACAACCCCGATATACCATTCACCACTGGGGCTACCAACAATTTTGCTGACATTCCTGTTATACCATCTGCTAATAGGCTGTCAATATTGTTGACAACGCCGCTATAAAATCTACCAATGAGGCTACCAATTGAAAATTGTCCTAGTAGAGCGTCTTCTAATGGGATATTAATTTTGTTGACGACGGCGGTATACCATCTGCCAAGGAGGCTACCAATAATTGTAAATTAATATAATAGAGCGTCTTATAATCTGATACCAATATTGTTGACGGCGCCGGTATACCATCTGCCAAGGAGGCTACCAATAATTGTAAATTAATATAATAGATCGTCTTCTAATGTGATACCAATATTGTTGACGGCGCCGGTATACCATCTACCAAGGAGGCTACCAATAATTGTAAATTAATCTAAAAGAGCGTCTTCTAATGGGATACCAATATTGTTGACGACGCCGGTATACCATCTGCCAAGGAGGCTACCAATAATTGTAAATTAATATAATAGAGCGTCTTCTAAAGTGATACCAATATTGTTGACGGCTCCGGTATACCATCTGCCAAGGAGGTTACCAATAATTGTAAATTAATCTAAAAGAGCGTCTTCTAATGGGATACCAATATTGTTGACGACGCCAGTATACCATCTGCCAAGGAGGCTACCAATAATTGTAAATTAATCTAAAAGAGCGTCTTCTAATGGGATACCAATATTGTTGACGACGCCGGTATACCATCTGCCAAGGAGGCTACCAATAATTGTAAATTAATATAATAGAGCGTCTTCTAATGTGATACCAATATTGTTGACGGCTCCGGTATTCCATCTGTCATGGAGGCTACCAATAATTGTAAATTAACCTAATAGAGCGTCTTCTAATGGGATACCAATATTGTTGACGACGCCGGTATACCATCTGCCAAGGAGGCTACCAATAATTGTAAATTAATATAATAGAGCGTCTTCTAATGTGATACCAATATTGTTGACGGCGCCGGTATACCATCTGTCATGGAGGCTACCAATAATTGTAAATTAATATAATAGAGCGTCTTCTAATGTGATACCAATATTGTTGAGGGCGCCGGTATACCATATGTCATGGAGGCTACCAATAATTGTAAATTAACCTAATAGAGCGTCTTCTAATGGGATACCAATATTGTTGACGGCGCCGGTATACCATCTGTCATGGAGGCTACCAATAATTGTAAATTAATCTAATATAGCGTCTTCTAATGGGATACCAATATTGTTGACGGCGCCGGTATACCATTTGCCAAGGAGGCTACCAATAATTGTAAATTAATATAATAGAGCGTCTTCTAATGTGATACCAATATTGTTGACGGCGCCGGTATACCATCTGTCATCGAGGCTACCAATAATTGTAAATTAATCTAATAGAGCGTCTTCTAATGGGATACCAATATTGTTGACGGCGCCGGTATACCATTTGCCAAGGAGGCTACTAATAATTGTAAATTACTCTAAAAGAGCGTCTTCTAATGGGATACCAATATTGTTGACGGCGCCGGTATACCATTTGCCAAGGAGGCTACCAATAATTGTAAATTAATATAATAGAGCGTCTTTTAATGTGATACCAATATTGTTGACGACGCCGGTATACCATCTGTCATGGAGGCTACCAATAATTGTAAATTAATCTAATAGAGCGTCTTCTAATGGGATACCAATATTTTTGACGGCGCCGGTATACCATTTGCCAAGGAGGCTACCAATAATTGTAAATTAATCTAAAAGAGCGTCTTCTAATGGGATACCAATATTGTTGACGGCGCCGGTATACCATTTGCCAAGGAGGCTACCAATAATTGTAAGTTAATATAATAGAGCGTCTTCTAATGGGATACCAATATTGTTGACGGCGCCGGTATACCATCTGTCATGGAGGCTACCAATAATTGTAAATTAACCTAATAGAGCGTCTTCTAATGGGATACCAATATTGTTGACGGCGCCGGTATACCATCTGTCATGGAGCTACCAATATTTGTAAATTAACCTAATAGAGCGTCTTCTAATGGGATACCAATATTGTTGACGGCGCCGGTATACCATCTGTCGTGGAGGCTACCAATAATTGTAAATTAATCTAATAGAGCGTCTTCTAATGGGATACCAATATTGTTGACGACGCCGGTATACCATCTGTCATGGAGGCTACCAATAATTGTAAATTAACCTAATAGAGCGTTTTCTAATGGGATACCATTATTGTTGACGACGCCGGTATACCATCTGTCATGTAGGCTACCAATATTTGTAAATTAACCTAATAGAGCGTCTTCTAATGGGATACCAATATTGCTGACGACGCCGGTACCATCTGCCAATGCACTGTCAATATTGCTGACGACGCCGGTACCATCTGCCAATGCACTGTCAATATTGCTGACGACGCCGGTACCATCTGCCAATGCACTGTCAATATTGTTGACGACGCCGGTACCATCTGCCAATGGACCGTCAATATTGTTGACCCTAGTAGAGTGCGTCTTCCAATCGGCTACCAATATTGTTCACTTCCTCGGTTGACTAATAGTGGGCTACCAACTAATGATATTAAGTAAGTAAATACTATCTTCTCTCGTATTCTCAATCAATAATCAACCATACAGTATCTTGACTATTATGGTAATCAAAAATTACTAGCCAGAATTAAATTATGGTCTCAATTTTTATTGCTCTCTGTGAATTCTATTAGACTTTTTCATGTCTTTGAGAGTAATTATAGAATAGGAATGTTATCAAGAAAAACATTTCTATGGTCAGACTTTCAAGATGCTCCCACGAATGTTGCCTTGAAGTTAGTTTGTTACGAGAATTTACTTGTGAGTTATTGTTTTTCTTTTGTGATAAATATAATTAAACAAATTCGTAGTGAATATTTTAATTTAGTGTTGGGTGGGAAATCACATTGCAAAACCTACTGTGGCATTGAAACGGTATTTTCGCGTGATAATTTAAGCCATGCAATTAACTGTGTTGACCTCTGTTCAAGAACGTTCAATTTGTATGATTAGCCAACTATATTGGTATATAACTGTTTGTTTCTTTGGATAATGTAAATTTCACATTTTTAGCATGATATACATTTTTTTAAAGTTAAAATTAATTCATTTTACAATATTAATGAAATTTTTTGTATATGTATATGTTCCTAAATTATATAATATAAGGAAAGATTCAGTTCATAACATTTCTAGATTAAAATTAATTATTTTGTATGCCTACACGATAACATGCGCTAAGTCTTGACATTCAAAATATGTAAATACTATTTGCACCTCTTGTGATGGATCTCCGTGACTATCCACGATTCCTTGAAGGTATGGTTTGATAATATGTCTTACATAAACCTTATTTATTGTTGATATAATTTTAATATTGGGAGTAATTTATGATCCATATATCAATATAAAAAAATCGCTAGTTGATTTGCAGCTGATCTACATTTACATAGTAAATTGTATTAAAGGCTGCTTACGAAAATAATTATTATTGATAGCAATGCATTGTTTGAACATTTTACTATCTCTTATCATAAATCGGACTAACAAAGCATACAATTATTGCACTTTTTTGTTTGAAAAAAATTCGCGCACATTTAATTGTAATTATTTACGTTCCTATGTACTATTTAATTCTTTAATAGTAAAAATTATTTTACCTGTACATGTTATTTTATAGTACATAAGATGGATTAGTAATTGTTCATTCCTTAATACAAACAGTGCCTGGTGCAGTGGCCCAGTCGTCGGACCAAAGCGAGCACACAACTTAGTCTGCCGACGGCTTTACTAGAGCCAAGTAACACAATATAGGGTGCAACTAAAAAGGTGCCCTGGCTCATTCTGTCGGAGTGTACACCTAATTTAGAGCACAAAAAGAGGGATTACGTATTTTATAATTCCGTTCCGTTTATCTGTCTGTTTATGCTTTTACAAAAAGATTAGTTCAAGAACGGTTTGATCGACTGACTTTAATTTTGAACAGTTCTTTAGACTAACACTATTAAGTAGTATAAAAAATAGCCATTGAGTTATTCTTAGCCATTTAAAAATGGCGGTCGTTTGATATTTATAAATCAAAATATCTTGTAAACTGTTAAGTTGTCAACTTTGCTCCAAAACAATAATCTCTACATAACTAATAATCGAAACAATAATCTCTACATAGCTAATAATCGAAACAATAATCTCTACATAGCTAATAATCGAAACAATAATCTCTACATAGCTAATAATCGAAACAATAATCTTTACATAGCTAATAATCAAAACAATGGCTAACTTTATTACAAATCTATTGGTGTCTTTATATTTACTGTAAGCCTATTAGTAGTTTTGGCTAAAAAAGTATATTTTATTGCACGTTTTTACAGCATTCAGAGAAGTTACCATTCAGGCTACAGAGTTTCATTCCGTAGTAAGTAAAATACAATTTTTACCAAAACTCCAATTTCATTCAATTTTCTGGTGTTTTCCTTTCAAACAATTTTTTTTAATTAGTACTATTTATAACTATGTACGTAATCACAAACATCAAAATAAACAATTAACTAAAATATAGGCAATCAACATTCTCCATTACAATACCACACAATGGCATATAAAATACAGGCAATCAACATTCTCCATTACAATACCACACAATGGCATATAAAATACACGCAATCAACATTCTACATTACAATACCACACAATGGCATATAAAATACAGGCAATCAACATTCTCCATTACAATACCACACAATCACATATAAAATATAATTTTATCGGAAAAATAAATGTTAAAATAGTCCTATCCATTTAGCATTGGCCTTATGAAGAACGACGAATCCAAAATGGCTGGCCACTTCAACTCTTCCCCTTATCTATATTAAAGTGGGTGATTTTGAGTTGGGGTGTATCTTAAAAACTCACATAAATAATGTTTGAAACCATGTACTACAAAATAAAAATAAATATAAAATATGCACTTAAAAACTCATATTATTTCATTGTCCATCCATACAAAACGCTACGAGCTTTCCGTCACATGATCAGTCGGCATATGTCCGTGAAAATTCTATATTAGTTAAGACAATGTTTAATATGTAATTGGCTGTATTTCCATCACCAGAAATAAGATCCAATGTCAAATCAGGTTTTTGTCATACTTGCCTTACTTTCTGTCAATTGCTCTATTCCTTAACCTCGTGATCTTTTCAAAATAAATGCTTTCAAAAAAACTTGAGTTACCGGAGCCAGCAGTACCTTGGCCTCCTCCACGTGTGATACTGGATATCAAGTTAGTTAATGAACTGGTTTATTTACATACCTGGTGCACATATACAGGTGGCATGTCCAAAACGGCCGAATTTCCAGCTGCTGAAACCACCTTTTGCCAGATATGATCTAATTTATACCCGTAAGCACAAGTGACACAGTAGCACTAACTGGAAGCAGAAGTAACACAGTAGCACTAACTGGAAGCACAAGGAGTACTAACTGGAGTTATGGGAAACTCCTTCTTTAAGGTCTAGGATTCGAGTATTCGTGAAATCGAAAATCTCTAGGATTCCGTTTAGTTAGTTTTATTTAGTATAGAATAGTTTTATTGCATAGAGCATTTTAATAATAAATCATAACGCAATCGTAAGAGGAAGGAACAAAGTTATGTTCATTCAGCATTCATATATACAAACTCTATTTCATTCATTCATCCATTCTTTCTAGAAGGCAACCTTATCCAGCACCGGTATCATGCCAATTAATGGTCTCCCAGTTTTGTGCTAAGAACTCGCACACACTATACCATGCCTGACTTGTTAAAAGTTGTGTGAGGTGAGTTTTGAGTGCCTTTGGCGTCTATGCTAATTGAATTTTTGAGAGGCAAACAGTTTTGAAAATGAACTGCAGCCAGTGATGGAAGGTGCCAATTGACCACCGACCGACATGTTTCATAACACATTTCATCATACAGTACATGATTGTTTCTAAGACGTAAAAGCTGTAAATTTAATATTTATAGCGTCAACAGTTAATTGAAGGGTTTGGAAAGCAGTTCTGCTCGATTCTCTGTTTTTCAATTTTGAAATTGTTCGAACCACTTTTGTCTGCAGTCTGAGTAGGTGGGAGAGTTCGAAAATTTTGTTAATTAAGAAACTCGGGAGCTTAAGAACTAACTAAGGTTTTCAATGCCTATTTTGTTGTTGTCGTGGCTATATGTTATCTTGATTCACATCTTTCGTCTCCTGACAGCTAGGATATGCTGAGACGAAAGTGTCCCACTTGGCTGAGTTTAAAATGTCCACTTCACTTAAATACCTCAATATTCTTTGTTTTGTTAGGTTACTTATAATGAAAATTCAATTACTATTGTTCATTTACGTAGGCTACAAAGTTTCATTCCGTAATAAGACGTCAAGCTATAAATATATTTTTTAGAAGGTTTTTATTTTTTTTAATGTATAAAATAACTTGGCAATAATAATTTTTTAAATAAATAACTGTACTAATATTATTTGTGATTTTTATCACTTTTTTTATCTAAAAATTTCTTAGGTTTGAGAAAAGTCATTGCAAAAATGGATCATGAAAATATTTTCAAAAACGAAAACGTGATTCGTAAACAGATTTTCTATGTGTATCTGTTCAACAATAGGTTAGACGGGAAATATGTAAAATATATAAAGTACCATAAGATGTTCTGTTGTTCAAAATAAAATATTAACAACCAACTGCATATATTCCTTTGAAATGATAATCCCTATTCAATGGCAGCCAAATATCATCAAATTATATGGAGGTGTACTTTCATAGATTTTATAATTTCTATGTAAACATTTCAAATAGGCCTTCATCATTAGTGCTGGAGAAATATCAACTGGGTAATAATTGTTATATTATACTATCGTATATGCGTGGTTTATGCTTGGAAGTATTATTACTAATTAACAGCCATATGCAATAATTATACATAATATACATATAGCTGGACAGAAGACAAAAACTATTTCGAACCCCAATCATATGACTTTTTTATTTCAGCTTCATTATCCAACAAAATCGAAATGTATAAACGTATTTCTTAACACACTGTGAAATACAGCAATAAACTGCAATTTATTTCATATGTTTGAAAGAGAAAGCGAAAAGAACATCGATAATATACAGGAGAATTTTGCTATTGTGTCGTAATAAACATGATCAAAAGTATTATTTCAAAGATTTGCATTGTTGAATAAACCCTCATAAATTACTATTATTTCTATCATAATAAGGTTTTTTAGAAGGTGTTTAACATTTTGAATAGTTCTTAGTCTACATTCATTGTGAACACTAATACACATCACTTAATGCAGATCTAATATACTAAAACACCAACCAGAAAGCTTTTCCAAAACCTATTTGAGCTTGACTTGGCTGACTTTACGACACCTCGACACCTTTCATCATCAAAACTTGAAGTGCGTATCTATAAACTTTTACAAGCGTTCTAGATTAATTGATAGAACGCTAATTTTATTTTATTTCAATGTTGAGCAGAGTCGATAGGTCTTGAAACATCAAAGGCAAGTAACAAACCCTATTACAGGCCAACGGTTGTAACAAGGTAAATTGTCCTGGCCAGGACACCGCGTCCGTATCGCCACTGACACTCACGCGCGCAGCCCCACCCCATGCACAAAGGGTAAAATTAATCCCCCACATTAATCAGTTGGTAGCCATGCTGTGTCACTCGATCGATGTTTTGTTCATTTAATAAAATATGCTACTTTAATTATGTTATAAAATGCGCAGCTGTTAAAAAAACGAGTGATTGGTCCATGGCTGCCATATTGCAGAGACAAGTCGTTGGTCGAGGTACAAAGGTCGATGACTCGTCCTTGTGGTGGAAGGTCTCGTGAAGGTCGTGATAACAAATACCGAAGAGCAGGGATGAACGTTTATCACAAATATTTTATGGGCTTTTCTAACATGAAATTGAATCAATATTACTGTTTCCATAGATGACCAATAATACAGTTATTTTAAATTAATCTTTGTACATAATAGTATACATTATTATTTTGATATCAGTTTGTAGTTTATTACAATTTTAATTTTGGGGATTAAGGATATATTTTTAATAAACAAATAAAAACACAATAAGAATAAAATTAAGACATATAAAATTGTTCAAAGCTCAGTGATATTTAAACAAATGTTTACTTTTTAAAATTAAAAGTAACAAAGAACCATACGTATGTGAATGTAGGAAGGATAGAGTTCAAACTTAAGAAGTTAATTTAATTTTCATAGCCTGGTATGACAAGTAGCGAGGTACTCCCTTGCGATCTGCGGCATCTCATTTCCAGCCAGACAATCATCGTGGTCCAACCAAGGGCAGTGAGCCCCAACCCAAAACAAGTAATTTACTTAAAATTATATTTGTTGACAGTTTTATGCACCCAACAATGTCTGCAGAAACCTCATGATCTTAATTATAAATCACCTCGGCATTGGTCTCCATGAGATCCCAGTCGTGACTTCTTCTGAGGGTTTAATGGCAAAGACAGCTGGTGCATCACCGTTCGGGCTCAACATGGAATACACTACTGCCGGTATTCACGTATTTGTCCGATACTAACAGTTTGTCATTTTGCAGTTATTATAATGGAGCATGTTGATATGGCAATTGATATCGGGAAAACTGTGAAAGAATATTACCATTGAGGAAGGTTTCGTACTCTAATGAGAGTAGATCCTTGTGAGAGACAAGCAAGGAAGTATCGTCAGCTAAGATTGTAAGATTCTGGATATATTGTTAGAAATTTTATTAATATATACTAAAAAGAGGATAGGTCCAAGAATTTAACTTTTTGGACACCAAAAGAAACTGGTGTTTAATCAGAGAAGAAATTTATTATATTCCAGAGTTGTATATTGCATCAATTTTGTATGTTTAGTTTCTACTGGAAAGATAAGAGCTGATCCAATTACAGCTTTAACTTTGATACCTGTTGCCATTAGTTTTTTGAGATAACACAATACTTGAAGAGGCCTAAGAAGCAGCCGATATTCGCTCTTCCAACATACAAGGCACAAAATTGATAAGGGCTAGTTTGGAAGATTTTTTTCTGATAGCCAAATTAGTTCGACAGCAAGATTCGTTTGTTAGCGAGGTAGTCTACCAACGAGCTATAAACTACTTTTTCGATTAGTTTATTAACTTTCGATAGGAGTGAGATTCAGGAGCCCAATTTTGTTAGAAGGCAGTAGAATTTCCGTTCACTCTAGCCCCACCCCTTTCATCTAATGAGATTTTTTTTAACAATCCTCTCAGCTACAATTACATGTATATGTCCCCTAACAAGAATTACACCAATTCACTGGTGTATTCTTGTTGTTTCCTGATGCTGCCTACACACTTAGTAAGAATTTAAAGTTCAGCCACCGTACGTTCCTAATGGTTTTAATTTAAAAAACAGTTGTTTGAGGTAAAGAAAACAGTAAATAGCTAATTTGCTCTAGGTTGGAAATGATTTGTAAGAGAAAACTGTTGTACTTCTTGAAATTGAGGGAAATTTCTGCGAGGTGCTAAGCCTACGAGCAGTTTGACGACAACCAGAGGAGGGAGATATTGGTACTTGCCGTCATACGATCTGACCAGTAGAAACAAGAGATGATAAATTTTATTGATAAATGAAATGAGTCACAAATAAAACAAAGAAAAATTTTGATGAAATATGGCACATAAATAATAAATATTACATGAATCTAATAGAGTAGAAAGTAGAAGTTAGTGGTTGCTTTCCAAAATTATTAATCAGAAAATGATGTATTGTTCTTATTTTGTAATTTAACTTTTTGTAATTATCATAAACTAATTTTTACTTTACATTGGCACTATAATGCTTACTTTCATAAAGTATACAATTATTTTATAAAAAATAAAACCATCAACGCGTTAAAACTAACTAGAAACTAGTTATGTAGTTAAATAAAACTAGCAACTTAATTCAAAATTAACCAAATATTACTGAGAATTTGAATGTATTGAACATTTTTTACGTTGATCTGTTCCCCGCTGCTTCCTGCAAGAACTCGTTAGACGAGTAGTGTCACCTGCGATAAGGTGGTTTAGCACTTCCCAAGCTCTTTGTGTCCGTTATTCCACTATATACGATGTTTTTTGTATAGTATGTTATCACTGAGTTTTGGGAAACTTAATTTATTTTCGTTCCTTATATTCTGGTTGCAATGTACAGTTAGAAGTAAGTTTAAGTTCCCTTAAACATAGCAACCTAAGCTGAGGAGTAAAGTCTGTTCCCTTGTTATGGTATGTGAGAGATTCTAAGTTGTACACATCCACTTTTACTTCACAAATAAAGAAAATAACAGCTAATGAAGGGTCGTTGGCATCGTTCTAAACGGAATAACTTCAACAAAACTTAATTGGTTTTCTTTTAGGTTTTCATTAAGAAAATGTACTGTATCTATAATAAATCCAATCAAATTCCGAACAATGATGTATTCATTCAATCGAAATACTTCCGAATACACAGTTATTAATACTGAAATTATGATATACTAAAAGATTATACAACATTCCTGTATTTTTACACTTAATACTTTATTAATAGTTTATTCCGCGGAGTTTTTTTACTGAAAATCGCATGTTAAAACTTGTATTTTTTACATATATATGTATATATATATATATATTTTAAATATGTTTCCAAAAAAAACCTTTAGTAATTAATTTGTATGCTAAACACGAATTTCAAAACTATTTTCGTCTATCATAGTTATTTCTCGAGTTAACACGGAAAAACGAGGCGAATCACGACGAATGGCCCGATGGTAATAAAGATAAACATTAAAGACGAATTTTATTTACTCTCGAAGGCCAGGCGCCCAATGATAATGGAATTTTATATGTTTGTGATGGATATGTTAAATTAGGGTATGGTTAAAAGGGGAGGACGTAATTATCTCCCCTTATATTCAACTCCAATTAACCAGGATGAAACAAACATTTTAATTTGTTTAAGGTTACTAGAATGTTCATAATTACCAAATTCCACACTGTAATTATGTATTTCCCGACGAATCTTGGATCGATCAACTACCAAGCCTATGTTGTCATTATAGATAATTCCAACATCTTGTAAAACAGATTATGTGATCATAGCAGCTGCTCTGTCAGACACACCAGTGCGGTCGCATGCAAGTGCTAAGGATCGTAAACTTAACCTCATTTGTCCTATTTAAGATCGATGTTGAGAATAAGAATTTGAACAGCCAGGAATAGGTTTGGCACTATAATCGCCATCACTACTATTTTCAGGACTATAATTAATATTTCTAATGCTGCCTTCTTCTATCTCATCAGTAGTTTCAACTTGGACTTCAGTTGACTTGTTACAAAATAGAGGTATGAGATATACAGATTTTTTCCTTCAGGGTTCGTTCTGCCCTCTTAATTTTTTTAAAAAAGCAATTCTTGTTTTTAAACCTGACACGTAGATTAAAAAATATATCTATTCGTGCATTTTTTTGTAAGAAAATTGGAAAAAAAGACATTTAATCAAATTCATTTAATTTTTAGGTAAATAACTATTTATTTACACATATTTACTAGTAATTCTTAATTCTAAACATGATAATATGACAGTATGTAATTTGTTTCGATGGATTTATAATATTGTTATTCATATAAATGCAATAGAATTGTTCAATTACTTACCTACGAAAGTTCTCCAACAACACTTCTATCTTATCTTACAACACTTCCATGTTTAATAATATGTTTCATATCACACATTCCTTTCCAATCAATGTACACTGACAATGCCACTGCCTCTACAATATCTACTATTTTAATATACTTTTTCTAATCAGTTTCTTACAATCTATACCCAACCTCTTGCTAAAAGCAAACATCTAATTCTGTCTAAACCTGTGTAATATTAAATAATTCTTAATTAAAATCCATATTATCTAGCCCCTGAGCTGCTTATAAGACTAAATTAAATAATTACCTTCGTCAAATTTGTTTTCGTAATGTGTTTAATGTGTGTGTTGTTTGTGTCAGTTTTTTATTTTATATTTTAACGACGCCTTATGGCTGAACTTCAATGTTTGAAGATGGCACTTTGATGTTGAAACGGCCGTAACATTTGTTACGAACTTATGAGCTGATTGACGAAGGTAATTATTTAATTTAGGCTAAATAATTCTTGTTTAACCATCGTGGAGTGTGTCGGCCCTTGTGCTTTTTTGCTTTTCGGAGCTATAATTTTTAATTACAATCAAGGATTAGATGTTTTAATTGCTGATCGTATTTTGAAGAACTCTATTGTGTGTTCTAAATGCGATGAAACCGATTTAGAGCTGAAACGAGAAATATTCTATCCTAACCTAACCTAACTTTAACCCAAGCTGATCACGGGTGCTACTAAAGTTGATCACGTATGCTACCCAAGCTGATCACATATGCTACCCTAGTTGATCACGGATGCTACCCAAGCTGATCACGGTTGCTACCCAAGCTGATCACGCATGCTTTGTTCTTTTTACAGAATTTTGCTACAACGAGAGTACATTGACATTCCTGTCAACTACTATCGTTTTCATCACATTAGGACTCACAATTAATTCAAAATTATAACTTTATACCACCAGGGGTTTACTTGTTAAAATAAAATATTAATGATAAGTTTGTATTTGTTATTTATTTTACATTCATAAAATTACTTTTCAAATCCAATTATTTGATATAGAAGGCAATGAATTTGGCCGTATTGAAAGTTGGATTAATTGTAGGAACTAGTGGATTGAAACGATATTTCTTCAACTTCAAGAATAGTTGAGTTTGACAGTTGAATATAAAATAGTATAGATAAATGGTAAGTAAATATTTTGTTTCCAAATATCTAAAAATGGTTTTATAGGCTAACTACATTTGCATGTAATATTGGTTTTTATATTCTGTTTTATAGTAATTAATTATTGTTATAAATCGTTTTGAACCAGAAGAAAGTACAGTAAAACAAATAACCAATGTAAATATTAACCTCTCAAAACATCACTTATTTCTCATTTTTACATTGTTAAATATAATTTCCGTGGTGAAAAAATCTACTTTTCCTGTAAATATAGGTCATTCTATAACTATACTTGATAAAATTGTCCAGATTCTTGAAGCGTCAAGAAAGCGTATAAATACCTAAACATTTTTATTAATTAATCGTAAACAAACCTAGTACGACTGATTAAATAGAGTTGAACTCACCTAATTACTTGTGAAAGTAGCCTCAGTTAATTTTATCACAGATAGGAAACTAAACTATAGGAACAGTGGTGAGGACTGACACCAGCACACGGTGGGATAGCACTGCTACAGTGGTTGACTTACGAGATGTGAACTATACTACAGGAACAGCGGTGTGGACTGACACCAGCACACGGTGGGATTGCACTGCTACAGTGGTTGACTTACGAGATGTGAACTATACTACAGGAACAGCGGTGTGGACTGACACCAGCACACGGTGGGATTGCACTGCTACAGTGGTTGACTTACGAGATGTGAACTATACTACAGGAACAGCGGTGTAGACTGACACCAGCACACGGTGGGATTGCACTGCTACAGTGGTTGACTTACGAGATGTGAACTATACTACAGGAACAGCGGTGTGGACTGACACCAGCACACGTTGGGATAGCACTGCTACAGTGGTTGACTTACGAGATGTGAACTATACTACAGGAACAGCGGTGTGAACTGACACCAGCACACGTTGAGATAGCACTGCTACAGTGGTTGACTTACGAGATGTGAACTATACTACAGGAACAGCGGTGTGAACTGACACCAGCACACGTTGGGATAGCACTGCTACAGTGGTTGACTTACGAGATGTGAACTATACTACAGGAACAGCGGTGTGAACTGACACCAGCACACGTTGAGATAGCACTGCTACAGTGGTTGACTTACGAGATGTGAACTATACTACAGGAACAGCGGTGTGAACTGACACCAGCACACGTTGGGATAGCACTGCTACAGTGGTTGACTTACGAGATGTGAACTATACTACAGGAACAGCGGTGTGAACTGACACCAGCACACGTTGAGATAGCACTGCTACAGTGGTTGACTTACGAGATGTGAACTATACTACAGGAACAGCGGTGTGAACTGACACCAGCACACGTTGAGATAGCACTGCTACAGTGGTTGACTTACGAGATGTGAACTATACTACAGGAACAGCGGTGTGAACTGACACCAGCACACGTTGAGATAGCACTGCTACAGTGGTTGACTTACGAGATGTGAACTATACTACAGGAACAGCGGTGTGAACTGACACCAGCACACGTTGAGATAGCACTGCTACAGTGGTTGACTTACGAGATGTGAACTATACTACAGGAACAGCGGTGTGAAGTGACACCAGCACACGTTGAGATAGCACTGCTACAGTGGTTGACTTACGAGATGTGAACTATACTACAGGAACAGCGGTGTGGACTGACACCAGCACACGGTGGGATTGCACTGCTACAGTGGTTGACTTACGAGATGTGAACTATACTACAGGAACAGTGGTGTGAACTGACACCAGCACACGTTGGGATAGCACTGCTACAGTGGTTGATTTACGAGATGTGAACTATACTACAGGAACAGCGGTGTGAACTGACACCAGCACACGTTGAGATAGCACTGCTACAGTGGTTGACTTACGAGATGTGAACTATACTACAGGAACAATGGTGTGAACTGACACCAGCACACGTTGAGATAGCACTGCTACAGTGGTTGACTTACGAGATGTGAACTATACTACAGGAACAGTGGTGTGAACTGACACCAGCACACGTTGGGATAGCACTGCTACAGTGGTTGACTTACGAGATGTGAACTATACTACAGGAACAGCGGTGTGAACTGACACCAGCACACGGTGGGATAGCACTGCTACAGTGGTTGACTTACGAGATGTGAACTATACTACAGGAACAGCGGTGTGAACTGACACCAGCACACGTTGGGATAGCACTGCTACAGTGGTTGACTTACGAGATGTGAACTATACTACAGGAACAGCGGTGTGAACTGACACCAGCACACGTTGGGATAGCACTGCTACAGTGGTTGACTTACGAGATGTGAACTATACTACAGGAACAGCGGTGTGAACTGACACTAGCACACGGTGGGATTGCACTGCTACAGTGGTTGACTTACGAGATGTGAACTATACTACAGGAACAGCGGTGTGAACTGACACCAGCACACGGTGGGATAGCACTGCTACAGTGGTTGACTTACGAGATTGTGAACTATACTACAGGAACAGCGGTGTGAACTGACACCAGCACACGTTGGGATAGCACTGCTACAGTGGTTGACTTACGAGATGTGAAACTATACTACAGGAACAGCGGTGTGAACTGACACCAGCACACGTTGGGATAGCACTGCTACAGTGGTTGACTTACGAGATGTGAACTATACTACAGGAACAGCGGTGTGAACTGACACTAGCACACGGTGGGATTGCACTGCTACAGTGGTTGACTTACGAGATGTGAACTATACTACAGGAACAGCGGTGTGAACTGACACCAGCACACGTTGAGATAGCACTGCTACAGTGGTTGACTTACGAGATGTGAACTATACTACAGGAACAGCGGTGTGAACTGACACCAGCACACGTTGAGATAGCACTGCTACAGTGGTTGACTTACGAGATGTGAACTATACTACAGGAACAGCGGTGTGAACTGACACCAGCACACGTTGAGATAGCACTGCTACAGTGGTTGACTTACGAGATGTGAACTATACTACAGGAACAGCGGTGTGAACTGACACCAGCACACGTTGAGATAGCACTGTTACCTAGCTTGTCCTACTACGTGTAACCTTTGATTATACAGCCTACACCTACAATAGATATCGCATCTAATAGGAATATTTGTTCCTGTAATTTGATTAGTTAGTGGGAATGCTACCAAACATGGTTTAAACTGAATTAATTTTATATGGGCGTACACTAGCGCTCCACAACTGCACCCTAAAACAGCTGATAACTTGATACACAACAGTTAACATTGGATAAGAAATCTATGTGTGTGTATATGAAATAAATGGTGAAAAAATGTTAGACATCTGAAGTTTCAACTTGCCACTATTCTGTTTCTTACGATGTCTGACTAATCGGAGTATGAGAGAATTTTAAGTCTAATGAAGAAGGCAATATACTGTACGTACAACCTAACCTAATTTATTTCAACGATTGTACAAACTGTTTCAAAGTAGTAAAGTAGTTTTAAATGCAGGTGACATTATGCAAAAAGTCTCCAAATTATATGTCGAGGGTGAAGGAAATACCATATTTTCGCTATTTTAACATAACTTCAATATAGCCGCTAGTCTTGACGTCTAGTTCTAATGCAAAGCATCAATAATGGAATTTAGTTGCCAAACAACGTATGTTACACTGTAGCGTTCCCTTGTTAAATAATGTAAATGAAACTAGAATGATAAACAGGCATTGATAACACTACTTTAAACAAGCATAGTAAGTACTCTTTACTAGCGTCTTGGTCTACGTAAATAAGAAAACTTGCGTCAGTAGTGATGGACGGCTGATAAAGTATAAGGGCTGAAAAAATAGATTTAGTAGAAATAAAAAACGAGGTAAAGAATGTCAATGCCAAAATTGAGCCCAATGGAAATCGTATTTCTGACTCTTGATAGTCGTGGCTCGATACGGCAGCTCATAAGGATATTATTAGTGAAATTGAAGATCACTCCAATTGTTCTCCCTGGGATATCTCATGACAAAGACACTGACCGACCAGCTTACTTTGCTCTCAAGAAATACCTCGTGTTTCTTTATCGGCTGGTTACGTGGTGGATTGTCTAGAGCTCTTCGGGGAATCGACTTCCATGTACCCGTCAACATCGCCTGTTCGCCAAGTATCTCCACGTCATCCCGACTAATGCGACTTGGTAACGCCACTCAGTTAGATTTCCTTATGAGTCTTGTGCGTCTTTCCAATGAAGGGTGTCTGAGAGTATGACGCACAATATTGAAGAGGTGAAATAAATAGCTAGTCTTATTTATTTATCACTTTTTACTGTTGCATTGTCTTTAGCAATGTTATTTTTGTTTTTTATTTCCTCACCATGTTATTTTTATACTAATTGTGCTTTGTTATTCTATTTATTCTTTTATCCATTATATTATCCACCATAATATAATTATTGCAAACACTAATTATTTATTCTTTAATTGTGTATAATTATTATTGTAATTATGAGCTAAAGGGCCTATTTAATGGGACCTGTAGACGGAGCGGGCGAGTGCATTCGGTGGTCATGGTTTGCGGGTAGTATGTACTAAAAAAAATCTGAGATTAACAAATTAGATGTAAAAATATATGTTCTACAAGCTGTCAAATTTTAATAACGATTGGACTAGTAGTTTTTATATTAAACATTTTTTAAGTCAGGCGTTGTCTTAAAAACGCCAAAAAAACAGGTACTTTTCTCACTCAAACCGTTTTAAGGATAAATAAAAATCTCATTAAACATTTTTAAATTATATGTAAATACACATAAATAAATTTGTAAAATGTTGATGTTACTTTCATGTTTTGAGGTGCACTGGTTACAACGCAGTAAACGCTCAAACTCGAGTATCTATACTTTTTGACCCGAGAGTAGGAGTCATGGATGATTGTGTTTTTAAAGAACTGTATTATTTTGTATGGATATTGATTTGTTACCATTTTTTTTAGTTTTTTAAATGTTAAGTCTTTTCATTTGTTGTTTTAATTAGTTTATATTGTATTAATAGTAATATTTTTGTAATAACTAGTTAATAACTTTTGTTTATTTTTGAGAAGGGTAGGTGGTAGAGAGTACTGTCTAGTCCTAATCTCACCTTAAAAACTAAAATTGTTTTTCATTTCATTCATACCATTTTATTGTGTCTGTATAATATACCTCAATGTAAATAGTTAGTACCGTCAATAAAGGAATTTGATCTTCGGATATTGTCAAGACTAGGCCCTGCCGTACTTATGGTTGTACTTGACGGTACTTCGGCGACAGTCGTACTTGCCACTCATATCGCGGTACTGACGGCACCACATCTCTCGGCAGAGTCGACTAAACCACAAACTACTTACAATAAAATACAAATTTGCATATATTTCACCGTAGGGTGGCAGGACGCCGTTTGAATGACCCAAATGTTATAAAATCTCGTATACATTGTTATTATTAATTAACATACTGCTTTACTAGCGGCTGCAATATTGACCGTGAAAACTAAATGTACTGATAATATGTGCCTACTTAGTTTGCCACGTAAATTGTAAAATGATTGTAGTTGGTACAGTAATCGTTCATAACTACCAACATTTATGTTTTACATTGTTTATACAGTAATCGTTCATAACTACCAACATTTATGTTTTACATTGTTTATACAGTAATCGTTCATAACTACCAACATTTATGTTTTAAGTTGTTTATACAGTAATCGTTCATAACTACCAACATTTATGTTTTAGGTTGTTTATACAGTAATCGTTCATAACTACCAACATTTATGTTTTACATTGTTTATACAGTAATCGTTCATAACTACCAACATTTATGTTTTAAGTTGTTTATACAGTAATCGTTCATAACTACCAACATTTATGTTTTAGGTTGTTTATACAGTAATCGTTCATAACTACCAACATTTATGTTTTACATTGTTTATACAGTAATCGTTCATAACTACCAACATTTATGTTTTACATTGTTTGTACAGTAATCGTTCATAACTACCAACATTTATGTTTTACATTGTTTATACAGTAATCGTTCATAACTACCAACATTTATGTTTTAAGTTGTTTATACAGTAATCGTTCATAACTACCAACATTTATGTTTTACATTGTTTATACAGTAATCGTTCATAACTACCAACATTTATGTTTTACATTGTTTATACAGTAATCGTTGATAACTACCAACATTTATGTTTTAGATTGTTTATACAGTAATCGTTCATAACTACCAACATTTATGTTTTACATTGTTTATACAGTAATCGTTGATAACTACCAACATTTATGTTTTACATTGTTTATACAGTAATCGTTCGTAACTACCAACATTTATGTTTTAAGTTGTTTATACAGTAATCGTTCATAACTACCAACATTTATGTTTTACATTGTTTATACAGTAATCGTTCATAACTACCAACATTTATGTTTTAGATTGTTTATACAGTAATCGTTCATAACTACCAACATTTATGTTTTACATTGTTTATACAGTAATCGTTGATAACTACCAACATTTATGTTTTACATTGTTTATACAGTAATCGTTCGTAACTACCAACATTTATGTTTTAAGTTGTTTATACAGTAATCGTTCATAACTACCAACATTTATGTTTTACATTGTTTATACAGTAATCGTTCATAACTACCAACATTTATGTTTTACATTGTTTATACAGTAATCGTTGATAACTACCAACATTTATGTTTTACATTGTTTATACAGTAATCGTTCATAACTACCAACATTTATGTTTTACATTGTTTATACCGTAATCGTTGATAACTACCAACATTTATGTTTTACATTGTTTATACAGTAATCGTTGATAACTACCAACATTTATGTTTTACATTGTTTATACAGTAATCGTTGATAACTACCAACATTTATGTTTTACATTGTTTATACAGTAATCGTTCATAACTACCAACATTTATGTTTTACATTGTTTATACAGTAATCGTTCATAACTACCAACATTTATGTTTTACATTGTTTATACAGTAATCGTTCATAACTACCAACATTTATGTTTTACATTGTTTATCCATTTTAGATTTTACACACGGGTAGATTTTTATAAATAATGAGTTGGTAAGTTCAAATTTGAAACCAAATGAAAAACCAAAAATTATGTCGTTATAATGGCAGCTTATACAATTTTCAATTTAGACTATCTTTTGTGTAGCCTATAGATAATTCTGTAAATGTATGTGTATTATAGCTATTATTTTTACTATTATAAACTAAATGAAAGTTTAAAATGCTTTAAATAATAAGTGATATACACCGTGATAAACAAGTAATCGTGTAATCCATAGAACATTAATTTAATGTACAAAATAATGTAACATATAATGCCATATACTAAATATAAAATCTCCACTAGATAAATAAAACAATACAAATAATATTTTTGATTTATTTATTTTAAGACATCGATCATCAAGATATGGGCGAATATGGATTTCGAATGTTGATGAGTGTAGTCACTATTACAAACTAAGGCCAACCAGTCATTAGAAAGTGTCATTAATTAATTAATAAACCAATGACAATTGAATAACTGGTGGCTATCAGCTGATCCCATTTAAATTTATCATGACTCTGGTTGGGATCGAACTGAGAACCTTTAGCTCATGAAGCTGGGCTATCGACCAATTGTAGGAACTTGTAGTGCAGTAAACTGAGCCAATTTTCAGTATAGTTTCACTGTACGGAAAATGCGCATGTAATGGGTGACAGACAAGGTGAAAGAACTTGAGTAACTATGTTTAGGCCTGTAGGATTTATTTTCGAAACTATTTGTAAGTGGAAACTAAAATTAGCTTTTTATTCGTTATGATCCAAATAACAATTTTCTGAAAATGCAGACATTGTTCAAACACTGTGCCTATTAGAATATGCCCTGAAACGTATATATATTCAGTAATGATTGTGATAGTTAAAAGTACAATATTTATCACGTTATCTCATTGCCACTTACAAAAAACTTTATTGTTCTTCGACCTCGAGTCTCCGCCCCACTGGCCTTTACATAGCCAGTAGTCTAATGTCAGCAGTAACATAAACAAAATAAATACCAACTAAAAATAAACAACAAATTATTCAAACATATCGATCTGCTTTATCCACTATTTTTACGTATCTATTTGACAACGGTGAAATCCGTTGTCGGTTAACACCGAATGACATTCCGAGGGAATCCCATTCGTTCGGATAACCGAACACTCCAGTTTTATTGACATTCGATCCAGTCGTGTGGAATAAAAATGCAATTTTTTGATGATGATAATAGACATTGACCACAGAGTAAGTGCTGCGTGAGTTGGTAAAAATCTACTACAAATCACTAATATTTTCAAATGTATATCTGGAATATTTAATATAGTCACCAAACATGAAATGCTAAATTTCCTAAAACAATAAAATATGTTGACAGTCTTATTTATATAATTCATTGATTCTTTTCATAAAATAACACGAATGATAATTTATAGCATGGAGTCATTACTGGCCATTATTTTACATTACTGAAATAGTTGGTGTTTATGACTGACTAGTACCGGAGGAAGTGTTATCGGTCTTAACTACGTGTAAATGGATTTACACTACTGAGGAAAACATTTCTTTTGGAACCAATTTAATGAAATAATAGTAAGTAGTGTGCTAATTTGTGCAGTGTTCACACCAAGTATGACCTTGGTTTTATGTATTCAGACAACCTTGGTCTATCGTGCACAAACTCAACAATAAAATCTCTTCCAAGGTCAAAATTACACGGCCAACCAATTAATTATAACTCGGTCTCCGATGGTAGAGTAATTTTGTTTTACAGTCTTTACATTGAACATAAATAGGCCTCATTTGCAACAAACCCACACACATACACCAATACATTCTTTTTTTTTAAAAAAAAGGTAATAATAGCTTACTATCATTAGTTATTTTGAGGAATATATTTATTTGTTAAACTGAGAGGAAGTATAATTTTTCTCAAAAAAGTATAGTTTATGTTCTCCAAAGGCAGTGTAATTTATTTTCCTTGCTTGATAGCAGTATACAGTTCTTTGTTATTTGATAACAGTCTAGTTATTTTTGTAATCTGGGAACAGAAAAGTCATTTTTTACCTTAAATCAATATATGCAAAGTATATGCACCTAGCTACTAGTTTCGTAGTTTTAGATGGCATTACAACAATTAAAATTGCATGATTTAGTCTCATGAAGTAACGTAATTTGAAATACTCGATTACTTGTTCTGTAGATGTACCTTCAGATGACTCTCACGATGTTCTATGACATACACGATTACTTGTTCTGTAGATGTACCTTCAGAAGACTCTCACAATCTTCTATGACATACACGATTACTTGATCTGTAGATGTATATTCAGATGAATCTCGCAATGTTCTATGACATACATGATTACTTGTTCTGTAGATGTAACTTCAGAGGACTCTCACGATGTTCTATGAAATACACGATTACTTGTTCTGTAGATGAACCTTTAGATGACTCGCACGATGGTCTATGAAATATACGATTACTTGTTCTGTAGATGTACCTTCAGATGACTCGTACGATGTTCTATAAAATACACGATTACTTGTTCATAGAGTACTTCTAGATCTACTATCACGGTGTTCTAAGACGTATACGATTGCTTGTTCTGTAGCTGTACTTCTAGATGTACTCTTACGGTGTTCTATGACATACACCATTACTTATTCTATAGATGTACCTCTCGATGTATTACAGTGTTCTATAGGACGTACACGATTGCTTGTTCTGTAGATGTACCTCTATATTGTAAAAATATTAAGATTCAAACAAATTAAACACACATTATGAAATGTGTGGATATTTACAAAAGGTATACAAATGATACATCTGTCTATCAGGTTAGGCACGTGGGCACTAAGGGTGCTTGTGCCCACTGGCGGGCCCTTCCCTCTACCACACCGGGCTTTTACCATTGAACCATTGTGGCGGTCGCACGAGCTGGTGTCCAACCCTTTCCTGTCCATTCCACGGGGAAGGGTAAATAATATAAACGTATAACTGAGTGTCTCGATTAGGTGGGATCTCCCTCCCCATACAACAACTACCATTGCTCAAACATTCCCATTTATCACATACAACGATCATTTTATAAATTTATTGTTCTCAGATATATTATGTTTATTTATTTTTGTGCATTGGTTGTAAAGGGATAAAACCACGTAAATCAAAACAAATACAATTAAATTAACTTACAAAGATAGGATCCGTCTCTTGGATGGATTATGTCACAAAAACTAAATTCAATCCTGGGTGGAGAGGTGTAACAAACAAACTTGTCTTCCTAAATGGCCGTATTATGAAGAAGACCAGATAGCCATGTGCCTTTATACTTAGCCCTCAATAAACCGTACAGAATCAAAGCAGGCACATACTTACAACATTGGCTAACACATTCTACACTATATATACGACGGCTAGTGTGTGTGTAGGGTAAATGGAATTAGTACCACTGGTCTGCACTAGTGGCGCAGAGCTGTAACCCAGCTACTTGGCAACAAAGTATTGTGGAGATTGTAGGCAATAGGTTCTATGCTCGGTACTCTTGATACCGACATGGACGTGGACACTACTAAAGAAGGCTGGGGTGTGCGTATTGGTGGTAGTCAGTTCCAGATGTTGTGTAGTAGAGATAACTGGATGTCAGGATTGAGATACTTGAATGTAGAATTAAGCTCCAAAACTAGTATGTTTCAAGGTGTACATTATTAGTCTGGCGATGATGGCAGATGGATTAAAAGGTTTTTTTCAACTTGGTATGTTCCTCTCATAGTGACTTTCAATGCAAGGGATCCCATTGACCCCTTTATTGGAATAAGTGGATGTGCAACCAGCGTTATAGTATAAGCTGGTGATAAATCACCGTGCAGTGAAGCAAGACCCCGTTTTTGTATCAAATTTCAACATATACAACCTTGATAAGATATTCAAATTGGTTTAGCATCAGTCACACCTTCCTCTGAGAAGTCTTCTCTTTTGGAATAAGTAATTCGGCTACGTGGGGTTTGCGCTCGTGGGGTTTGCGCCACGTGGTGTTTGCGACCTCCCTAAGATGTTACCGTGGGGTTTGCGCCCAAGATAATTAGGCACATATTCCTCGTTTGTTATACACCTACAACCGACTGATTTCACTGTCGTCAATGACGCCTCTTCCATGTTTTCAACTTATATATTACCGTATGTCCTTATCCATAGACACGTGGATGATTGGTTTTTGACGTTACCTATAGGCTTGGATTAATTCTAAAGACTCTAAGAGTTTGTCTATCTATGCTATATCCATTATGCACATTAATAATACTCCTAATTATCCGCGTTTCCATTTGTAAAGTAAATCTAGATGTCTTTCCTTATTACAACCTAACCTAACCTAACCCAAGTCATGAAATGTAATGAGATAAAACCCTTGACTCTAAATGTTTAGAGTCAAGGATAAAACGGACTACTTTTTAAGTCTCTAACAACAAGGAAAATGTGCCTAATTATCTTGGGCGCAAACCCCATCTTGAGGAGGTCGCAAACCCCACGAGGCGCAAACCCCACGAGCGCATCTCCCACGACACCAAGTAATTCAGTTGATGTTTATGACACAGTTTAAGGCCGTTATTCTGTTAAATATATTTTGTAAGACTAGGATACAACCCAGTCCCATGAATGATTTTGAAGAACATTCAAAAGGAGTGATATAGACAGTGTTCAAACATGAGATAAGTTGTCGAGCTAAAAGAGTTACAGCATGTTTAACATTTGAGCTACAATTATTTATTATTCGCTCCCCATGTAATATGCTACAAGGCTGCATGTCTTTGTTAGTAGTTTCCTCAAGTCGAGTGGACATACCTGAGGAGCTCAAACCACATGCAGTCTGGCCACGTGTCCACGCTTCCCCTCTATCACTGTGTATGGAACGAAATACACAGCCTTTCAGTTAAAAGTGATCACATTAAAGGAGCTGCCTAAAGTTCTTAAAGTTATAACAAGTCTAGGTTCTGATTTAATTCTTTCTCCTGTGCAGATTTTATTGATAACATAAAGAATCGACCCTGTCAAAGTAACAAATGCCACAAGTATTTATTCCAGTTTATTTAACACACGATGGTACAAACATTTCAACTACATAATGCAATGTAATTTTATTTAAGGGACAGGACCTGAACACAATATATGCAGCAATAGATTAAACTTTCGAAAAGCAGATTAAAAATTTTGATATAAGTAGCTTTTACAATATTTACCAACATTATTTACTTAACATGTTCTAAACATACAAGAAAGGTTAACTTCAAGTAGATGTTTTAGCTCAAGTAAATACTTTTATTTTAACTTTTATTTATTTGAACCATTCGTAATAATTTTCTAGGATTTTGTTCAATTTCAAGAAAAAACATCAGATGCGAATTAATTTTAAAACACCGTATCTATTTTTAAAAAAATTATAAAATAAATAATGAAACAGTTCGGTCGAATGAAACAAATTGTCTTTCTTTGTAGTTTTCAACTAATATAGAAAGAAGACAAACAAGCGGCTTGAAACCTCAAGATCTAATAAATGTTGTTTTGGCAATTTTACCTTATGCCAAACCAAATCAGGTTTCTGACTAAAAACTAGGCTAAAAAAATTAAATATCTGTAGAAATGGCTCCAGTTTTTCTAACGCAACCTCGATTAACGTGCAACTGTAGTGGTGCAGCTTTCGCGGGCGCAGTCTTGTGCAGAATTTGGTCCATGGCCGTAAAGTTCGACGAGTGACAGAGGCATCGGGGACTCCACCCAGACAAAAGCCTCTTCGCGAAAGCGCGCAAAAACTAGTTAGAAAGTCCGCCTATCCGCATAAATTGTGCTGGTCTGGGGCGCTACAATTATTGTCATTGGTGAAACCTCCAGCTGGACCAGCGCCAAATTTGGAGTGCTCACACTGCACCGGACCAGACCCGAGGCCAGTTCCTCCAACTACAGATCGCTTGTTGACCAATGTAATGAAGTGGGCCTTTCAATGCATTTTAGAGCTACGTCTACATACAACAATGGGATTGAGGAGTTCTCAAGGGGGCTGTCAATATCAGTAATCATATGATATTATACAAATGATAAAAATTTAGTGAGGAAAAGAGTATTTTCTATAAAAACGAAATAAGCCGTTCACCATTCCAAAATTTTACAGGAATCTATATTCATAAACAGACTGGAGGTTTTCAAAAGACATTTATAACATATCTCTTACTGGTTAGTAATCATATCCGTCTGGGAGGATTGTTCGAGAGCCAATGCTATGGCATATACTAATGATGCATTAATCAAACTAAACCGAGCCCTTCAGAGGCTGTCGTCCATGTTGGTTTTAATCACATAAGAATAATGTTATTGTGAATCCATATTTTTTCGTTATTTATTTACCAAACTTTGTGAATGAGGTATCGTTTTAAATGTTATCATATTGTGCATTGGGTTTGCTTTTGATTTTTTAATACATACCCCTGGGTTTCAAAAATATGTGAAAATAAAAACGTGAAACGAAATATTTTTTCTACTAAACTAATTATGGATTCGCAAAGCAATTCCAACGCACAATAGATTAACTCTCGATCAAATGAAATGTTTTTGGAAAAATCCGTTTGAAAATAACTGTTTAATTTAGATACTATGATCGTATGTCCGGTTCAAAACTGTTGACTTGTTTATATGGGATTAAACCCACATCGCCGACAACCAGTTATCATAATGACGATGATGAATGTTTATTTTTCCCAATCCTTGCTACTGCTTACAATAAACAAAGTAACAATACAGCACAGACATGTTTACCATATATACAATATATTAAATATAATGCCAATGTATGACTGCTATATTTACCGTTGCACACAGAACACTAAACACAATGAAAGTGCATCGCAGTAAATTTTACCAACGAATGCAGTGTAAAACATAGTTACAATTTATACTGTGTAATCGGGAATTGTCCAACATGCGTGTACAATGAATTCCTAGAAGAAATACGGTCCACCATGAACATGCGAGACTGTTCACAATGATACTTATGCTTTGATACTTTTGCTTGTACCCAACCACCCAACCTACACATACATTGGTTCTCCTATTTTTACTACATTATCACATTCATTTACATACCACCCACATACGTACGTATTGACCGACCCGCCCACTCTTTCACGCTTCCGCGACACAGGAGCGCCTCTTACCTGACTGAGGGGTTGTCAAAATAATTTTCGCTGAGGGGTGCGAATTAGGAGAGAACATCCTAGTTGCACCACAAGTACACCTGAGGTATCCCTAAAACATCCTAGTTGCGCCTCGTACCCAAAACTGGTCTCAAGAGAACATCATAGTTGCGCCTCAGCGGCAAGCCTTTGTGATTTGATTTCCAGGAAACGAAAGTTCTGTAACATGATCCTACCACCATCGATATATCGATTGCTAACACCTAAGAAGTTTCTATTAGTTCATTTTTTACTGATAGTTAAGTTAACTTGTTTAAGTTAGGTATTTTGTCATCTATTTATTCATCTTGAATTATCTATATCATGTGAGCTTATGTAAAATGGTAAAACTGGAATTTAAGTTTATTTTAGTAAAGAATGGCTGTAACTGAATTGGCTTTGAATATTCAGTTTGCTATATTTAGAAAGTACAAAACAGATACTATTATAAATTACTCATTAGTTTGTTTTCCAACATTACTATTCCACATCCAAATCCAAATCTACATTCTACATTCCAAATCGTAGGCCTACCTGTCTATGCAGTTAAAAATCATCGGTTACTTCGATAGCTGTATGTATGTGGTCAATGGATTATATAAAGTTTATGAATTTCCTTATATGCATTTCAATTAAACATAGTTAAACACACGTATGTTGAAGGCTAGATATAAAGGGTTTCATTATAATGGTATGAGATCAAAATTATATTATTACATTAAGATTTTAAAATATATACAAACATTTTTCCTATACAACTGTGTTTTTTTAATAATACGTATAGAAATATGGAAATGATTGTTTATTTACATAAAGACAGTTATCAATGTTCACAGAGACTTTGAATAAAATTATTTAATATTTTTAACGGAAACCTACTGAACGCATAAATTAAAATAATTGCTAGATACATGTTATCAATATACAATTCTAAGCGCACAAATATATTTATACATAGTTATAACTCATTTCAGTAAAACACCATATTGAATGATAAAAATATATAATAAATTGTCATTCAGATATGTCTGGTATGGCACCTATATGAAATTCCCTTCAGAGCGGTAGTCTATATTTATTTATTTTCTAGCTGGTGAAGCTTTTTATAGATAAAAACCTGTGTTTCTTTCGTTCTTTTGATGGTGTTAAAATTGGCCCGATTGAACATTATTAAGACTATTAAGTAAATACAACGAATACTAAACAAAAAACTATTACTTCTGACAAATTCTAGATGAAAATTATACTTAAATGTTCAATTTCTTAACGAAACACTTTTCATTACAACTGACCATAACTAACTGGAGTTTATTAGAAAAATGTCACCTCGCCCTTACAATGACGCCCACTCCAAGTGTCTGACATGTATGTTGGGCGGGAGGTAAGAGCTGGATGGATTTCAAATAAACAATTTGTAAAATCTAGGAGTTAGTCCATAATGAGTTTCATTTCTGTATTTCCCACCCTCCGTCACTTAAAGAATGTGGCAGGGGTGGCCGCTGGTCCTCTGATATTCTACCTTAAACGGTCGAGGCGCAACTAGGATGTTAGGTTTTATGACCCTTTTCCTGACCCTCATTAGTAAGTTATGTTGAGGCGCAACTAGGATGTACCCACTTAGGAGCGCTCCCCCCCACCCCTCTCCTGAAGCGCTCCTGTGTCGTACCTAAAACTACCTGTGCTCGGCACTATACCTGCTTCCTACCTGCTATCGAGCTCAGCTCGCGGGGCCTCCTAAATACCTACCAATCAAATATCACAACGGCTACTAACAGGTACTTTGTTAAGCGCACTGCATATTTTATAGGAGTAAGTGTAACATTGATTCTTTAAGGGGTTATCCTAAAAGACCAATCAAAACTATTAATGTACTGTGATAAATATTTTTAAACACGTTTTATTTGATGAATAAGCGGTTGAACTATTGAAGATTTGTTTTATAATTGTACAGATAGAAAACATCCACGCTTGTTAATGCACACTTGGTCTTCGGAGGTGTAATGCGTCATGCTTACCACATCAACTCCCAAAGACTAAGATAATGATGTATTTACAGTGGTCTTTTTCCAAAAATTATAAACTTGATATTATTTAGTTTTATGTAAAAGGAACATGTAGACACTCTTCCTCTATTCATGACTTGCCCTTTAACCCATGAGTATTAATTAATTGTGAAATATTAATCTTAACTTTAGTAAATAGGCTTTTAAATACCGAATCTGTACTCGAGTAAATAGTCAACTTCACTCATTATAGTACGTAGTAAAAAATTCACAACAAAAATTGAAAATATAATCAAAATAAATGATAAACCAGTATAGAAATTTAATTTATCGATACATTTACTTAAAAAGCGCGTAGTTACTTCAAAGATAGAAAAATAATTACTCTTAAATATAAGATCTAGAGACATTAATTTAAGAAATTCAATGATTGAAATAAACTAAATTTCCGTAAAATTGCTGAACTACCTAAAGGAATATCACACAGCAAAACTCAAAGCTATAAAGACAACATGTTTGTGTGTAGTCCTACAACATATACGTATAAAAAACCATAGTAAAACTGAAACATATCGTGCGATGTATAAATATGAACATATTTTCCAAAATAATGTTTAAATTTAAACAAAATAATGCGTGTTAACACTTACTTACTTTACATTTATATACTGTAAATTCAAAATGTGAAATGAAACTCAGTAAAAATATGATATATAACACGTAATATGAACAACATTCTAAAAATACGGAAAAAGTACATTCAAATAAAGTAAACCTTTTTTAACACTTGCATAACATTTAAAACGATCTAAAATATTTTTAAAAATCAAGATGAAACAGTAACAAAATATACAATTTTTAAGTTTTCACATTTGATATGTACAACATTCTAAAATAATAAAAATAATATTTAATTTCGAAATAAATAATTTTTGTTAACACTTACTAATATTTATAACAATCTAAAATAAAAATAAAAAACATTATTTACAAGAAACAGTTAAGTTAAAAAAAATCAAACAAAAATACTATTTACACTCAAACTGTAGGCTATAATAGTTTAAAACAAACAAAATAATGAAATTCAAACGAAACATGCTATTTTACTAACTTAATATTTACAACATTCTTAAATATAAAAAACATTGTAAACTTAAACAAAATATGCTATTTAAAACTGAATAATGTACAACATTCTAAAATATGAAATTATTATAAACTTATAAATCTCCTGTTAACTACCTACTTAAATCTATCGTTGCTCCTACTTTAGATAGAAAGTCATTCATACTGATTTCCCTAGCTAAATATCGTTCACGCAACTGTTTTAGTCGACGCCGTAGCTTTCAGTATTTTTGTTGGATGTCTTTGGTTGAGTTTTTCCGAGGACATGTGACTGTTGCATTAGCTAACTAAATCAACAAGTTAGATATTTTCAAACAGAATCAAATACAGTACTATGCCAAATGACTTTTGTAGCTTAAGTTTACAGTTTCAATGCCAGAAGGCTTTTAATCCTAAATAAATTGTAAGTGTAAAATTTGCTAACCAAACCGGGAATCGAACCTGCATCTTATGTAAATAATATGTATGCTTATTTAGATAAACATATGTATCACCTACACTTAGATTACTCTCAAGTTAAACACAATGTCATCATAGATATCAGGAAACCCTTGTCACACTGGATCCGCCAGGGTACGATAGAGGAGCGCACCACGCTTAGGCGCTCCACTGTCGCAGTTGGTTGTTTTCCTGGCTGACAGTTTGATGTTTTTGACAGGCGCTCCACTGTCGCTCGCCCTCTATCACGTAGAGAGGTTTTGACCCATCCGCCCTGCCACATCCCACCCGTATACATGTATTGACCGAACCACCCACCCATACATGTACAGATTTATTGATATGGTACATCAATACCACTGTATACGTGTATGGTTGGATGGGTGGGTCAGTACCACTGTTCACGGCAGCGCTGCTATTTTTAACTATCTCAAACAGTATACTAATCATAATGACAGTAAAGCACTAATATTTTTACCATCACATTCATTAAACATTTTACAATGCAGCTTAGCTATTTTTACCCATCTCATACAGTACATGCAAATAATGCCAGTAGATCACTGCTATTTTACTATCACATTAACTAACCTAGTTTCAACGCAGCGCTGCTATTTTTACCCATTTCATGCATATAGTATATGCAAATAATGTCAGTACATCACTACTATTTTACTGTCACATTAACTAACCTAGTTTCAACGCAGCGCTCCTATTTTTACCTGTATCATGCTATTTACCAAGGTTAATTACAGTACAATGAATATCACAAAAATGAAATACTCTGAGCTATCAACATACAACTAACTTCATACAAGTGGCAGAATTCGCTACAAGAAGCCGTGCTTTAAGGATTGGATCACTCAGTCTCGGGTATATGCATGGTTCGCAGATTGCTTGGCCCGGGCCGGGTCAGTGTTCGCTATTCGGCAGACCGGTTCTCTGACCGTGCGGCCACTCCTCGCCTCTATTAGTTGTCTAGTAAGCGGTTGGTTTGTGACGCTTTCCCCGAAGCACGTCGTACGTGATCACACCTAACTATATAGCTTTACTTGTTTTAATCATAAAATCTTAAATTTACGTGTTTGTACCCAGATTATTTCTGAAGACAAATTTAATAAGAAATAACTGTACGTAGACTCAAATTAAAATGTAGGAAGTCGTCATGATGTGTCATAGCGATATAGATCAATGTGTTGTAGGTGGTATTGCATATTATACATACTGAGTTGTCCGCAATATTAAAAACCTGCATAGGCATAACTGCGAAGCAGTAAATGAATTTCACAAGTTATCGCAATTATTTAAACATGTCACTCGGTAACAAATAAATAACAAGTTAAGTTTTTTTTTTTTTTAATAAATTACTGTAAACTGATTTTAATCAATTATATATTGAGTCAATTATTCATCGATTTCTTTTCAATTAAATTTATAAAAAGTCCGTGTACTTTTTGTAATTTCAGTATGCTTCATTTTGCTTCTATGGATGTCTTGATTGAAGTATATCTGAATCCATACACTTTGTTAATTTCGTTTGTTTTTCAGGAAGTATGAAAGTGTAGATTACTGTTTTGGTATCATCTGATTTTCTAAGGACCCCTAGGGAGGCCCGAGACCACAACATATTTCTAACGACCTGTAGCTAGATCCAAGCCCACCACATGTTTCTAGCAACCACTAGCTAGATCCGAGCCTACCACGTTTCCAAGGACCCCTAGCTAGATCCAAGCCCAGAACGTTCCTAAAGACCCCTAGCAAGACCCAAACCCACCACACGTTTCTAAGGATTCCTAGCTAGCCCGAGCCCACCACAATGTTTCTAAGGGCCCCTAACTAGACACGAGCCCACCAAATGTTCCTAAAGACCACTAGCTAGATCCGAGCTCACCACACTGTTTCTAAGGACCACTAGCTAGATCCGAGCCCACCACAATGTTTATAAGGACCCTTAGCTAGACCCGAGCCCACCACACGTTTCTAAGGACCCCTAGCTAGACTCGAGCCCACCACAATATTTCTCAGAACCCCTAGCTAGACTCGAGCCCACCACACGTTTCTAAAGATTCCTAGCTAGCCCGAGCCACCACGTTTCTAAGGGCCCCTAACTAAACCCGAGCCCACCACACTGTTTCTCAGGATCCCTAGCTAAATCCGAGCCCACCACAATGTTTATCAGGACCCCTAGCTGGACCCGAGCCCACTACATGTTGATTCACTGACAGGACAACACTTGGCGTTTTAATATATATAAGATATATATTTATCTTACATATTTATTAGATATATATTTAATATATATAAGATATATATATATATATATATATATATATATATATATATTAAGATTTATAACTTATAAATTTATATTTTAAGATTTATTTCTTATTACAAAGTTAGAGTAATATGAAATGTACATTAAATTCATGTTACATCTCACATGATGTATCTAGACTGCTCTAGATATGCTAGCTTCAGTCGTGAACCATACTAAAAGTCCTTGAATGAATGTCGTTGGTGTTCTGCCAAGATCAAGATGGAGTCCTATTTGATAAATCAAGGATTCCAATCCTCCCTAATGAAGGAGACCAACTACTCTTTTTAATTTATTTATGTTTTAATAATGTTCTGTGGCTAATTAAATACAATAAAAAGAGGATGTGTTTAATATGAACATACCCTGTTGAAATTTTGTTGTTCAGTATACTGCAAATTGAAATTGAAAATTGTTTCTTTGAGAAATGGTGAGTATGAGTTTAGGTGCATCTTGCCATGAGGACTCCATGAGGACTCCACGAGAACTCCACGAGGAGAGGCTTAATTGCCAGTTAAAATGAACTAGTTTAAACTTCTTATGTAGTACAGATGTTTCGTTTTTCAAAAGACTTACTATTGAGGCATAAGTAGGAAGTTCGCTCAGAGAAAATAGCAAGGGCATGTGAATACTGCGAGCAGTCCGACTTCTACGAGAACGTAATGTCTTAGTTAACTTCGGAATACTAACCCCAGGCTCAAAAAAGGCAGAGATACGATTATTTTTCATTTAATGAAAAGCTTAAGTCTTCTGCCAATTTCTATAGTAAAGTTTTTATCTTTAACATCACAAAAGTTTGATAATTTTTAACAATGCATGTTAAGCTAAAACATGTAATTTAATAACTACTGTCCGCGCAGAAATTATGGATACTCGAGTTCACGATACCATATCTCCGAAACGGTCCGTTCGATTTTTACGAAAGACCTATCAAATTAAAGGAAATATTGTCAATTTTCATACTACGAAGTTTCGATTTTTTACGTAGCTTTTTATAATTTATAAGACGGAAAAAGTGGAAAATATTGGCATTTTTCACAATCTTTTTGGAAATCTCAACTTCAGGCAATTATTACAAAATATCTATTAAACGTATCAGCTTCAAATTTTAATAGCTTATATGAAGGTTACTTACAAACACTTTTGTAGAGTTTCATAATTTTAACGTTATTATTTTTTATGTTCTTGTAAATTTTGTAAACCTTTGTTAACTTTGTTATCTTGGGTTTAAAATTCCCGCTCAAAACAGTGTTTTGACTATCAATTGATTGTATGAACGAAAAATATAGTGTCTACAGAATATGATGTAATAGTGATTTGTGATGAATTTATATTTGTTAAACGTTTTTATTCCCACGCGAGGGGCTGGTACGCGGGGAAACGCGCCGGGGATGGCTCGGGTTCTCCCACAAAACAAGTGCGATGTTGCCGGAATGCTATAGAACGGGTTGGTGACTCAGACCAACCTTCCCTTAAACTAGCAAACTTCACCCTGTCGTTAACCTCTGTGTGCACCGAACGGCAACATCGCACTTGTTTTGTGGGAGAACCCGAGCCATCCCCGGCGCGTTTCCCTGCGTACCAGCCCCTCGCGCGGGATTAAAAACGTTTAACAAATATAAATTCATCACAAATCACTATTACATCATATTCTGTAGACACTATATTTTTCGTTCATACAATCAATTGATAGTCAAAACACTGTTTTGAGCGGGAATTTTAAACCCAAGATAACAAAGTTAACAAAGGTTTACAAAATTTACAAGAACATAAAAAATAATAACGTTAAAATTATGAAACTCTACAAAAGTGTTTGTAAGTAACCTTCATATAAGCTATTAAAATTTGAAGCTGATACGTTTAATAGATATTTTGTAATAATTGCCTGAAGTTGAGATTTCCAAAAAGATTGTGAAAAATGCCGATATTTTCCACTTTTTCCGTCTTATAAATTATAAAAAGCTACGTAAAAAATCGAAACTTCGTAGTATGAAAATTGACAATATTTCCTTTAATTTGATAGGTCTTTCGTAAAAATCGAACGGACCGTTTCGGAGATATGGTATCGTGAACTCGAGTATCCATAATTTCTGCGCGGACAGTAGTTATAACTTTCTTTAATTAATACTTTTTAATCGAGAGTTTTTGAGACAAGTACTACCATAATTAAAAACTATTAATTGTCAGAAAATTCAAGAAAATGACAAAATTCAAGGTATCCATCAGGTTCCAGTACCAAGCCCTGCAATAGCTTGATACATAGCCATCATTTATGATAGCACTGTCTCTTTTACACCAAAGTTAAGAGCACATTGAAACTTACAAAATGTAATTTTTGGGGAATGACTCCACATTAGGTTTTTTATCGAACGGGATTCGGAGTTTTTCTTTCCTTTCAGGCATTTTTGGAACAGTTACTTAGGTTTATGACAGTGTGCTTTATTTCTTCCATACTTAGGGCACGTATGTAATCATAGCTGGTAAGAATGTTCATTGTGGTAATAGGTATTGTTTTCCCTCGGTGCCTGATTGAACTTACACCCAGGGTTTTATTTTTTTCGTTTTTGGCGTTGATAAAATATTCGTTGGCCAATTGATAAAATATTTGTTGTTGAGCTTGTGTTGTTAGGGAATTTTTTCTTTCTTTTCTTCGTCATTCTTTATTTACTTTTCTTTTTTCTGTCAGAAAGTGGCGTTTTGTCAGCACACTTATTTTTTCGATCTGAAGCACAAACCATGTCCATCCTTTTTGTAACCTACACACACAAGTTTCTTTATTTCTATTTCGGTCCACCTGCTAACCATAGACCCATTTGGTCGGGGATTGATGACTGCTGCATAACTCTGTGTACAGAATCAAATCTGTTAAACAATTAATTATCGACTACCCTGAACCTCCATGCCTATTTATAGCAGCTATTCTTACAGTTAGTTACAGTCTTGCAATTAACTAATTGATGATGATTGATTTTCACATAGTAAGCGCAGTGTTTTTGGTACGTCTCCGTTCCTGCTAGCTTCCGTCTTCAGCAACACATGACTTGTTGAACGATTCATTTATACTGACTCCATCTAGTCTCAATTATCCTCTTAAACCTACAGATTATTGCAATAAAAATAACCCATGTTGGTTGGTAAAATTCTTGTTGGATCCTTCAATACAGCGCCGAGTTTCGTGCGACTTTGTAGGCTATCCTTTGGAACATAGGCTTATCCTTTTCCTATTATTCCCATTCATCAATTCACTGACCTACAATTCAAATAAATGTTCTGCTCATGTTCAGCCTATTATCTGGCTCAAATATTTTACGACAATTCTCAAATGATTTTGTTCACTCTCCATCACATTTACTCTGTACCGGGTCGTTTGACCGGTACATTTTTTGATCTTGTCGTCGTGGTTTGCCAGGCTGCCTGAGACCGCCGTGCCCGCGTTTTGTTAACTTTAGTGGCCGTTGGCTCCGACTCTTTCGTTCCTTGTTCCAGCTTCGGTCAGGTTGGCCTGTCAGTTCACTTGTTTCTCAGCGGCCGATCGTCAAAACATGTTTGTTGGCTAGAGACTCAAAACGTAAGTGTTCATTTTGTAATTTCTAATATCTAAAAAAAATATATATATCCCCCCTGGCCCGGTCCGCCCCTCCTTTGCTGGTCTGAGAACTGCACACTGCGCGAGACAATGCACACCTGATGCAGCTCCCGAAAAGACGAAGGAACACCAGCAAAAACTAATCTGCACCGTTCTTCAGGAGAAATACCATCCAGGATGACACGAACGGTATCAGCTTCGGGCAGGGTCCGAACAAAGAGACAAAGGGCCTCTATACATGGTCTCAGGCAGACTGGCAAACCACGACGACAAGACCCAAAAATGTACCGGTCAAACGACCTGGTACAACTCTCACAATCTGCTAGTGTTTCAACGCAAACCAGGGCTTACACGTGAAATCATCGATACAGCTATTTTACGTAACATAGGCTACTTTCAAATTATTTCAACAAAGATTGGACGTTTTCCTCCTTCAAATTACGAAATGCTTGAGGGCTCAACTTTGCTTTGGAGCCGCTAGAAGCAGTGGTAGGACTAGGTTTACCTGAAGTCGATATTGATTTCTCAATCAATGACTTTAAAACAAGTTATGTGACACTTCCATATTTTCCCCACTTTCTTCTTTTTTCTATTTTATGCAAAATAATTCCATATAACTAACCACATTTTACAACAAACTCCCAAACTAATACAAATTAACACTTTGTAGCACACAATGATCACAATGTAGGCCTAAATTAACAACAAAAAGAATGATAATAATACGCCAGATGGTGTTTTTAATCAAGTAGTGACTATGCAAACAAAAATATTTTCATTTTACTTTCCTATGTAATGTGATTGTTTGAAGAATAATGCTAGTCTAGCAACGACAATCTTGTCAAAAGTAAATGCAGGCAGTTTTTATGGCAATTTTTTGGTAACTTGTCAAAATATATTCACCAAGTCTTTTATAAAGTTGAAAGAGGAAATTCTAAAGATAAATGATAAACTAAAATTAAAAAAAAACTTGTTTCACTTTGGACTGTTATAGAAAAAATCTTCTTAAATCTCTTAGTACATCTAATAATGAACAAAACACAAGTTTGAGTGGATATATCAAGTACACGCCCCATTGTCCTTAAACTATTGAGAAACATTTGAAGTAGCTGTAACAGGCCATCCCACGGCACGGCGCGTGGGGCCTCAACACAGCTTACTGTTTATGCAAGATCGCCAGGTCAGTGTTCGCTGTTTTGGCAGTCTCGAGACCGGTTTCCGATCGCATACACACTAGTCTAGACAGAATCCGTACCTTCCGCCACTCTCTCGGGTAAAATATATTAGAAAAAGGAAGCAATGTTCACACACGAAGCACTAATATATTACGAAAGTCTGAAAGTAACGAGGACTTGATCACCAAATAGGGACCACGTAGCCTCATTTTTTGTTAACTTTTGAGGCATATGTAAATCCAATCATATCATAGTTTTCCCTTTTTAACTGTAATTTACGACATATACATTTTAAAATGTTATAATAACTTTAAATAATTGTCATTTTAGACGGAACAAACAAAGCATCGACATTTTTATTAGTTCTCACTCTACATCAACTTATACTTTTATCACTCAAAAATCCTTTAATCTAGGGCATTTATGTTTTAATACTTGGTTAACAGGAGTGTTTTTATGCGTTTCATACATATCAAAACTTCAAATGATCAAGAAAAAAGTATAGGTTTCAAAAATTCCAGGATTTCAAATTATCTAGGGAAAACGTTCTTTTCAAGTTCCTGGAATAACGTTTTATTGGTTTCTAGAGGTCGTAAAATCAGTTACTTGTTCACGTTGTAATCCTTATAAAATTTGTAGGTGTGATACATTACTTTTATATGCATAAGTAAATGCAGTGATTTTATATTGAATTAAATGAATTCAATTTCTGTAATTTATATGCATTCAATTAATATGCATTTACTTGTGCATATAAAAATATGCATGAGTAAATATTTCACCGATATTGAGAAAGGTGACAAGTCAGGTGTATATAAAATTAAATGTGCTAGTTGTCCAAGCATTTATATTGGAAAAACAGGGCGTTCATTCATAGCCAGATATAAAGAACACCATCCTAACCCGAAAACAGACAAACTAAAATCAATATTCGCCCAGAATCTGGTTGTCAAAAACCATGATATTAGTGATCTGAATACTGGCCTACAAATTCTACATACATGTAGAAAAGGAAATAAGCTAGATACTCTTGAAGAATATGAGATATACAAAGCGCATACTAAAAAAAACCCACAATGAAAATATTATAAATGATAAATTACAGTTTAAATCCCATTTTATTTTTAATAGTATTTTAAGTAAAAAAAAAAAAAAAACACCAAGGAAACAAAGACCAGCTGATAACACCACTACACCTGTAATAACTTAATTATTATGACAGACACATCTTTCTATATATATTTAAAATGTCAATTTATACTGTTTTTGTTTTATAAAGTTCATTGAAGCCTTTGTGGCATTGTATCTGAAAATGGCATAATTATGCTGAAAAGATCGTTATACACATCACACCAAATTTGAACTGTTGACAGAGGTAATTTATTTTATATAATCTTAAAACAGTTCCGGGGCTAAATAAACAGTTTTTGAATATAAAAATACCCATACATTTTATAAGGATTACAACGTGACCAAGTAAATAATTTTACGACCTCTAGAAGCCAAGAAAGAGTTCTTTCAGGAAATTGATATGAATGTTTTTCCTTGATAGTTTGAAAATTTGAAATTCATGAAACTCATAGAAAACACTTCTCTCAGCAAGTATTAAAACATAAATGCGATGGATTAACGGATTTTTAGTAATAAAAGTGTAAAGACAATGTACTGTGAAAACTAATAACAATTTTGGTACTTTGTTCCGACTAGAATAACAATCAATTAAACTTATTATAACATTTAAATTGACAATGTTATAGGGTTCCTCACTAAACGAGGAAAGCTATGGGGAGATTAGGTTTTACATAGGCATCTTAGTTTCTTAGTAAACCACCTTCAAACTAGGTTACACATAATTTCTGCGTCGACAGAAGTACAGAAGATTTAAAATGGTGGGAGATGTTCAGTGTATGAAAATAGTTTGAGTTATAGGTGAGTACATATAAAAAAATAGAATAAATTATGGAGTAAGTATAAGGATGTAAATAATAATACAATGAGTGAAAGATATAGGTGTAATGTGAGTGACAGCAAGTGATACAGTCGGCAAGTAGTTTGAGGAATATATTATTGATAATTGAATGATTCGTGGAGTATGATTAGGACAGCAAGTGATACAGTCAGTGAGTAGTTTGAGGAATATATTATTGATAATTGAATGATTCGTGGAGTATGATTAGGACAGCAAGTGATACAGTCAGTGAGTAGTTTGAGGAATATATTATTGATAATTGAATGATTCGTGGAGTATGATTAGGACAGCAAGTGATACAGTCGGTGAGTAGTTTGAGGAATATATTATTGATAATTGAATGATTCGTGGAGTATGATTAGGACAGCAAGTGATACAGTCAGTGAGTAGTTTGAGGAATATATTATTGATAATTGAATGATTCGTGGAGTATGATTAGGACAGCAAGTGATACAGTCAGGTGAGTAGTTTGAGGAATATATTATTGATAATTGAATGATTCGTGGAGTATGATTAGGACAGCAAGTGATACAGTCGGTGAGTAGTTTGAGGAATATATTATTGATAATTGAATGATTCGTGGAGTATGATTAGGACAGCAAGTGATACAGTCGGTGAGTAGTTTGAGGAATATATTATTGATAATTGAATGATTCGTGGAGTATGATTAGGACAGCAAGTGATACAGTCGGTGAGTAGTTTGAGGAATATATTATTGATAATTGAATGATTCTTGGAGTATGATAAGGACAGCAAGTGATACAGTCGGTGACCAGTCTAAGGAATATATTATTGATAATTGAATGATTCTTGGAGTATGATAAGGACAGCAAGTGATACAGTCGGTGACCAGTCTAAGGAATATATTAGTGATAATTGAATGATTCTTGGAGTATGATTAGGACAGCATGTGATACAGTCGGTGAGTAGTTTGAGGAATATATTATTGATAATTGAATGATTCTTGGAGTATGATTAGGACAGCAAGTGATACAGTCGGTGACCAGTCTAAGGAATATATTATTGATAATTGAATGATTCTTGGAGTATGATAAGGACAGCAAGTGATACAGTCGGTGACCAGTCTAAGGAATATATTAGTGATGATTGAATGATTCTTGGAGTATGATAAGGACAGCAAGTGATACAGTCAGTGACCAGTCTAAGGAATATATTATTGATAATTGAATGATTCTTGGAGTATGATTAGGACAGCAAGTGATACAGTCGGCAAGTAGTTTGAGGAATATATTAGTGATAATTGAATGATTCTTGGAGTATGATAAGGACAGCATGTGATACAGTCGGTGACCAGTCTAAGGAATATATTAGTGATAATTGAATGATTATTGTAGTATGATTAGGACAGCAAGTGATACAGTCGGTGAGTAGTTTGAGGAATATATTATTGATAATTGAATGATTCTTGGAGTATGATAAGGACAGCAAGTGATACAGTCGGTGACCAGTCTAAGGAATATATTATTGATAATTGAATGATTCTTGGAGTATGATAAGGACAGCAAGTGATACAGTCGGTGACCAGTCTAAGGAATATATTATTGATAATTGAATGATTCTTGGAGTATGATAAGGACAGCAAGTGATACAGTCGGTGACCAGTCTAAGGAATATATTAGTGATAATTGAATGATTATTGTAGTATGATTAGGACAGCAAGTGATACAGTCGGTGACCAGTCTAAGGAATATATTAGTGATAATTGAATGATTCTTGGAGTATGATTAGGACAGCAAGTGATACAGTCGGTGAGTAGTTTGAGGAATATATTAGTGATAATTGAATGATTCTTGGAGTATGATAAGGACAGCAAGTGATACAGTCGGTGACCAGTCTAAGGAATATATTATTGATAATTGGATGATTCGTGGAGTATGATTAGGACAGCAAGTGATACAGTCGGTGAGTAGTTTGAGGAATATATTATTGATAATTGAATGATTCTTGGAGTATGATAAGGACAGCAAGTGATACAGTCGGTGACCAGTCTAAGGAATATATTATTGCTAATTGAATGATTCTTGGAGTATGATAAGGACAGCAAGTGATACAGTCGGTGACCAGTCTAAGGAATATATTATTGATAATTGAATGATTCTTGGAGTATGATAAGGACAGCATGTGATACAGTCGGTGACCAGTCTAAGGAATATATTAGTGATAATTGAATGATTATTGTAGTATGATTAGGACAGCAAGTGATACAGTCGGTGACCAGTCTAAGGAATATATTAGTGATAATTGAATGATTCTTGGAGTATGATTAGGACAGCAAGTGATACAGTCGGTGAGTAGTTTGAGGAATATATTAGTGATAATTGAATGATTCTTGGAGTATGATAAGGACAGCAAGTGATACAGTCGGTGACCAGTCTAAGGAATATATTATTGATAATTGGATGATTCGTGGAGTATGATTAGGACAGCAAGTGATACAGTCGGTGAGTAGTTTGAGGAATACATTGCTGATAATTGAATGATTATTGTAGTATGATTAGGACAGCAAGTGATACAGTCGGTGAGTAGTTTGAGGAATATATTATTGATAATTGAATGATTCGTGGAGTATGATTAGGACAGCAAGTGATACAGTCGGTGAGTAGTTTGAGGAATATATTAGTGATAATTGAATGATTCGTGGAGTATGATAAGGACAGCAAGTGATACAGTCGGTGAGTAGTTTGAGGAATATATTAGTGATAATTGAATGATTATTGTAGTATGACTAGGACAGCAAGTGATACAGTCAGTGAGTAGTTTGAGGAATATATTATTGATAATTGAATGATTCGTGGAGTATGATTAGGACAGCAAGTGATACAGTCGTTGAGTAGTTTGAGGAATATATTATTGATAATTGAATAATTCGTGGAGTATGATTAGGACAGCAAGTGATACAGTCAGTGAGTAGTTTGAGGAATATATTAGTGATAATTGAATGATTCTTGGAGTATGATTAGGACAGCAAGTGATACAGTCAGTGAGTAGTTTGAGGAATATATTATTGATAATTGAATGATTCGTGGAGTATGATATGGACAGCAAGTGATACAGTGGGCAAGTAGTTTGAGGAATATATTATTGATAATTGAATGATTCGTGGAGTATGATTAGGACAGCAAGTGATACAGTCGGCAAGTAGTTTGAGGAATATATTAGTGATAATTGAATGATTCGTGGAGTATAATAAGGACAGCAAGTGATACAGTCGGTGAGTAGTTTGAAGAATATATTATTGATAATTGGATGATTCGTGGAGTATGATTAGGACAGCAAGTGATACAGTCGGTGAGTAGTTTGAGGAATACATTGAATGATTCTTGGAGTATGATAAGGACAGCAAGTGATACAGTCGGTGAGTAGTTTGAGGAATACATTGCTGATAATTGAATGATTCGTGGAGTATGATAAGGACAGCATGTGATACAGTCGGTGAGTAGTTTGAAGAATATATTATTGATAATTGGATGATTCGTCGAGTATGATTAGGACAGCAAGTGATATAGTCGGTGAGTAGTTTGAGGAATATATTAGCATAGAATATTATATTTTGTGATATTAGTGATAATTAAATGATTCGTGGAGTGTGATAAGGACAGCAAGTGATACAGTCGGTGAGTAGTTTGAGGAATATATTATTGATAATTGGATGATTCGTCGAGTATGATTAGGACAGCAAGTGATACAGTCGGTGAGTAGTTTGAGGAATATATTAGCATAGAATAATATATTTTGTGATATTAGTGATAATTAAATGATTCGTGGAGTGTGATAAGGTCTTTAATTTCAGGAATTGCACTCATAATTTATAATGTTTTAGGAATATAAACTAATTTGTACAAACGTCAGCCATGAGGATACCGTAACAAAACTCCGTAGTTGTACAGATGTGATGAAAGTGGGTGGAAACAGCCGTTTGGGAAACCCTAGACTTAATTACTTATTGTTTCACTGGATTGATCTCCTAACTAACGGGTATTTTAATTTAGCGACTGATTAATTAAGGAGACATCGTTGTTGGTAGAGGCACCATTTAAACAAGAAGTCTAGTGTCTAGTTAACAGTTGTTTTCGACTTTTGAAAGTTAATTGGCTAATATTCCCAAAGGGATTAGTAAAACTGCCACTAAACTGCATGACGTCACAATGAGCTGTAATAACGGTTATATATGTCTTCATAATCAATAAATACATAACTAAATAATAGTCGACCATTAAAAAAGTCAAAATTGATTCCATAATTGAAGTTGTTAATTGACTTAATTGATATCCATTGTTTGTCTATAATAATGTGAATACATACATACATGAATAATTTGTAGATATGTATGAACTTTTTTTTCGATACAAGAATAAATGAGATGGTCTTTTTCTATTTTTATATCATTTCAAAAAAGTGATAGTTGTTGTTTTACTGTCGTATTTTGTTATTTTGAAAATAGTAATTTTTCCAATTTCTACTTTACAAACATGTTTTTGTTTTCTAATGACTGATTGGTCACTTGGAGTAAATAGTGCACGTGAGTTATTCGAGACCCAATATTCGGCCAAATGTTACTTCCTATTTTTTTTTTACGGTTTCGTTAAAATATTCGTACTACTTATTGTACGCCATACGTGTTCGGTTTACGGCCTTTTTAACGATAGCAAGACGGAATTCAACACGAAATAGTTTATATTATTTCCTATTTATCTTTGACATATTATTCTATAAATAATTATCAAAAATTTAAATAGTTTCTTCTTTTAGTTTATGTTATTTACGTTCTTCCTGTCGGCTCGCCTGTGTCACCTGCCTGCCGTGGATAAGCAGCCAGGTGTGTGAATACATATGCAAACAAAGCGAGGTAACTAGCCTGTCAATACTGGTCCAATCCTAAGGCACTTGAAGGTCTTTAAAAAAACTAGAGGACACCCCTGCACGCTTCGCGTGCCAACCCTGTTTTCGAAATGTGACTTTGACCACAAATATTAGTGGTTAAACTGTACTAAATAAAATCATGGTATATCAATTTATGTATAGTGACTCACTCATTGCAGTTTAGTTGAGACTTAGACAGACATGCACTGATACACTCGCTTTGTTATATTTGCAGATCAAACAAAACATCCCTTGCTCTCTTAAGATCTACTGTAGACAATTTTGCTTATTAAAAACATCAATATTTACATTCCAGCAGCTGTTAAAACTTCATGAACATCATTGTTTACATATCAACACCTGTTATTTTTGTATTAATTAAAATTCTTCTACATATCATTCTTATGTGGCAAAAAACGTACTCTAAGGGCTTCACATTTTCAGAATAAAAATACTAAATAGTGAAAACATTATTGCACAACTACGATTAGGGGCAAATTTTTTTCATAAGGGAGGATATACGTTAAGATAAAACAACCGTTGCCGACAGCCGACTGTCCTATAAGAGTCTGCAGAGGCTGTCGGCCATGTTGGTTTTAATCCCATAAGAACAATGTTACTTGCGAATCGATATTTTTTCGTTATTTATTGACCAAATGTTGTGTATTGGGTGTCATTTTTAAACGTTATCATATTGCGCATTGGGTTTGCTTCTCATATTTTGAATACATACACCTAGTTTTAAAAATATATGAAAATAGAAGTTAAATATTTATATTTTTTTTTATAAAACTGATTAGGAATTTGCAAAGCAATTTCATTTTTGATCAAATTTGTTTGGAAAAAACGTCTAATAACTGTTTAATTTTGATACGCGTGATCGTATGTCCGGTTCGAAAGTAACATTGGGATTAAAACCAACATGGCCGATAGCCTCTGCAGACTCTTCGAATCGGACATACGATCACGTGTATCCAAATTAAACAGATACTTTTAAACGGATTTTCCCCCAAAAAAATGCATTTGATCAAGAATTCAATTGCGCGTTACAATTGCTATGCTGATTCTTAATTCGTTTTATAGTAAAAATATAAAAAATATTTAGTTTGAAGTTTTTACTGAAACGTATTTTCAAAAGTAGGCGAATGTATTCAAAATATCAATTTCAAACCCAATGATGAATAAGTTTAAAATGACACCTCATACACAACTTTTGGTCAATTTATAACGAAAAAATATCGATTCCCAAATTACATTCTTCTTATGGGATTAAAACCAACATGGCCTACACAGCCTCTGCAGACTCATAAGATAGTCCTAGCTAATTTACCTGTGTAACTGCTGTTGTGAAAGCCAGTTCAATGGCTCCATAGATTGAAACGTTTAATGTTAGTCAAGACCATATTTCCTGGTGTGGGGTTCGGAGTGCAGTGTCGAAGGTTCGAATCCTCAACTGAGCTAACAGTCGGTACTTCACTCGCTGCATAAGTTCACTTACAGGGCTACAGGCTCATGTGAACTGGCGATAGAAGTGTAAACAAATAATAATAATAATAATAATAATCGGTGGTAATTATTATATTGTACTATCCTTTTTTAAGTTTCTTAGTATTTTGTCAATTTGTTATTAGTAACATTGTCCGATGTAAAAATCTGTTTTATTTTGTCACTAACGTAATCTTCTCGTTAGTCACAATCGGTCGAAGAAAATATAAATGAAATAGGTGATAATCTTACTATATTGTATGACAGTTACCGAACATGTAATTTCCTCAAATATAAATGAAATAGGTGATAAGCTTACTATATTGTATGAAAGTTACCGAACATGTAATTTCCTCAAATATAAATGAAATAGGTGATAAGCTTACTATATTGTATGACAGTTACCGAACATGTAATTTCCTCAAATATAAATGAAATAGGTGATAAGCTTACTATATATTGTATGACAGTTACCGAACATGTAATTTCCTCAAATATAAATGAAATAGGTGATAAGCTTACTATATTGTATGACAGTTACCGAACATGTAATTTCCTCAAATATAAATGAAATAGGTGATAAGCTTACTATATTGTATGACAGTTACCGAACATGTAATTTCCTCAAATATAAATGAAATAGGTGATAAGCTTACTATATTGTATGACAGTTACCGAACATGTAATTTCCTCAAATATAAATGAAATAGGTGATAAGCTTACTATATTGTATGACAGTTACCGAACATGTAAGTTCCTCAAATTTTTATCAAATAAACTTTTTTATTTCAGTAATTGTTTACTCTACAACACAACCTACTAACATTTACACTTTACTTTTAAAGATATGTAAGTACTTAAATGTATTAGTTTTCAACATTTTTAGATTTTTCACTCATGTAAGAACTTTATATTTGATATGAAAAGAGAATTTTACCTGTAAGTGCTTGACCAAAGTTAGAGCTCGAAATTGGAAAGTTGTAATTGGTCACATTTTGCCTGACTATATAGCTTTATATTAATAATTGTCAATAATTAGCACGACTCGATTAATTTACACATTCAGATAGGCTAACAACCGTAGGGCGCGCATTTATCATTTGTTGGTCTAAATATATTTTATTTCTCGTAATAAAAAGTATGTTTTTCGTAATTAAAAAGACCTAACGACGACAGTCACTGAAAGTCAAATAAATTTTAATTTTAAAAAATTAATATTTTTCCGTTTGTGAAGACTTATACACTGAAAGCACGGTTAGTACACCTTAACATATATATATATATATATATAAAAACAGGGGTTCACTAAAAAATACAATTATTCGTGCACATATTATTGACAGTCGTATGTAAAAATCGTATGTTTATCGAGATTTGCTGCCTCGTCAAAGGGTTTTGAACATGGTGCTGGGTTCCAAACATGTTATGTTTTTTCAAAGACAAAACGACGCAAAAGCCTAGGGAGGTATTCACTTGTTTTGAGCCCGAACACAATTAGTTGGGGATTATTCATGGCTGCCGTTTTGATGACAGACGAATGGAACAGAGAAAAATTACATGACATCGTCCTAGCGGGATGACAAGGAAGTCGCGAGGTGGGGGTGTTGTGTGGGTGACGGGGGGTTGAAACACCTTGCTCACTACGTACAGACGGGGACGCGTGTTTCTGTGTTACCACTAAATTGTACTAAGCCAAGAATAACTATTATATACCATGAACTCGATTAACAATATATTGTGAAGATAACCATGATCAGAAATAGGAGAATACCATTATAGGTAATACCGTGCTCAGAATATAGCTATTACCCAGGTCAATATAGCTATTACTGAGGCCAATATAGGTAATACTAGGATCAGGATGTAGCTATTACCCAGGTCAATATAGCTATTACTGAGGCCAATATAGGTAATACTAGGATCAGAATATAGCTATTACCCAGGTCAATATAGCTATTACTGAGGCCAATATAGGTAATACTAGGATCAGGATGTAGCTATTACCCAGGTCAATATAGCTATTACTGAGGCAAATATAGGTAATACTAGGATCAGAATATAGCTATTACCCAGGTCAATATAGCTATTGACGAGGACAATATAGCTATTACCCAGGTCAATATAGCTATTACTGAGGCCAATATAGGTAATACTAGGATCAGGATGTAGCTATTACCCAGGTCAATATAGCTATTACTGAGGCCAATATAGGTAATACTAGGATCAGGATGTAGCTATTACCCAGGTCAATATAGCTATTACTGAGGCCAATATAGGTAATACTAGGATCACAATATAGCTATTACCCAGGTCAATATAGCTATTGACGAGGACAATATAGCTATTACCCATGTCAATATAGATATTGACGAAGACAACATAGGTATTACTAAGGTCAATATTAGGTAGTCCTACATGGCCCAAAATATAGCTATTGCAAGGTTATTATAGCTATTACCTACATCAACATGTGCTATGTGCTATATCAGGCTCAGAATATAGATATTATATTACCGTGGTTAATTTGGCTATAATTATGCTCAATATAGATATTACTAAGTTTATTAACTTAGACTTAGTAATATTATCCAAGGAGATTATAGTTCTACCATTATATTTCTAAGGTCAATATAGCTGTTACCAAGGTGAATATATACTTATTATTAAGGCTCAAACACTAGTTAAATAAGTGTCCGGTTTATTTATGCTCATGTAAGGCCGTAATGAGGGCTCTGAAATACCCAAATAACTAGCGACAACTTAGACCTCAGAGAAAAGGGAAACATAGGTTGTGGCTACAGCGAACGGCCTCGGCGGCAGTTATACACAGATGTCCATCTGTAGCATAGTTACTGCCTAAATCTTTGATGATTTTGCGGGGGGGGGGGATAAAAGGATAGACTACCCAGGTGCTGGCGTTGCTATTTGCATGGCAAACTACTGTAAGATTCAAAAAGCAATATACTCAAGTTTGAACCTCTGCTACAAAATAAATACTCACCCGATTTCGTTCTGTTGTACACCAAAATTTAGCTTATTTAATTCTACGTAATTTAATATAACTTATATGTTTTTGTTAAACTTTAAGAATTTTTTATAGCAGGTAGAATACAAAAAAAAAAAAAAAAAAAAAAAAACCACGAAATTTTAGCACTTTTGGAATAAAGCTCAACTTTAAAAATGTCTAAACAAAAAGTACTAAAGATTAGTCAGTGACACTTTAACCACATGTGACGAGGTTGTTGTTCTTTGTAAAATTACACGTACAGTGGTATTGACCCACCCACCCACCCATACACGTACAGTGGTATTGACCCACCCGCCCACCCATACACGTATAGTGGTATTGACCCACCCACCCACCCATACACGTACAGTGGTATTGACCCACCCGCCCACCCATACACGTATAGTGGTATTGACCCACCCGCCCACCCATAAACGTACAGTGGTATCCAAATTCTAGAATTTTTATTCTTTTACAAATGTTTATATTGTAATTTTTGTAAACCCTTGCAAACTTAAAACTGCCTGATCATACAAACTTTCAAAATGGTTAAAAAATACCGGATTGAAAAATAAAGTAAGATTATAAAATGGTAAGTGCGATAAAAAAGACTTGCGATTTTATATCACATGATAATTCAACAGACATCGATGTGCTTCTAATGTGTAAGCAAATCCCGAGGCTCAGTACTTCAAAACAAGTTTCAACTGAGCATTTCGGCGTTACCGAATCGTGCGCCTGGAAGTATTTAACAGTGCACGAAAGGTTTATTACTGTGAAAGTATTGAACAGTTAATCAATCATGTTAACCATTTTTAATCGCCTTTTGTCATGAGGACTTAGGACCTCCAACTACAGGTTTAAAAATGTTTTAGCTTTAAAAAGATTGTCAAATTAAAAAATAACTTATTTACAATTATGTAAATTTCACATGTAACAAGCTGAATGTAACGTGAAATGCTAACCACCCATTATATTGGTGATTTGCAGTATATACTTATCACATTTCTAGTAACTGTGAATGATTCATCAGCCTTTAGCTGCAATATGTCTACCTGTAATTCATAGCTAATACGTCCCCTAATATGGGGTGGAAGTCCAGTTGCAGTACGTGGCAACACCGCGTCTGATGGCTCGGTCTGTCACGCGTGTTAAGGCACATCGATGTTTGTTGAATTATTATGTGATAGTCAATAGTCAATAGTCATTTATTAGGCCACAAATAACAAAAATACATTGTATTGGCTAAGTCAAATGTGCTATGTAAATATATCGAAATAACAAACACAAACTAAAATAAACTTATATTAATGAAATTAAGCAACAATTTACTAGGCTCAAGCTCACTAACTTGATTTCAATAACTTTAGTAAACTATTTAACTTAAGTTTAAATTAAGTTACAGTCCGCCAGCCAAAAACTCCCGGACGCTGTAGTAGCATCCCTCCTGCAGAGTTACCTTTAACCTTTTTCTGAATTTTAAAAGGTTTGTTTCCAGCTTAAGGTCATCAGGGATTTTATTGTATAAAATTATGCCATTATAAAAAAGATGTTTTTTTTTAAAAATGAAGTAGAGTGAGTAGGAATTTGAAGGTTATTATTGTGTCTGAATTGAAATCGGTGGTTAACAGGAGTTGAAAATTTAGAAAGATTCTTTTTTACAAAACACAAGGTTTCAAGAATGTATATCGATGGGAATGTCAGTAATTTAGAGGACTGGAAGGTATTTTTGTAAGATTTGTTTCTGTCCAAAGAAAAAATTATCCTGATAGCTTTTTTCTGGAGTCTAAACAAGTACTGTGTATGCCGAGTCTCACCACCCCACACAGGCACCGCATACACTAGAAGTGGATACAGCAACCCATAGTAGGCCGTTAGCAAAACTTTAGCTTCAGCTATCCTTGCTAGACTACGTAAAATGAAAACACATGTGCTCACTCTCTTACAGACATGTTTAATGTGAGTGTGAAAGTTAAGGGTTTCGTTCAGAATCATCCCGAGAAATTTAACTGATTCGGACTCATCTACTATGGAATCATCTAAGATAAGTCTTAGTCCAAAAATTGAATTTGCTGCAGAATTTTTAATTTTGAAATTTATTAACTGAGTTTTAGAAGCATTGACCTTAAGCTTGTTATTATCAAACCACTGGAGTAAGCTATTTGACTCCAAAAAGGCTCTTTGCTCCAATTCGTTTCTTGAGATTCTTCCAATAAAATCATAAGATTTTTTTATCGCACTTACCGTTTTATAATCTTATTTTATTTTTCAATCCGGTATTTTTTAACAGTTTTGGAAGTTTGTATGATCAGCCAGTTTTAAGATTGGAAGGGTTTACAAAAATTACAAAGGACAATTTTGCAAAAGAGTAAAAATTCTATTGTTTGGAAAGACTACAAAGAACAACCTTCGTCACATGTGATTAAAGTGTCACTGACCTATCTTTAGTACTTTTTGTTTTAGAAATTTTTAAAGTTGAGCTTTACTCCAAAAGTTTTAAAATTTCGTATTATTTTTTTTTTATTCTACCTGCTATACAAAAGACTTAAAGTCTTAAAAACGATGTAAGTTATATGAAATTACGTAGAATTATATAAGCTAATTTTGGCGTACAACACAACGAAATCAGATGAGTAATTATTTTGTAGCAGTGGTTCAAACTCCAGTACATTGCTTTTTGAATCCAACAGTAAGACTAGATAAATAACTACTCGACACACATTTAGCGCAGTATTAGATAGGACCTGTGTTTCTTCTCTTGGCTGGACTAACATGTGCATGTCACAAGAATAACAAAGTTACAAGTTAAACTTACTATATAAGGAATGGTTGTTTTTATATTTAAAAATAGGCAAATATCCATTTTGTATACAAGTAAATGTACTAAAAATAGGCAAATATCCATTTTGTATGCAAGTAAACGTACTAAAAATAGGCAAAGATCCATTTTGTATACAAGTAAACGTACTAAAAATAGGCAAATATCCATTTTGTATACAAGTAAACGTACTAAAAATCCTCCATGTAATACTTTACCCGAATGCAATTGTACATTGATCACTATACAAATATAGGCTACCAACTTTCAGAGTGGTGTGCCATACAACAAATATAGGCTACCAACTTTCAGAGTGGTATGCCATACAACAAATATAGGCTACTAACTTTCAGAGTGGTGTGCCATACAACAAATATAGGCTACTAACTTTCAGAGTGTTGTGTCATACAACAAATATAGGCTACCAACTTATGCCATACAACAAATATAGGCTACCAACTTTCAGAGTGGTGTGCCATACAACAAATATAGGCTACCAACTTTCAGAGTGGTATGCCATACAACAAATATAGGCTACTAACTTTCAGAGTGGTGTGCCATACAACAAATATAGGCTACTAACTTTCAGAGTATTGTGTCATACAACAAATATAGGCTACCAACTTTCAGAGTGGTGTGCCATACAACAAATATAGGCTACCAACTTTCAGAGTGGTGTGCCATACAACAAATATAGGCTACCAACTTTCAGAGTGGTATGCCATACAACAAATATAGGCTACCAACTTTCAGAGTGGTGTGCCATACAACAAATATAGGCTACCAACTTTCAGAGTGGTGTGCCATACAACAAATATAGGCTACTAACTTTCAGAGTGTTGTGTCATACAACAAATATAGGCTTCTAACTTTCAGAGTGGTGTGCCATACAACAAATATAGGCTACTAACTTTCAGAGTGGTATGCCATACAACAAATATAGGCTACCAACTTTCAGAGTGGTATGCCATACAACAAATATAGGCTACCAACTTTCAGAGTGGTATGCTATACAACAAATATATTTGAACCTACCTCTTTTGGTATGTAGAAGGTTACATGCCAGGTTCATGCAAAATATCAAAAAAATACAAAAAAGTCTATTACAAAATGTACGAAGTTCCCCAAATTAAAATATACGTTCGCTTAAATTGTTTACCTATTAGTTCTGTTACATTTTGAGTGGGTTTAAATATTTCACTCCTTCAATTGAAATTTCGCTTTTATACTACAACTGTTAATGAGGCAGCTAATTCAATACTTAATTATAATGCCAACGACTGTAGAAATGTAAACATTTTCAAAAAATTTATTTTTCCTAGTATTTATTTGTTGCCATAATAGAATCGTGCGAGCGTGTTGCCCTTTTTAGTAAATGTTAATAGTCAGTACAGTACAGTTCGTGTGCTGGCTTCAGCCTCTAACTGGCATAGCAAACAGTTCTAAGTTCACACTCCAGTGATGGAACTTACCCACCACAACAATGAAGCCACCAAGTTTAAGAGTCTGCGAGGCTGTCGGCCTTGTTGGTTTTAATCCCATAAAAACAAGCCAACATATTATGAACACGCGTATCCAAATTAAACAGTTATTTTGAAACGGATTTCTCTAAACAAATTGCATTTAACCAAGAATGAAATTGCGTGATGGAATTGCTTTTCGAATTCCTAATTAGTTTTATAGAAAAAAAACATAAAATATAATTAGTTTAAAGTTTTTATTTTCACCTATTTTTCAAAACTAGGTGTATGTATTCAAAATATCATAAGCAAGCCTAGTACGCAATATGATAATGTTTAAAATGACACCTCGTACACAACTTTTGGTCAATAAATAACCTAAAAAAGTATGGATTCGCAAATAACACTGTTCTTATTGGATAAAACCGTATGATCGACAGCCTCTGCAGACTCAGGATAGCTGAGCGTGTGATGACCATACACTGGTTCCCTCGGGCTCTTGACACAGAGATGCGTAGGCATACAGTTATATTCATTTCTACAATAGAATATCGAACCCTAAAATTTAAAAGAATACTGTTCTTATTGTAATGATGGATTATTGACTATAGCGTTTTGTTTTAACTCATTTACTTGAAGTTAAACGTTGTGGATTGTGGACGATAAATTCTGTTCTCCAACCTTACAATGCTGACACGGCGACCGCTTAATGGCTGCCATCGTCAAGGATACTATTATAGAAGTCTAGTTTGTTCGTGTTGGGTGGTAGTAAGTTTTTTTTATTTATTTATTTATTTATTTATTTTTTTTTTTTTTGAATGGGAAGGAACTGAATATCAGGCTTATCAGTTAGCTAAAGATCAAACCAAGACTAAGTAGTTCAGATTCCTCGTAGATTCAGGTTACTTAAGTTATCTGGATTTTGAATATTAATAAATGTTCTGTCTGTGAGTCAACCTTAGACCAGACTAGTTCGTTCGCAACTCATATTCCTCCACATCTTTACGATAAATGTCTTAATGCTACAATAATATTAAAACTAAACTACCGGTAATCAAAACCAGATTTTGTCGATTGTATTATTTCACCCTTTATATTCATCACTGAAATATTCTAAATTACACAATCTCTCCCTCATTTATGGTTACACTACTCCTTTCGTATGGAGAATGCTTCCTCCCTACGACTGTTGTTTAAGTCGCTTGTAACTGTGTTAAGTAAAGCTAGTTTGACAAGTTCTCAGGGACTGTGCATTGCTGATATTGGCGAAGGGAGTTTTATCGATTATTACAAATCATTAGTGTATAGTAAACATACCCTAAATGTCTTTCTCACAGCTTGGCTCGTAACATAGCTAGAACATGATGATATAATTAATTATTATTGTGAATTAATAATTACAAAATGAACCTCCTAAACACAGTTACAAAGCCTAATAATAAATTGTTCGTATGTAACAAAGGAAAAATCTATCTCAGATTGACATGGCTGACGTCATTGTCTTGGAATTGAACTATGATGGCAAGGCTCGATATTGGTCACATAAATATGAAGAAAACTAATGATATCGAGTGAGTTATCTTCCATAACAGCACTTTTAAATGTTGTACTTGTAATCTTAACAGATCATAAATTAATACATAACTATACTCATTCAATATTAAGGTAACTCTATAAATAAACAAATCAATTATTATTATGAGTACATTAACATTAAATGTAAAAATTATTGTTTTACATATATTTCGCATAAACTTGATTACAAAGTCGGATTCAGTCTATTTACGTTCACCCTAAACTAAAACATATTGTTAAGAAATACAATAGTTGGAAAATAATTGTTAACAAAACAATACAATTAATTAAAATAATGATGATGGATAATAAACAGTTAATGAAAAAGTAAGTTGTGCTCTAGAATGTCAATTTCGTCTAAAATGTCTTGAAGAAGTCTAGCTCTCAGTATTCTGTCAACCGTATCTTCACCACTGAGTGCCTGTACGTTTCGCAGACCAACCCTTTCGCTGCGCTCATGACGCCTTACCCTTCGGCTTGCGAACGTGATTTCTTACTCAAATATTAGTAGTAAAACTGTATTAAGTTATCCTATTTCGTAAGCTTAAGCGGCTGGAGTCATTATTAACAACTAGCTCTTCCGGTGTCAATCGCGTCAAAGGAATATTTACAATATATACAGTTCCAGACGTTTCGCCCATGCTACGATGTGGCATCCTCAGTGGTTAGGCTGAGACACGAGCCTCCTCAGTGGTCCTCAGGTGGCATCCTCAGTGGTCGGTACGAGGTATACCGACACTGAGGTATACCTCTGTTATACCACTGTTCGTGTACAGGTGGGTGAATGGGTATAATTGTACCGTAGAATAACGGTCGTCAATTCGTCATCAGTCACATACCCTAGGTCTTTCGTATGGCTCTCTTTGGCAATTTTTGCATAAACATTTGCAATTATACACCTATAAAATCCAGTCAACTCAATAACAGAAACCTGGGGATTTTAGATATTGAAGAAATTATGTATGATGTTTGTTACGGCAGGAGAAATTCGATACTGATTCTTCAAAGAAAACTTACCTCTCTAACGAGGCATGATTAAATATATCTTTGTATTTTCATAAACTGAATGGCCATGTATAGAACCTTAAAAATCCCCATACCATAAATGCGATACGATTGCACGCAAAAATTGTAACTTTGTACTGTTCATTACGGTCAGATGGCGTAATAGGCCCGTAGTTTTAAAAACAATGAAGGCCAGTGATTAACTGTCATTATTGAGCGTTTTGGGCATATGATAACCGGACATTTTTAGAATAAAATTGAAGCTTTCAACAACAAGGTGCAATCTGCCACAAATCACGTGTGAGTCTGGATGTTGTGCATCGACAGTAAAAATGTTGCTATATTTCTCACTACAGTCACGTTAATGGCAACCAAGATCGTGTGATTTGATTAGTTTACTACTGAGACAGCCTAACCACTGAGGATGCCACATCGTAGCATAGGCGAAACGTCTGGAACTGTATATATTGTAAATAGTCCTTTGACGCGGTTGACACCGGAAGAACTAGTTGTATTAAGTTAAATCATAATAAAGGGTTATTCACTTAGAGGTTACAATTTAAAAATGAAATAGTACGTAGTATAACTTACTTACTTTATATATTTCTATTTAAACACTTATGTTGGAGATTGACATTTAACATGAAAAATAACATCGTCAAATGACCACCACGTGCCGCTCTACATACTTCAGCCGTTTTTATGACATTTACTATAACTTTCCCGATCAAACGTAATGGAACTTGCGTTTGAATCGATATTTGCCACTGATCGACCACTCCGAGGGCGTACTGGTCTCTGAACATCTAACACTAAACCTGTTACTTTAAATTTATAATTTATTTTTGAATCACCAATAATTAATCGTGATGGACGGCTATGGTTACCAAACTATTTCGCAACGCTCGAATTGTTATTTGCAAAAGAACAATGTTATTTGCGTATCCATGTTTTTCGTTATTTATTGACCAAAAGTTGTGTATGAGGTGTCACTTTAAACGTTATCATATTTCGCATTGGGTTTGCTTTTTATATTTTGAATGCATATGCTTAGTTTGAAAAATATGTGGAAATAAAAACCTTCAAACTAAACATTTTAATATTTTTTTCTATAAATCTAATTAGGAATTCGCAAAGCAATTCCAACAAGCAAGTTCACTCTTGATCAAATGCAGTTTATTTCGAAAAAATCTGTTCAAAAATAACTGTTTAGTTTGGATACGCGTGATCGTATGTCCGGTTCGAAAATAACATTGTTCTTAGGGGATTAAAGTCAACATGGCCGACAGCCTCTGGAAACTCTTAAAAGACGTTCTTCACTCGAATAACGTTCCATAACATACAAATGTCACTAAACAACAATGCCCAATTATAAAATATCTGCTGTTTATTTTGCACAAGAAAACAGTTTTACAAACTTAAAATTTTAAACTCTAACTGAATCACCCTATATATATAATAAGGGGTTAAATTAATTAACAGTCGCTCACTCACTTCATTAGGTTGTAACATATTTATAGTCTAAATATAAACACCCAATACAACGTCTACATCAGCTTAGCCTATTTAAAGGTGTTAAGGTTAGTGAAGCAGATCTTAAAAGTCGGATGTGAATAAAACCATGCTTAAAACCCCTCTCTGAAAAAAATACACAACTTCCCAAAGCCTCATGACTAAAGGCACAGGACAAACAGCCAGAGACACAGACATACATGTTTCTGCATAATGAACATTCCAATGAATCGACCAAACTTACTGTCTCTAATATTTAAAGACTCATACATTATCAAAAAATGATACAAATAATGATTGAACATTTGAACAGTTTTCTTATACTGATTTAAATCTCTCTCTACGCTATTCTTATGAACAAAAATGCTCTATCCATGTTATTTAAATCTCTCTCTACGCTATTCTTATGAACAAAAATGCTCTATCCATGTTATTTAAATCTCTCTCTACGCTATTCTTATGAACAAAAATGCTCTATCCATGTTATTTAAATCTCTCTCTACGCTATTCTTATGAACAAAAATGCTCTATCCATGTTATTTAAATCTCTCTCTACGCTATTCTTATGAACAAAAATGCTCTATCCATGTTATTTAAATCTCTCTCTACGCTATTCTCATGAACAAAAATGCTCTATCTATGTTATTTAAATCTCTCTCTACGCTATTCTTATGAACAAAAATGCTCTATCCATGTTATTTAAATCTCTCTCTACGCTATTCTTATGAACAAAAATGCTCTATCCATGTTATTCTTATGGCCGAAAAACGTACTTTATGTGCTTCCCGAGGCCTCAGGGTAAACATATAGGACAATATAAACCTAATTGAACAGCTACGAAAAGGTGCACATTTTTTTACACTTCAATTGTTAAAGTTTGATTAAGAAACAAAATCTTTTTCACGTATTATATGAGGATTTACATTGAAAGTTCCTTCCTAATTTATAGGAATGAGAAATTTCAATAAGTGTTTTCTAATATACGATAATGGATGTATCGTTAAAGCCAGGTGTTTATTACTTTTACAAACGACATTGTACTGAACATAACCGTTTTTCTACCACCGTCTAATGACATTAGACTGTGTTTTTAGTACTCCCAGCACAGACACTACTATAGATACAAACTCAGTAAGACTAGACGCAGAGGCAGGAACAGATTCGTCGTTCGATATTTATTATTTTTCTTCAAGATGAAAATAGATGAAAAGCTAGAAGTGTACAAAACGGCACAGTCAGGGTTGTATACAAATTTGTTGGGGATATTATTATCTGTTGGCATAATACAAATTTACAACTATTAAAATGTGACCATCTCATGAGATTTGTAAATAAAATAATATTAAAATATCACTAATGCTAATAAATATAAGTATTTAAACGCAAACAAACCGAAGACAAACTATCTTAAAACAAATATAAACTAATAGCTGTAACAAAGGTTTTCTTGAAACATTTGTGTTTGAAAATACTAAAAATATTCCCAAATCATATTGTTTGTCCATCACCACGTATACGTAGTCCTATTTGATAGAATTGAACTTCAGTATACTGTAGTACCATTATATTAAAATAACACTGCTATATTTAACAGTGATTTAAATAAATGCCAAACAAAAATTTCCTTAAAATTACAGTATTATTATTCTGGTAAAGAATTTTTAGATGTGCTTCTTTTGAAATATCTTATTTTTGTTTTGAAAAACTAGTTACAGAATGTTCTCTCGTTGTGCAATTAAATTTCCTCATAATTTATAAGCTGTGCTTATTGTTTGTAAAATTGTTGAAGTACAAAATAAATAACAATTAGATGAAATAGCAGTTCATATTGCAAATTAAAAACATTTACACAGTTAATTGAGGATGATACAGTTGTGCTAACATAAACACAAGTCAAAACAGTAGTTATGTACTCTATGGTCTGGAATTAGCACATTATTACTCCATGTATCAAGGTCGGGTCGGGCACGTGGAGGAGGTTTTTGCCCCAACTGTCGCGCCGCGCCCTCCCGCTACGCACTTAGCTACTTTTCATTCTAGTTTGCGTTTCACCTTTCTCTTGTTAAAATGAATACTTAAGTTTAATAAAAACCTTCAAGTTACCGATAGTTAATTATATGAAAACGCCTTTGAGATCGATTAAAATATTGAAAGAATTTTAAAAGTCCAAGATCAATACAAACCACCGTACATTTTTGTCCACAGTATCTTATGTATTATTAATAAAAGAAAAAAAAAACTTGTGTACACACAACTTAAATAAATGATATGTCTCTTATTTTGATGGGCATTTCAACTTGGTCATTTTTAGACAGAACCTTTGCTTAACATTTGGATTGCAATGTATTAAACCAACTAATGATAACTCTATAATTGGAGATAGACCAATATCGTAGGCACATGAGGTGCGATTTTCCGCTCTAACAAATTGGGAAAGTCTTGCAAATGTAAGGCCAGCGATTCATAGAATTCGCATGTGAAGCGTACAGCCACATTCTCCTTTCCTTTGTGAGGTGTAAAACAATTAATTTGCAGATAAATGTTCATTAAAGTAATTTAACGTGTTATGTGTAGTCATTCGAAATAAAATGTCGGCGGTATCAGAACCGAATGGTCAATGACTCGGTTGTCTAATCCGAACACGTGAATTTCATCTAGTCTCGACTCATTTCATAAATTATTATTGCTATTTTTTAAGTACCTACAAATTATCGACTTAATAAATACTTCCTTTACACAGTTAACTATTGACTAAATTATATTATCCAGTCTATGAGGCACATCACATTGAATGTGTTGGTTAGACCTAACTGATGAAATAAAACGTGAAAATGATAATTTATTGATATAAAGAAACACGAAATATTACATTCTAAGTAAATTATAATCAACTAGATGATGTAATTGAAAGGAAGCCTATATCGAAATACTCTACAGCACGTTTTTGAAAAAAAAAAAAACGCCTAGTTTATAGAAAATAATTACTATTAGTAACATTCTAATAATTTATTGATTGCATTTCTAATTAAAATACCGCCAATTATATCTATTGTTAGATCTATTATAACTGTGTATTTTTCTAAATCTTAACAACACTTCTACGTTCAAAATATTTCGAGATGAGACCTCTCTTTCAATTTTTAATCAGGGATTATAGATCTAATTTTAATTAATCAATATTAAAAAAAACGTAATTTTGTATTTTTTAGCAACACCAAAATAAATTTTGAGGATGGTGAATATAGGCTGGCAAATGAAAATATAGTAGTGTCAATGTTGAGTCCCTAGACCTGAACAATAGTAGGCAAATGTGAATAAAGTTCTATAGATCATAAGCCATATTGCGTTTGGCCTAGTAATAGTAGCGAGGCAAAAGAGCACATGAAAATAACACATTATCTATTCATTTAGAGTCTTAGGCCAAAATAAGTAATTGGGAGGTTGCTCTTTCGTGTCATGTAGAGACACTTTAATCACTAGTGAAATAAAATAATGTATCAGGTGTCTAGCAACAAAAATTAGCCTGTCAGTAAGTATAAACTTTCAATAAATAAATCTCTCTATATATAAGCCACATACCACTGACTTACTCACTCACTCATCACAAAATCTCACACACCACAGAACGGATTTACACAACATTTTAAAGTAAGTTAGCTTTAGTATTGGAGGGACTTACTAAGAAACGATTTTCGAAATTTCATTCCTAAGGGGTACAAACAACCCCTCAAAATTTCCTTTTTTTCATAAGAATAACATTGGATTGATTTTAGTAAATTAATAACAGCTGTATTGTAAATAATAAACATGTTTATTTTGTATGTTTGACATTATCCTACTGATGCATTCAAGAGTTTAATCTTCAGCTGGGAAACAAAAACAAAGGGTATTTATACTCATTAATAGGTAGCAAATAGTATGAGTGAGATGCTTTAAATAAGTTTAATTCTTCTTCTTTGTCTTTGCCTTTTCCCACGTCACGTAGGGTCGGCATTACAACTCCGGATCCTCCTCCTCCACAGCTGTCTATCCAGGGCTTCTTCCTTCCTCCATCCCTTTTCCCTCAAGTCACATGACACCTTGTCCTTCCATCTCATTTCTGGTCTCCCTCTCTTCCTCCGCCCCTCGACCTCCAAGTCTCCAACCCTTCTCCCCACATAGTTCTCCCCTCTTCTACGTATGTGCCCATACCACCTCAGTCTACCTTCTTGAATTTTCTTCCCTAAAGGTCCCACTCCAACTGTTCCTCTGATGTAATCATTTTTTATTCTATCCTTCCTTGTAACTCCACTCATCCACCTCAGCATTCTCATTTCCGCCACTTCCATCCTTCTCTCTTGCGCCTTCTTTATCGGCCAAGTCTCTGCACTATACAGCATTGCAGGCCTCACCACAGATTTATACAACTTTCCTTTCCTCCTGGCGCCAACCCTCCTATCACACAACACTCCACTCATTTTCTTCCAATTCATCCATCCACTATTAATCCTATGTTGTATTTCCGCCTCCAGTCCTCCATCACTCTGGATGTACGAACCCAGGTATTTGAACTTCCCTACCCGTGGCAGCTCTTCCCCTTGTATGTCCACCCTTAGCCCCTGTGTTTCTTCCATACTCATGTATTCCGTTTTCGCTCTGCTGATCCTCATTCCTCTTTCTTCCAACACCTTCCTCCACTCTTCCAGTCTCACTTGAAGTATCTCCTGGGTTCTCTCACAGATCACCACATCATCTGCAAACATCATGCTCCATGGCGCTTCTCTCTTTACTCCATTTACCATACAGTCCATTACCAGGTCAAAGAGGTACGGACTGAGAACCGACCCTTGGTGTAGCCCTACTCTCACTGGGAAGTCTTTAGTGGTACCCACACTGGTCCTTACTTGCGTCATTACTCCTTCATACATCCCCTTTACCACTCTCACATACTTCTCGGGTATGCCTTTACATCTCATACTTCTCCATACCTCCTGCCTGGGCACTCTATCATAAGCCTTTTCTAAGTCAATAAAAGTCATATGAAGGTTAGCCCGCACCTCTCTGTGCCTTTCCATCAATTGTCGCAGTGCAAATATTGCGTCCGTTGTTCCCCTTCCTGGCATAAATCCAAACTGTTCTTCACACACTTCACTCTCCTCACGCAATCTACCCTCAATGATCCTCTCCCATATCTTCATTGTGTGGGACATCAACTTTATCCCTCTATAATTTCCACAATCTTGGATATCGCCTTTTCCCTTGTATATGGGAATAAGTATACTCTTTGTCCACTCATGTGGTATTTTTTCCCTTTGCCAAATCTTCCTCATCAGATCCCAAAGCACATCAATGCCCCGTTCACCCAGACACTTCCATGCTTCCACTGGTATTTGGTCTGCACCAACTGTCTTTCCATTCTTCATCTTCCTCATCGCCCACTCCACCTCTTCTCTACTTATCATCACAGTCATTCCCTCATTTGCTTCTCCGTCCTCATACTTCTCCCTCTGATTTTCCTCATTTAGTAGTTCCTCAAAGTATTCCAACCACCTTCCTAGTATTTTTTCCTGATCATAAAGTACCACTCCTGAACCATCCTTCATCTGTTTAATCGATGTCATGTCCTTACGTGATTTGTCCTTTGCTTTCGCAATCCTTATTAGTTTAATATTGTGATTTTATGTTATAGGCTATAGTTAGTCGAGAGTTGGGGTTGGCACGCGAAGCGTGCAGGGGTCCCCTAGTCCTTATATCTAATACATGAAACCGTTTTTTGTCAACGCAACTCCTCCTTTATTTCTCAACCAATAGAAACGGTGAAGGTGTCAAAAATTTGTCTCTGTTCGTAGTTGTGCAATAAGGTCTTACCTCTTCGAAATTTTCACCCTGAAGAGCACGGAAAGCTCTCAAAGTTCGTTTTTCGGCCATAAAAATAACATGGAAAGAGATTTATATGAATCGAAAAGTAACAGCTGTTCAAATGTAAATAATGATTTACAAAAAGTTTTAACACCTTTTGAAATGAAAACAATGGTGATTGTAATGTTGATGAGGTTAGATCTTTCATAATGTTAAAACAGTAAAGGTTATGGGCATGGTTTAAATGGTAATTTAATGCAGTTATTTTATGTATCTGATTAATTATTTGCTGTGAAACAAAAACAAATGAAATAAACACATTTGAAACAGGCTAAGTAATATCATTGGGTGTTCATGATAATAAATAGATAGCGAGCAAGTAGTGTGACTGAGATGTTGTAAATAAATTTAATATTGTGATTTTACGTTACACAGTTAACATACTATTATTTGTAGTCAAAAGTCACTAGCCATGACCGAAGACCGAGGTGTAACGAGCGCAGCGAGTGACGGGGTTGGCACGCGTAGCGTGCAAGGGTGTCCACTAGCGGTATATTATTATACGGGATTGCCTATAGGGAACGCCAAGAGCTATTAAAACACATTTATTTATGAGTGGGTTCCACTCATATCATTTAGTAAAAAAAGATGTTTGCTACGTAGCTTAAACTGTACTAAATAAATGACAAATCAGATATAGTGGTTAATTACGGGACGCTGAAAATGTTCATTATTTTGACTATTTACAGTTCTAACTTTTGTTATGAAGTACTCAATAAAACTTTGCTCCCATAGTAAATATAGCACACGGAACTTTCCAGAACATATTTTTCTTTATCACCTTTTGGTTTTCGGGAATCAACATTGATGTACATTGTCGTGATTGAATATTTCAACTGAACAAGTAATGTATTAAATTTAATGGTTTCTATGAAAATTACAAAATCATATAATTTGAAATGTGTTTAAAATTAATTATACACATTAATTACGTATTTAGTTCGTCATATGGCTTAAATGCTTCTCGCACAATTTAAAATAAATTGCAGACAATGAATTCTGTTCAAAGAATTTTTAATAATCGATTTTGTAACAATCTACTTATATTATTCACTTTTGCCGCATCCTTAACATAACTAAACGAAAATTGCTCATTTTCTATGCGAACAAAAATTAAGCATTTAAAAATTACATAAAATAATTCATCAAAATAATATATATGCAGACTAAGTGATTTAAAAATAATATTTTACATTTGCAAAAGCAGGCGATGTATAAGTCTCGAAATTTGTGATATCTTTATTGATACATAATGCTTGCCAACAGATGTACAATTATAAATAAAATGACAAAATAAAGTATTATGAGTTGAATATAGAAAGTGTCGCCAAGGAATAAATATTTTTGTTAGAAGCTCAGGATAACTACCTAATACAATTTAAAAACCCCGTGCTGGACGTTCGTAATTGAGTAAGACATTCCAATCAAGAGGGTAATTAGCAAACCGGAAGTGTTCAAGAATGACATCATCTGGTCAACAATGCAATAAAGAAGGCAGGCGCGAGGAAAGCCAACAGAAAGATGAGACGTAATCATGGCTGCGTTTTTCGTTTTCATACTTTCATATCAATAGTATTGATTCAGGCCTGGTCGTAAATTACATTCTGCTGGCAGGGAGGGGTGGGAGTGGGGGTGCGCTAGGGTTGCCGGGATAAAACTTGAATAACATTGTTCACTATTTACAGTAGTGTGTTAAAACGAATTAAATTTTTTACCGGCACATGCGCAGATGAAAAGTGCGTAGGGTGAGGACGAATTTAATGATTTTTTCTCTCTCCACCCTTTGTACGGGGTGGGGTGGCGGTGGGGGCGGGGTAGTGCGAATTGAGGGAGGGAATCATTCTCATTAAAGTGTACGAATATGCAATTTCACTCCCTACGTTAGTTTATAGCTAGTGATCTTTCGCGGCGGGTAGTGCTTGTAGCAGCGCTTCCGAATTCCTTCAAAAATTCTTTTCCAAATTATTGTTCGGCATCATACACTACATTTTCGTTAAGTAAATTATAGACTTTTCGGTACATTTTTACTCGTGAGATATTTTTTTCCTACCGCGCATTTCACTTTCTTTCGGTCGCCATTTTTTACTTTTACCCTCAACATTAACCGAGCAAACTCTTTCGTTCAACTTCAGTGTTTAAAGCTTCCTCGTTCAGTACATGACCTAAGCATATATACTTGTGATTTACGACGGTATTTTAATGATTTATTGTTTGTAAAATAGTCTAAAAACTGAAAATACATTTCACCATCACGTTTGAATTTCGCGGGTGGCATTGACATTAATTTCGTCAGTGCGTAGAAAATTCGGCGCACGCCGCTAGGCACTGTCAGGCGTCTAATGGCCATGAAAGAAAATGCTGTGATCTTAATTTAGGAATTTTTATAATTATTTTTACATATTTGGACTTCGGTCTTCTTTTGAAATCCATCCAAAGGTAAGTGGAATATGTCTTATCACTGTAATCTATTCATCATATCTAGTAAAACCGGTTTTGGTCTAGTAACAGCTACGAATGACAAGTCACATAGCCTAGAAGCTCGATTCATTGTATGCTATGCACTATTGTGGCGTTTTATCTGCTGATCGATCGACAGAGATTTCAAGTGATGACTAAGAAAATGAGCAGAACTCTAATTTCAATTTTGTACGAATACATAACGATTTTAAACTAGACAAGGAACGTTATCAAAATAGGAAACCGGAAATGAAGATAAATAGACCTAGACAAAATTAGGATAGTAGAACTACTATCAAGGAACCACGTCTTAGTTGACAGTTTGTTTTCTGCTTGTTGTTTAAAGTCCTAGTATGAATATAGTTATAACTAAATTTTAAATCTACAAAGCCTTTTTTGGCCTATCATTTTATTTAAATTAATGAAAGTGCATAATAATAGTTTTTTAACTTTACTAGTTGAAAGTGAGGTTAAAAAGGTTGGCCTAACCTTATCACTTGTTCATTGTAATTCAAATCATTTACTCATAACAAGTAAATGCTCAAGGAAACAAAGATTATAGTAGTTTCTAATATAGTTTGTGTTATTTAGGTCTAATTAATTCTAAATAAGTTCAGCTTAAACCTGATGAAGACTGTCATCAAGCAGAATTATTTCTAATGTTTAGTTGCTGATTACTGAACTACTAGGCTCACTTTATATTTTCACAATTGGCCTATTCTATTTCATCTGATTTAGTGTTTCCTAACAAAATTTCCTTCTCTACCTCTCATTTATCACACAAGCATTAGGCCTAGTTCATCGCTTATATTTATTTATAGCTAGGCCTATCTTTTTTTCTACTTATATTTTGTTTAAATGTTTCACAAGCCTATGCTTAGTTTACTATAGCTAGTCTAAACTTGATTAATGCACGTTTTTATATTCTTATCATCTGCACACACAAGGCATATTCCTATTTATTTTTCAAAAATCAATTTAAACATTTTTAATACTTTGCATAGTTACGCCCAGGTATATTTTTTATTTGAAACATTTAAAAAGTATGCTGTTACAAGGCCTGTACATTTATATAAAATAGATTGATGTATTTGTTTACTGTGTTTTTGAGGAGAACCTTTTAAACGGACTTTCATGAATAAAAAGGCAATTTTATTGGAATGAGGCAGTATCTATATAAGTTTTTGAAAAGTCAAGCAGAAGATGGAAGTATTTCAAATACTTTAATGCCAATGTCCGACAGGAGGACGTGGCTAAAATATGTAATATATTATTATGAGGCTATTAGTTGCTGAACTAATTGTAAATGTAGGCTAATCACAAAAGACCAATGTTTTTATAGATAAATTGTTATAGTGCATTATCATAATAATAAATAGTACATGAAATAATTCATGTGGCTATGGCAATGTCATGAGCTTTTGTAAATCAGCTGATACATTGACTTGTGTTCTTTTATTTATTCATAAATCTTACACTTTGATCATAGTAGGCCTATAATATAAACAGTAGCGAAGCTTACTCGAGAAAAATGCAACCGGCTCGACACTAGCACTAATAGTGGTCATGAAGTAGACTTATATTAATAATTAAGCCTATTAACACAAATTTTGACATAAACAACAATGACATGTACTTAAAAAACCCATTTACCTCGCCTGCTGTTTACAACCTCACCACTAGGTTTGCTAGCATCACTTTGTTGTGAACAAAACGGCTGAGGTTCGCTACTGTAAAGTTATATTATACTGTGTTTTTATATAGTTTATTGTGGTGTTTTTGCTGTTACCTTTATATTTGTGACTCAGGCTGGAAGGAGAAGAAAAAAAACACCAATTTATTTGTAAAACATGTTAAAAGGGGATTCATCCCTACTATCTACAATTTCATATGTGTTTTTTTTATTTATTTATTATTTTTTTAACTATAACAGAGTGAATAAGGATATGTAAATATTGTTTTATTTTCTTGAAAATAAGAACAGCTTTATTAATAATAGACTTAGACACATTAAAGAATATTTTACTTTTGACTACATTATTTTACGGTCTTTGAAAAAAATGGAAAATAGCAATAATTTGAAAAAATGAAAGAAAATCTTTATTTTTAAGATAAAAGTTTTTATTTTTGTCTATGTTCAAAACTACGTCCTGTTTTGGAAAAAGTCAACTGGCAGTGTGAGGAATTTTTCACTGGATTACATTTTAGTCAAACTTGAAAAGTATTGAAAAGTTTGTGTTAAATTGATTAAAATGATTGTTTTATCAGCACGATACTAAAAGTATTATTTTTCGTTGGAATATAGTTTTATTTATGAAAGTTTTTTTATAACATAAAACACAGCAGTAAAATATTAATTTCTACCAAGAAATAATAACGTTATATCGGTTTCTCCAAACAGCTGCAAAACTTAATATCAAGGTGGGTTTTGTAGCGCTGATTACATAGCGCCAAGCCTGAGGTTTCTTGCGTGCACCTAATAGGCAAAATTCCTGGTACCGGTACTCCAAGGGTTTAATTAGACCTACGCACATCTGAATTTTGCAAATCAGCTGTTTCTTTACTATTTTAATTTCATCATTATTATAAAAATCATTTTGAGAGATAAAAATTTGACGATCCCTATTTATTTTGTTAGTTTAATGATTTGGCTGTACTATAGAAGTCAGAAGATGATTAAGCATACTATTTTGTTTGTATTTTTGTTTTCATTACTCTTCTATTTTTATTCACAATAATGTCAAATGTAATAAAAAGCAACAGGAATTGTTTATTCTAAGCTACTATCTTGAATAAATGTTTGACTAATTGCAGTACTATTTTGTCATTTTGCCTATTTATGTTAATCCTCATACTATCATTTATTGTTCGTAATTATGACATATCTAACATCTTTATGTTGATATTATAACTTTTGAATAATTGTTATCTGATTGTATCAAATGTTAGGCCTACTGATATGCTGTCACTTGATATATGATGTAAATTAAAAAATCGTTAATAAGTAAATAAATAAATATACTATCCTATTGTTGATAATCAAATCAAAATTTGATTCAACATATAAAATTCAGTACAAATATAACATTTAAACATGTTGTTGACCTTGAATGCAAAGTAAAAGAGATTACAATTCACAAAACTTGTATATGAAGATGCTGGAAATAAATATTATTATATTAAAATAAATATTATAAAATATCTCCCAATAATCCTAGCATTTTTAATAAGGTATGTGTGAAAATCACATGCCTATTTTGCCAATTTTACTAAAAAATGTATTTATTGCTTATTTGTCAATTAACTTTCAATTTTCTTTTATCTTTTTATTCCAAATGTATTGTAATACAAAACAATATATGTATACAATAAATATTCATGAAAAACATTTTTGTAAAAAATGTACTTACTGAAAAATATTTTTTCTTGAAAACTCTTGACCTTATCACACTGAAGAAAGTAGTACAACATTAGATATTGCAAATATGATGGTATCACATTGAAGCACATTTTCACTATACAATTTTGCCAAATTTCATCACTTTATTAGTAAAAATAAAATAGAACTGAATTTTTCAATAAATCTGTACCTACTTTTTTTAAATATAGCATTTTGCGCTTAAATGTCTTGAAAAACTCACAATAAAGGTAATTGTTTTATATAAACACTATATACAGTAGAACCCCGCAAATCCGAACCCCACAAATCCGAATTTACGGCAAATCCGAACTGACGGGGATTGGAAACTTTTTCTTTTAACAAGTTAAAATACTGTATTTAGTAAATTTGCAGTCGCAAAACCGGGAATGAAATAACAGACAAAAACGTAAAAACATAATTTTAATTTACAAAAACACCTTCAACATCGTTAACATGGTTTATAATTGAACTTGAAATACAGTGAAGTACAGTATAGTAAAGAATGAATACATGAATACAACGTTAGATAAAATACAGTATAAAAATTTAAAAGATTAAGGTGTGTTCTTAAAGAACTCTGTAACTTTCTTCTGACGCATAGATGTGTAGCGACTAGAAGCGGCGATGTTAAGCCATCTACGCATAAACATTACGTCAGCTGGTAACGCAGTAGGGCTCTGCTCCACATATAGTAGAGCCACATCCAGGGCTTTAATGGCATCTGCGTGTGACACTCGATCTAGTTGGGAAATTTCTTCCTCACTTTCTTCGTCTTCATTAGGGCTTTGAGGTTGAACCAAATTTACGATTTACTCATCATTGTATTATTGGTAGCCATTATCGTCAACACCAACCCATTCTATGACATCAATTTCTCCATCTTCTTCACATCCTGGAAGTTTTAGAACGACATCTAGGAGGTCATTTTGTAGTGGAGCTTGAAAATGCTGTGTTTCTTCAAATTGTAAATCTGGCCACAGCTTCTTCCACGACTTTTTAATCAAAGTTTCAGGACAGTTGTCCTAGGCTTCAGCCACCCAATAAATTACATCTTTTATCGTGATTCTTTTCAGGATGTCAGTGATGGAACTTTCTTCATCTGATAGAAGTGTCCGTACCAAATGTTTTCTATAATAAAGTTTTATAAACTGCAGGACGCTCTGGTCCATTGGGTGCAATAATGGAGTGACATTTGGTAGCAAGAAAACAGCCCTAATTTCACCACATGTCAGTTCTTTTTCTGAAGGGTGTGATGAACGTCAGTTAACGTTGAACAACTGTGCTAATGTTAGTACAGTAACTCTATACGCTATTTTTCGGATAATCCGAACTTTTCGGAATCTGAACAAGCTGTCCCCCCAATTAGTTCGGATTTGCGGGGTTCTACTGTATTAGAATGTATAACTATTAAGAACATATTTATAAACAGTTATTTAACACTTTACTAATAAAAACAAACTTGAAAATAAAAATAATTACATAAAATATACCAACATTTATGGCTTGGCGAGCATTCAATCATCACTAAACAACAACAAATCATCACTAAAACTATCAATTCTACCAAACACCGAACTGTGTTTTCACTAATTGGGGTGTTAGCAGGTTTCATAATAAACTTCACTCACAACATAAACAAACGCTACACATATTACGCGAAATAACAATACGATAATGATGCGGCAGTAAACTGAGACATCAAGCTAGCAGCTGACTGCCATAGAGGTAGACGAGAATTGCTATTCACCTGAGGATTTCTTGAAGATACTCTTCAGGTTCGTATTTACAAACCCTGGGATCGAAAGGGTTAAACAACTTTATAGCATAAATATATACTAATTTTTGTGTGTGTGTTTATTAATCTATAATTGTTTCTGAGAGTAGGCCTAAACATGTATAACAAAACAAATCTGAAAAATATTTGTTATAATTTTTATTAAAAACCTTTGCGCGAGACCTCAAAATGGCCTGCAACTTCGAGTAAAATGACTGCAACTATTAGGGTTAAGGCCAAAGGCCAAAATCTTCAGAACAGGACTTAATGCTGAGTCCCCTCATGAGATTGTAGGGCAAGTAAGCTATGAAGTTAATTATAGGTTAATGTTTTTACATGTAGTAATAAAGAGTAAAATTTAAAATATTATTTTTTTTATGTAGTATAAGTGTAGTATCTTTTCTTTTGATAAATCAGGCTTATTTATTTTATATTCCAACAGCAAAAACTCAATACCTATATTACAGAAGGATATGTAAGTTTGATAAAATTGATGTAAAAAAAAATCACAACTAATACATTGTATATGGTAGGCTTTATCGTTAAAATAGAATCGTTGTATTTATAAATATAAAAGAAACCTAGTAACGCATACCTAATAGGTATTATGTTATAGTTAATAAATTTAACAAATAATATACACGATCTACAAACAGAACAAATTATAACTTACGTGGAAGTATAAAACAGATAATTAAATGTAAGAAATAAATACAATATATTGGCTTGGATATTGGAATCATTAGTAGCAATTTTGTTCACACTAAATATTTAAGGTGATGTATTTAATTATTTTTGACCAATATAAGGTGTTTAATTTGGTCATACCTTTTTTATATAATGTATTTAAGCACTAGTTTTTTTAAACTTTGAACCCTTTAATAACAAATGATTGTTTTTATAGATTAGGCAAGTTTAGCCCTTTGATTAAGTAAAGATGAAAGACAATAGAATCAAATAGTGCAGTGGTGTGGTCCACAGTCAACATGTAAGTTTCAATGAGAAGAATATATTGTGCAAGATAAAATTTTATAGAATATGTAAATGACATCCAATAATGCACTGTTATTCAATAATTAAAGGGGTTGCTATTGCTGCCATACGGGATATTTGGGGCTGACATTACGTAGATTGGTGGCCAATACAGTTATCCTTTAAAAAAATATTTTTCTGAAGTATAAGTTTCTACAAAAGCTAAGGAACAGCCTATAGCAAATATATATTTTAAACTGTTGTAAAACAGTTGTGATAATTTATGTTCTTACAGTAAGAAGAAATTAAAGGTAATGGATTAAAAAAATTATTACTGGTATGACAAAAAACGCTTTTTTAAATAGATACTATAAACATCAATCAATCAATCATTTATTGGGCACAATTGACAATATATCTTGCATTTGCCAAGTCAATATTATACATTAAGTATATAGCTAAATAATTTTACAAAGTCAGTATTAACTATACACAATTTTTGTATTAATAAATATTTACAAAATAAGAAAACTAAAAATACATAAAATGTATTTACTTTTAAATCAAGAATGTCGGAACTATTTTACATGATCGCCAGCCACATATTCTTTGACGCTGTAATGGCATTTATCAATGAGGTATGTTTTTACCTGATGCTGGAACTTAGTGCTATCGGACTCCATCCTCAGTGCAGTTGGTAAGCTATTGAAGATTTTGACTCCATTGTATAGAAGGTTACGTTTAAAAAAAGAAGTAGAATGAGAAGGAATGTTAATCATGTGGTTATTGCGGAGGTTGTAAATATGATTAGAAGCTGTTGAAAAATGGTGGAAATTTTGTATAACAAAGCTCAGGGTTTCTAGAATAAAAATTGAAGGGAAGGTAAGAATGTTAAACGTTCAGAAGTATTCACAGCAAGAGTCACGCCTTTTTAATGAAATACCACCCTTATTGCTTTTTTTTGTAATCTTAACAAGAATAGTGTCCTCCTAGACTCCCTACCCTACACGGGAACTGCATATACAAGGTGTGGATACAGCAATCTGTAGTAGGCAGTGAGAAGGACCTCAGGGCCCACCGTCCCTGCCAGATTCCTCAGTATGAAGATTCCAGTGCTCATTTTATTTGATACATTCATAATATGGGGATAAAAATTCAATTTATCGTTTAGAGTTAGACCCAGAAATTTTACAGTCTCCGATAATTCTAGTTCTGTGTCTCACTGAGCCCAAAGTCAAAATCAGACGAATTTTGACTAAAGTGAAATTTAATGAGATGTGATTTTAATGAATTGACTTTAAGTGAATGATCCTCAAACCATTGAAGGAGGTTATTAGATTCCAGAAGAGCATTGATTTATAATTGTTCTTAAGAAGGAGCGGACAGTGAGAGGGAAGTGTCATCAGTAAAAAGGCAAACTTGGGCAGTTTTTACTGTCAGTGGGAAGATTGTTAATAAAAATTAAAAACAGAATTGGGTTGAGTATAGACCCTTGGGGGACGCCACTAGTTACTGTGGTCACAGCTGAGGAATGACGCAGTTGATAACCCACAGTGTTCACTGCAGATATTTCCACAAACTGCCTCTGGCCCTGAAGATAAGACGAAAACCATTCTAGTGCATGGCCTCGTATTCCGAAGTGAACCATTTATTTATTTATTTTATTTAGCAACAAGGTATGGTTGACTGTGTCGAAGGCCCTGCTCAGATAAAAAAATAGGCCGGCACAGTGGTTTTTCCTATCTAATCCTCTAACTACATCATCTAGTGGAGAGAATATAGCATTGGTCATGGATTTTGTCTTCACAAAGCCAAATTGGTTTTCACATAGAATGCTGTTTCTCTAAAAAACTGCTCAATCTGTTTAGAGTTATTTTTTCAAAGATTTTCACATGGTGGGAAGAATGGAAACTGGCCTGTAGTTATCACACTTAAACTTGTTGCCTTTCTTTAAGATAGGTTTTACAATGGCGAGCTTCAATGTGTCAGGAAACAGACCACTTACAAAAGACTCGTTTATTAAGTAACTTATAGGGCCAGCTAAGTACTTGTTCATTTCTTTTATCAAAATTCAGGTATTTCGTCATTACCAGCTGATTTCTTACTTTTTAATGATTTTATTGCACAGCTTACTTCTTCCTCTGACATTGAGAATAAAAAAAGGGATTCTCTGCTTATTGATGTGCCATTCTGGAGTATTCTGTCTGGTGAACATATCTGAGGTGTTTTCTTATTTTCTTCAACATTATTGAAAAAACTTCTGAGTATGTTGGCAATGTCGCCAGGGTTGTAAACTAGCTCACCATCATCTTTTTCAATACACAACGATGATATTGTATTTGTTTTCTTCGACGGTGCTGTATTTTCATTTATTATACCCTATATAACTTTTGATTTCTGATTTGACCTTTCAATTCTTGATCTTATATTCTCAGCCTTGGCCTGATGTATTGCTTTCCTATACTTGTTTTTTGTTCTAAGATAATACTGCCTCATAAAATTATCAGAAGGGAGATCTTTCGTTGTTATATACAGTTCAGTTACATTCTCTTTTAGTTCAAGTATTTCTTTGCTTAGTTTAGTTCTACAAGCTTTCATATCTTTGATCTTTAGCCGCTTTTTGGGGAACGATACTTCAAAGTGTTGCTTTAACTGGGCATAAAATGCATCAAACTTATCGTTGAAATCAGCTGGTTTATACATATCGTTCCACTCATCTTTATTAAGCAAATTTCTGAAAATCTGCTTGTTTTCTTTAGAGAAAATTCTACCATATCTGGATTTCAATCATATAGGCTTCGTAACTGGTTTATGGGGGATGTCAGTTGTCTGTGCATGGTGGTCTGACAACGCTGACACTACCACTTCAGTATTTATTGAAAGATCATCAGAGAATATATGGTCTATTAGAGTTGGAGACTGTAACCTCTCTCTAGTGTACGAGGTGACTAGGTCCTGTAAACCAAAACTGGCCATAATGGTAGCAAATTTTTTTTCTTAAAAACGAGTCCCTTGACAAATCAATGTTAAAATCCCCCACCACAATGGTCGTACAGTTATTCCTCATATTCCTTTCAAGGCAACTTGACAGTGTTTCAAAAAATATATCATGCTGGTTGCATCCAAAATATAAGTATTGTGTATATTTTTTAGTTGCATAATGAAACTTAAAAAGACTGTATGGATATATAGCCTAAATTTATCATATGGATTTCATAGGCCAGCTACCAAACTAATAAAAGATAAAAAATTAGACAAATAAAAAATATCTAGATATAATAAAATATACAGTACAGGGTACTTGTGTCTCAGTATTTAAATACTGATCTCCCATCACAGAGCTAAGTTCAGGTTTCTTAACCATTCAACACCTGCTTCTCTGATTGAATGAAGTTCAGCTAATCCCCCTGAAAAAGAACACAATGGGCAGTCACGGGGTATGGGAGATGATGTTGTTCGCGTCAACAGCAATCTTTGAGCTGTACTTGTCCCCTAGGTGGTGCTAAATGAACGATGTTATTAGCTGAATTGTCACTTCTGTGATCTCCCAGCTATGCCAGCTGCCAGCCAAAAAATCGGTTCTTCAAAGGGCCAGCAAAATTATAAAGACATAGGTTTTGTTTTGAATATATATGCATTAGATAGGCAGACATGTAAAAAAGTAGCTACTTAATACTTTCATATGTCTTTCATGCAGTTTTTGTTAGTAATACATTATTAACATACAAGAGATCACACTGCAACAATTTCCCACACTTTTACATATTCTTCAATAATTGTTTTCAAAAGGGAGAATGCTATATGGGGGCTTATTTTATCTTTTACTGAACCTTTAGCCATATTATTATTATGTATTTTAGTGTCCTGCCCGCTTCGTCAATGAGTAGTTGTGTTTTGTTGTAGACATGTATCAAAATTCAAATTGCCTTGTGCAACCCTCAAGGGCCATTTTACAGTCCTTAAACTGGTGTATAAAGTAAAATTATTCACTTTCTACATTGTGCTATTTAATTTAAATTTTTGAACAAATATATTTTATTTAAACTATAAATAAAAAAGACTCTGACCTTCAATATATGGGCGATTATGAATTTCGACCGAGGGTTGATGAGCGAATGTAGTCATTGTTACAAACTGGAGCCGACCATTTCTTAGAAGTGTCATTATTTAATGCTGAATGACATATGAACAGCTGGTAGTTATCCTGATTCCTTTCAAAATTTGTTATGACTGATTGGGATTATATTGATAAACATTAGCTTATGAAGCAGGGCTTTAACCAACTACGCTACCAACCAGTCTCACTGAAGTGGCCATAGTATTCGCTCACAAGCATTTTATACTGTAGTAAGCAAATGTATAGATTCAGTTCAGAATTTACATGGCCTTAATTTGCTGATATCTAACTAATGTTTTATTGTTAATTTTTGTACAAAAATAAAGTGGTAAATGGTATAACAGATTTGAGCTATATTCCTTCTTTTGATTTGTCGTGTCCTTAATTTTCTGTAATCTCTGATGCGTAAATATTTCATTGAAGCGTCTGTTGAAGGTTTTAACTTTTTTGAAACCAAGCGTGTCTCCATCAGAGTTTTTAATAACTAGATTTTGAACTGAATTAATGAAGAATGTAGTATTTTTTTTTACTTCTACAACATGTCTAATACACGAAGGTAAACAAAGAAATTGTGTTTTTGGACAGTTTATTTAGAAGACATAGTCATCATTAAATTCAAATTGGAATGTCTGAAACTAAATATCTCTGGAAAAACATTTTGTGTTTGTGTTGGAGAGGAGTTTTTTCTGGCTTGTATATGATGCTATATAAGATCTGTAATATCCCATCTTCAAGTATCCATAACATGCAATTCTTCTTAAAATAAAGATTTGGCTCTGTACAAGTACCTAAAACGAAAACAAAATTATTTTATTATTTTAAGATGTGTGATTTGGTTAATCGACAAATGCCAAAATACAAAGTTGCATATATTTCTGCTAGAATGACAACTGACAGGACTTTAATTTTAACAATGAACACTATGCAGTGACATGCAAAATGCTGCAGTCATATAGACGTAAACGTCTGATAAATGTTGACCAAAGTCGTTTCTAGACATATGATTTGTCTAACAATTAAATTTTGCTTTCCAATATGAAACAAATTTATGTCAATCAAGTAAATGTTTGAAACTGCCTAGAATTGTAGCTCCGAATAGCATAATATTTGAGTAGTACAAGGCTGATTTTTTACCTGTATGATATTATATTTTCATAAATATTGCATCAAGAAACTTAAAACAGCTTTCGCATTAGGCTTTCAGAACAATACTTATAGTCTTTCTCAAGATTTTATTACATTTATGATTAACCCGGTAGTACATACGAGATAATCTGTAACACCAGTTCATGCGCATGGACTAAGAGTCCACTACTAAAAACCTTCGGAGTGGTCTCGCGATTGTAGAGCACGGAGTAATGCGTGCAGACTGTGAGTCCGCTAATACATTGTCAAGCAGCACCATTTGCAGTGTGCGACCATATTTATGCTCTCATTTACACCATACAATAATGTACATTTTTATTATTAACTAATCAATGTATTTATTAAGAAATAAAGCCATTAGAAATAATTAGTTTATATATATATATTGATTATTCAGAAATGCAGACTCTCAGTCCGTGATGTGTGCACTGGAGGGTTAATATTCTAAGAAATAGCCTGAAATAAATCAGTAAAAATTGTGATGGTCAGTTATATTGGTTTAATTAGAGGAGGAGTAGGAAAAAGACTGAGAGGTGAAATTAGTTGTTGGCTCCAAAGTGGAATTTAGTTTCTTGCACCACAGCCCTTTCTCTTATAAGCTGGCTATTTTATAAACAGCTCAGTACAAGTAATGATTGTTACATGATTTTTAACACTAATTGATAATTATGTTAAGGTGACATTTTCCTTAACTGCCAAGCCACTGCCAGTAAAGTCGACCCAGTCCTATAGTAGACATACAGTTCATCAGGGTCTAAAATGTGCTTTTCTTTTTCACCTGTATGGCTCGTGTACATTATTATGAATTATATTGAATTCTGGGTGATTATTAACCCTCGGACTGGAACACTAGCCATGTTGCACCTTTCCGCTCTTGACCTTTATTACAATGTATCATTCAATGATATTGACAAGATTTATACACTTCTGGTAATGGAAAGAGTTGCTGGTTGTTATGATATACTTGTTTCATCTGGAACTAAAGAAACACGGCTGAATTAGTTGCTTTTAGTAAAAAATGGTAAATTTAGCCATGTTGCACTTTTACGCTATTGACCTTTATATATTTTATCTTAACAATATCGAAAGGATTTATGCACCACTGGAAACAGAAAGAGTTGCTGTATAACCCATGAAAAAATGTAATAAGATTCTCAAGAAAGAAATAAAAATTGCCAATATGAAGAAAGCAACATATATACGAGTATTCTGGAGAAATTTCATCCATCATCCATGAACCCTTAAGCTGACAGCGTATGGACACCATTTCACAAATAAATTTATTTTTATAGAGCATGGTTTTTTTTTTTAAATTTTAGTACTAGTTAGAATTCTATAGTGATTACTTAACATCTTTAGCAAATTAAAAAAAAATAATGCTACGGAGAACACAAATTTGTACATAAACATACTACAAATGGTTATATTTGTATAATTCTTTCCTGCCGCAAATTAATATGTAATATTTTCATATTTTCTAAAACTAGATGAAATTTTATATATTTTGGCTATCTTGGAATTTTGAATGTAGGCCTAGTGATATTATATTGTTTCCTGGGAAACCCCCAAATCCTGCTTTTGTTTATCAGGAAGCTTTTTCAAGATATCAGGTTACATAGCATTAAAAAAAAAAGAAAACATGTATTTATTTACAACAGGGGCCTTGTAGATTTGTTGGCTGATTTTTTGTATAGTAGTAACATAGCTAAGAAACTATGTTACTTTTTTTACTATATGATTGTGCGTTTTTTAGTGGTAAAGCTGGAAAATATGAAAATCAGAATAATATTTTTTCTGTAAACATGTGGAAGCATTGGAAATATTCAATCATGAAGAATCCAATGCTAACAAATAACTGTTGAACAGAAATATGATAAATTAAAATGAACATCAAATTATTAATCTATTTGCAACAAGCAACAGTTATAATCTATACCTATAAAAGGCAAATATCACTGACTCATTCACTCATCGCTGTAACTAAAAAAGCACTAAGCCTACAAGGCTGAAATTTTTTAGAGTCAAAGGTCTTATGTTGTAGATGTGCAATAAGAAGGGATTTTGAAAAATTTTAGTAAATCAAAGATGGCAGCCTTTTTTAGTGCCAACAATTTTAAATGCCAAAAACAGCGTTTCTCTAATTGGATTGTAGTGGCTAAATGAACGGTTCAATAGCAAAACTAACAACATTTTCTGTGTCTGATACAAGACGATCTACAACTTTGGCCCTATGACTTTTTGCTCTATCTCACCTCCTTCATCCTTAGGTAGAGATAGATTTTCAGTTTGTGCGTGTAAATCAAATTGGTTAGTTTACGGCCTCTAAGAGTAGACTTACAGATTTTTCTAGACTCTGAAACTTTGTTATCTAGGAGAACATACTGTATTCAGTGGGAAAATATACAATTTAATCTGAACACATGTATAGCCAGGTCATAGGACATGGCTAGAAACAATATTTTATTAATTCAGTCAAATATAGTAATTCGTGCCCTCTAAAAGTAGACTTACATATTTCTCTAAACTTTTAAACTTTTTTATCCAAGAGAACAAACTAATTTCAATCGGAAAATTTTAAATTTAATTTTAACACATGTATAGCCAGTTCATCTGGCTAAACATGGCAAGAACCCCGACATTTCATTGAGTTAGAGTCAAATGCCGTGCTTTACGGCCTCTAAAAGTAGATTTTTTTAGGCAATCAAACTACAAGAAGAAATATATATATATATATAAAATCAATTTACCACTCATCACTATTTCTCCAAAACTATTCGTCTAACTGACTTGAAATTTTGTATATAGGTTTATCTTGGCTCCTAGAGGCTCAATAAGAAAGGCTTTTCCTCTCCGAACTCAGGACTCCGTCCCACTGGCCTCCAAAATTCCCATGGTATTCTTATGGAGCTATTAAAAATAATTGCGTACATTAGTAAATTATTCATATACTAAATGCTATAGATTGGATATTAGTTTAATAAATTGTTTTTCAAAAACAAAGTATTTAGTTAGATTTACTTTAAGTAATTTTTTAATGTTCTTCAATTTATTAGAATTTTTAATTATATCTTGATTGCAAGTCTTCAAACTCAATGTTATGACTGGTTATAACATTATAAATATCTTGTAAGTTTATAATGACAATGTAATAACACAGTTAATAAAATAGTATATGTCGTGCTAATTCAATATGACTTACAGAGCTAAAGAAATGAACAATTGAGTAGTTTAATAAACAAAGAGAAACTACTGTACTAAGTGTAAAATTGTAAACTATAACCACTTCCTAAAATTACAACAGATATTATCAATAGTTTTATTGATAGTAATAATTTCTAAGACTGTAATTAATTGGGGGTTGAGAAGGAGCAAATTAAGCCTCTAACCATAGCATAATTTTCACAGCTAATCTAACAATACCTGATAATACACTTAAACTTCTGCACGTCTCAAGTGATAATGTAGCCATATCTGTTGTTACTTTGGATGTTATTCATGCCATTTCTTTACAAAAATCTAACACATAATATGTTTATACCTAAATTTATATTATGATCAAGTTGATGTATATATACTGTACATACGTATCAAGCTTCTTAAGAGAAGGTTTGAGGCCTTAAGTTGTGTTACTGGTTGTCAAATAACAACTTTAATGGTTTCAGGGCTTCAGTAATATTACTTGAAAAACATATTTTTAATCCAAATAGTTACCGGTATCTAACTGGTTCTCTAGCACTCGCTCCTGACTTGCGGATTAAGGAACGAGTGCTAAAAAAGATGATTATACATTAAAATATCCAATTCCACATAATGTAATAGTAAAATATTTAACATTTTCGTTCATCATAATTTATTGAAGGTGGTGCAACCGGTTTCCGGTGGGTGAATTATTTCCCAATGTTACAATCAAAATTAGTTAACGTACCTTCCCTTGAGACAGGAAAAATATAACAAAATTTTTTAACCAGAACATTAGAACTTGTGCCCTTATGAAGTTGCAAATTTAGCTGATTTTAAATCAGCATTAAGACAAAACCATTCATAGTACAAATTTAATTTTTTATAACTTTTTTTATAACAAATTTAATGTTTTTACTTTAATAATTATAAATATTTTTACATTTTAAAAACAAAAAAATCTTAATCCCTTCAGTTATGTCATAAAAAATAAATTTGAACATTGTACGGGTTTGTCTTAATGTTGATTTAAATTAGCTAAATTCACAAATTAGCTTCGTAAGGCCACAAGTTGTTATGTAGTGGTTAAACAATTTTTAAATATTTTTCCTGCCTCAAGGGAAGGTACGTTAACTAATTTTGATTGTAAAATTGGGAAATAATTAACTCAGAAAAAACCGACTGCATCACCTTAAATCAAAACATATTTAAACAAAATAATGCCATAATTCTCTTCATTGGCTTTATTAACTTTAAATTCCCTTAGTTTTTAAAATTGAAATGACAATTTTAAGACTTATACAATCTTAAACACATTGAATACCTTCAGATCAGTAAGCAGATCTGAAACCTACAACACTAGTATACATCATTATGAGCGTTGCTGAGTACTGGACAGTGATTAGATTAGTAATAGTATAAGTTCCTTGGTATACTGGGCTAGGCTGTACAGAACCAGAGTTTTACTTGGCCCTTTCTAATGATGATTTTATCTTAGTAGCCCCACAACTCTGGTCCACAGCTTCTTTCTTTAACAACCAAGTTGTTTTGGTTGATCTGTCTGGTAAGAATCCTAGTTAGCAATGCTGCACAATAGTTGAAAAGAAAAGTAACAAACTTGCCAAAGCAAATTCAAATATTTGAAACTGTTAACAACTGTAACTGAGGCGCCAGACAAGTCATTAGTACTGTATTTATGGAACAGATATAACGACATGTGATTTTATAATCATAGGTCGATCTGTGATCATGGTTATTAGCTCAGCTCTGTGTTCAATAGTATAATAACTAATAACTAACTTAATAAACTCACAGTCACCTTGCCACATCAGACTGAGCACTGAGCAATTCTGTAACGTACTCTATATTAGGTAAACGGATTCTGGCTTATTCTTACTCATACTTATTCTTATTCTTATTGTCTTATTTCATATGAAACGTCAAATTTGAGTCTTTTTTGGAGGATTTCACACCTTCTGATAGTACCTTAATTTTGCTTAAATTTGTAGGACTTGCAAACATAAAGTACTTTGAACATCTCTTCAGAATAAAACTGACAATTGAAACAAAATAAAATATTTATGTTTCTTATTGTGTGTCCATAAAACACTTTCAAAAAAATTTTATCACATTTTATTAATTATCTCTATCTAAAAATCTAAATTAGACCTAATAAACCATTACTCAAATCGATAAAGGGCTGCATGACAAGTAAATTCCAACAAAGGAATTACTGTTGGAATATTTCCAACATTATTGTGATAATAATATTGTTATAGTTTAGTAATATATAAGTTTCGTTTAGGGTGTAATTCTACTGTATTTAAGATGGCTTTTTTAACTGTTTTTAATTAAGTTTATGTTTAATTGAAAGTGAGGAGTTCATTTAGATCGTTCATTTTAATCTCTACTAATTCATATCAGTTTTAAACCTAGACCATTAATTGAGAGTCATTAAAATAGCATTTGTTTCTGTGGCGTTTATTGGTTCAAAAATCAAAACATTCTTTTTGTCTGCATTGATTTAGCTAAAATATGAATATATATCATGTAAACTAGGCATGACATAATATACAATATATATCATGCAAAATAAACTTTCAATTTGTTATTCATTTTCATTTCTAAGATGACGATCGTAGAGATATGGGCGAATATGAGGAGTGAAGTAGATGAACGAGTACAGTCATTGTTACTATTTGTGTTTGTCTTAGTTCAGAAAAGACTATTTATTAAGAGCCCACTATCCAGGGTAACTATGGGACCTACAGCTTTACGTGGAATCTGAACCACGTAGTGTTGGTATGATTTTCAGCTAACTAACTAGTCTGACACTCAGTTCTCTTCCCTACACAACATCTGAACCTTGACTACCATCCAACATGGACACCCCAGACTTCTCTAGTAGTGTCCACGTGGATGGCAATTAAGCAGACGCTGTATCCGTATTAAGAGGACCGAGCATAGAAGTTATCGCTTACAATCTCCCAAACATTTTATTTTAAATTTCATTAAGTTTAAAAATATTTACAAGAAGAAAATCAAGTACACTACCACTGCTTGTGGAGTTTAAAGCATCAGTCATTTTGGTGCGTTTGTCTAATGATTTGATATTCTAATCACGGTTAGAGCACACTCGTGTTAAATCACAAGTGAGTAGGAATGGTTATCACGAAGAGGTAATTCTATCACTAGTCATGAGTCCCCTGGCCTATACTCACTCTGGAAGCTGCTCCGAGTTATTTTTACTGTCATTGCCAATAATGGCAATAAATATTTTTATTTATTGCCATTAATAAAATTTTGAATTACCATATTCAAAATTTTATTAATGTTTCGTGTGAGCCTTCACTATTGTTATACCCTTTTTGAACATTACATTGCTAAAAAATATGAAATAAAAATTTTTACTGTAAAAAATAGTACTGTAAAAATTGTAATCATACAGCATGATAGATTTAGTTAATGAATCTGACCAACCTTTGAATGATTGTTGCATTTTTACCAGAGAACAGAGAAATGAATAGAATAGGTATGTCTATTACATACCTAATGCATTACAAGCTGTGGTCCCAATTCTGCCATCTTGATGTGCAAAAATACAGTGGATGAAGTAAAAATTTAAATTACTCTTTACGAATATATCGCTTGGCTGACTAATAACAATTCTCATACTTTGTATGATGATGGAGGATTAAACAAGAATGCTAATAGTATTAGTATTTATTAGATATTTGTAATAGTTAATCTCAAAATCATTATTATATTTTTACTTTTATAAATGTGTCATGAAAACTTGATCTTATCCAACTTGTGTTCTGTTTTGTCAGAAAAATTTTGCCAGTGAGAAAGTTTTAGTAAAAGAATCAAAGTTTATGTTTCTGGAAACTATAACTAATTATAGCAAAGCGTTTCTATATATTGCATGATAAAGATGGCATTCAAATGAAAGAAAACTCTTATCATGAGCTCAGATTATCGCTGCTGCCACTCTTGCATATACTGAATGCCATATTTATTGTTTTTTTTTTTTTTTTTTTTTTTTGTAACATAGATAAAATTATACACATGAACAGCATTATTTATCGACCTACCCTTTTATTATATTCCACTGTACAGTTAACAAGAGCTGACACAATTGAACAATGTTGCACACAATAATAAAAAGTTTTATGAGCATTGTAAATAAAAAAAATAATAAATAAACCATACCATTAGACAATAGTAGTAGAACTCCATATTTATATGATGATATTTGAATTAACACCCAATTAAATTCACTAAAAGTAAATAATAACAATCTTAGTAAAAATGTAAACGACATCTTAGTTAGAACAAACGTGAATAATCTTATATTTCATAATACACAAAGAATCATTTGACAAAGAGAACAATTTAGCATTATTTATTTATAAATCTTTGTGTATAACTTACCAGTAATAGGTGTTGTTAACAACAATTTTTCTGGTATTGACAACAAATTGCAGAGCTGCTTGACATACTTATTGACTGTCCAACACGTTTATTGTTAGTTAATTGTTAATTTTCTAAACCAATTACTAAACCATATACAGTAACATGATTTAAACCAAGTACCACCTAAGACTTTATGCTCTTTGTTGCAGTCTTTAGGGATGTAGTGTGGAGGGGGTAGCACACCATATTAGTGTTCCAACAGTGATTAGGAGCCTAGCTCCATGTCCTCCTATTTATTTCTGTGTTTTGTGATTTTTAACTGGTAGTATCGGCCAATTCTGGTCCTCATAACAAAATAAATCTTAACTTGACAAAACTTTTTTCAATAATATCTATCTTTTTGCAAAAACATTAACTTTGGTACTTCTGTAAAACCATTAGTGTAAATAAGGAACAAAGCACCCAAACTATTTCTAATGCTTCGTTTTTTATAAAGGTCAACAAATCTATTTAATCATGTAACCTGTGAACATAGAAAGGAATCAACAAATAACTATATGCAGATATCTGAAACAACTAACTGTAGTCGTGTTTTGATAAGTACTGTAATAGTTAAATTGGCATGTAACATTGAATACCTTCTCGAAGTTATCAAATTGTGCCAATGTAAGCCTGTACTCTGTAATATTAGCTCATCTTGTCAGAGTAACTGTTTCTAGTTTGGCCGTAATATCCTCATGGCCTCAAGGTTTACATTAATTGGATTTATAGAATTTTTAATACAATTAACATATAACTCTTAAATAATTCAGGAATAGTTTATTAATCAATCGTTACAAGAGATGATCAGAAGTTTGTTGATTGTTGCAATAGGGGTAGAGGAATTTAGTTCCAATAATGTTTATTTCTTGACTAAAACCCCAAATAAATCATCGACATTTGGAACGCCATCTTGATTTGCAAAAATAAATATGAGCTTGGCCTTTATTAATTACATTAGGGTCATTTTATTGCATTTGTCAATTTGAATAGAATATTTTGTAATAAATTTATTAATACTGGTTTGTGCAGCAACACTATATCAGATGCCAAGTTTGTTTAGGCTAGGGAAAAATAAATTGGATGGATTGAAATAAGAAATAAATCAAGTAGTTATAATTAAATTTTATAGACGTTTAAATGAAAATATATCTGCTATAAATATTTTGTAATTAAATGTTGATGGGATAAAATTTATAAAGATTGTGAACAGTAGTTAGAGTTTTAAATATTTGCATATATATTTGTTATGTAGAACCAATATATTAGTATTTTTTTCGCTTTTATCCTCATGGCTCTTTTTCACTTGATTTTCATCTAGTGGGAACAAACACAAAATTATTCAAGCCTTAAGTTAAAAACTTAGCTATTGAATATATTCTTGTCTTTTAATTATCAGATTATTATTTATTAGGTGTGGCTATTTAAGTAATGCAGCTGAAATGTATATCTCCAGTAGGGGAAGTTATGATCAGTATCCTGGGCCATTGGAATGGTCATTCATCATGCAGCCATAATGACACAGTTGTTGAGTGTATGATTATGTTACTAAACCAACTGTCCAGAATTAAAAATAAAAATTATAGACAGTCCTAAGAAAAGGGATTTTAGTTATTTTTGCTCAAATATTTTAATCCTCTTCTTTAAAATTTGAAAACAGAATATATTTGAAATATGATTGTAAAAGATTAAATATGGCTTTTAATACAGCATTACGATAATAATATTATCTTTTAGAATTATTTTTTCAAGTTTTGTATCTTTTCCGTTTTAATGGAAAAAAACCAAATTATCCTAAGATTTTCAGAAATATTAAATCCTTAACTTTATTCTTGTATAAAACATCTTCATGTAATTATTTTTCATAATTAATTACCTTTCAAATTAGCAGTTAACAAAATAATTATATTTATTTAATTATTGATTAAAAGAAAAAAATACTTCCTATAATTGATTAAATCCTTTTAGATTCCTTGAAGTAGGAAAATGTTGACACCTCTTTAAATCCATTTTTATTTTTAGAGTAAACAGTTCTGTCATTGAAATACTTTAGGGTACTGTGCTTAGTCGGATCATAATGTTGGAACATGTAGCATAATGTTGGATTGTAGTAAGTCAAATAGCTGTTTAGCCTTATGTGATTTTAAGATCTAATTGTATAAATAAATGTATGGAAGATAATAATATTAACTTAAAATTACCTTTCTTATCAAATTAGGAAGGGTTACTGGACATAATGAATTTAAATTGCGTAAAAAACCTTAAGATCTCATGATATTTTTCTCTAATTTTAGCATTTTCAAATTAAATGTCATTCACCTATATTTAGAATTCTTCTAAATAAATTAAAAGTTCTTCTAAGTGCAGCTTTTAATTTTATGCTACTCTGTGGAAAAAGATTGTTGGACTGCATCCAACAATGATGAAAATATATCAATAAGTCAAGTTGTACATGTTTTTGCTATTATCATAATATATAAATCTAAATTTGTTAGAATACAGCAACGGGTAAAATGTATTTGTGTGTAGCAAATTGGCTGTCTGTGAATTCACAAATCTTGGCTATATTTTGTGAAAGTTGAAACCACTGACTTGCTGTCCCACATTGGCCAAATTCTTCCTTGCCAAAACCTGTGTGTGACCTTTACAAACTAGTTGATCGCCCCTTCAGACAAAGTGCTTACTTCTTAAACATATTACTCCACTTTTGTTTCTCTGAATGATTCCATTTTTTTTTTTTATATATATTTAATTTAATTTCGGTTGGGTGTTTATCCTTATAACTGTAATATATATTGAAGTTCTAATAATAAAATTATCATACTTCTGAGATTCCACCAATTGTATTGAGAGTATCAAACTACTAAGAAGTTTGAGCTATAAAGTATGTACTGCAGATCGTATGTGCATGATCAACCCTAGATGTGTTAGTTAAAGACAATCTATTTGATAAGCTTGTTTGAAAATTAATTTACTGTTAACTTGCTTTACATGTTCAGATTAATGCTTTGCAAAAGGAATTGCAGGTCTAGGATTAGTTCTATGAACCACTACATTTTTTTGACAAACCAACTTCAAATGGCATGTTAAGAGTGAAGGTATACCATATATATATATGTCCTGTGTAGTAAGGTATACCTAGGTATAAATACAATACAAGTCTTCAATGTTGTAGTAGCATACTAAAAGAATAATATTCGACAAATTTGAGTATTGTCTTCATAGTTTATTTCAACGGCACACTATATTTTTGTTACAAATTTCTTCTGCTAAACATTATTTTCAAATGCTATATGTAAAAGAAATAAATCATTTGGATTGACATCGTTTCATTTTATTGTACATGTTTACTAATGAAAATGCTTATAGTAACGATTGAAACATTTGAAGAAATATATATAACCTAATGAAATGTGTCAGGATTGCAAAAAATTGGAATGGAGGTGGAGAAGTTTTGATTTTTACATGTCATTCTAGACATGTGGATTCATGGCTGCAGGAATTGATGCTGGTTTTTGGAAGGCTGATAGCTGATTTTTCTTACAAATCATCTCCAAACAACTAAAACTGAAGTTTTACGCATTGGTGTCCCATAAGCTTTTCTTGGAATTGGTACTAAAAGCACTGATGTATCTGTAAAGGGAAGTCCTGAAGCTTAATGTTATATAAATGAAACTAAACTGAATACTATAAGTTGATTAGTTTTCCTCACACATAGTTCAATAATTGTACTGTTGCAGGGGCAATGGGTGACCTGCAGCACTTCTGCCTTCGGTGGAACAACTATCAATCCAGTATCACTTCAGCCTTTGAGAATCTCAGGGATGATGAGGACTTTGTGGACGTGACATTGGCATGTGACGGCAAGAGCCTGAAAGCCCACCGGGTGGTTCTCTCTGCATGTAGCCCGTACTTCAGGGAATTGCTCAAGGTAACAACTAACCCTGGGTGAGAATTTTATTAAAATTAACCTCCATTAAAATTAAAGTCGACGCATCAACCTTTTTTTCTGCCACTCGAGCGATAAAGTACGATGTATTGATCTTTTGCCAGAATTAACTTAAAATAGTCATAGTTCAGTTTAAAGTTTTTTTTATAAATCAATCGACAAGGTTAACAGTTTATTTGATACCTCACTTTAATCTAACTTGTCATTAGGAACAAAATAAACAGCTAACAAACATTTGTGTTGTCAATGTCTGGACTGGATTGGTGTTGCTATTAGTTGTGCAGAAACATTCAAACTGTTGTGTTTATATTTTGTCAGTTCACATTGCTTGTACGCCATAATAATAATAATGTGCAAAGAATTTGGATCTGAAGTTGTAAAAAACATTAGAAAAACTCAATCATTTTAGTGAAAGAAATGACTTTAAAAACGCATATGACTGAATATGAAAGTAGTGTATACAGCTAGGTTTAGTGTTGATATTTTTTTGGTCATAATCTTATCATAACACTTATCTAAGTGAATAATTTTTGTATACATTCATGCACATGAAATTCTCCACAATTTGTATATTTTAGAATTATTTTCAATGGATTTGCCAAACTTGTGCCGATAGTCCCAACTTTGAAAACGTCTTTTAAGGGTCAAAAATTGTGTTCAAGTATGTAAGAAAATGTTATTAACCAAGATAGTATTTTTTATTAATATATATTTATTTTGCGTTTTTTTCTGATATATATAATATTTCATAAAATATTTTCTATTCTTTATTAATTTTTAATTAAATGCTTACAGAAGGTTCTAAAAGCCCCTGTCACTTTAAGGTTTTATATTGTACATTTAGAGGGTTACACTACTATACGCCATTGGAAAGAGTAGATCTGAAAATATATTGTGTTTATCACTAATCACACTCTCCGCCCTGAAACATACTCCTCCACTGAGCCAGCCATATTTATCATTACTTTTTATAGAAGAAAACAAAATTAAACCAATTACAAACATTAAGATGGTTTTGTAACAACTTAAATGACATCCTAAATCATCACTATTCCTTTGATCCCATATCTATAATGACTTTCCAGATTGTTCTTACTATTTATAAGCACTTTTCATATCCCTGAAAGAGTTAAGTAGCATTGCAACTTTGATGATTTATTCATTCCATAATTTTTTCAGTGTGTAAAGTTTTACTCACTGAAAAAATTATGTTTAGTTTGAGTCATAGTTAGTTTGGAATTCAGATACCCCAGCAGTCTTGTTAGAAATAAACAGACCATCCTCTGAAACATAGTTTTATGACAGTTACTGAATGAATAATTTGTTTCTCTTTAAACATTCCTATGAACACTTTTATTTAAATAATTACATAACCAATCTGCCATTTAAAAATGTTGTATTGATAACTCGACTGAGTGTCTGCTTAGATTGACTGAGACTGAGTGACTGTCCTAGATTGTTTCCGTTTAAATTGAAGGATGAAATTTCATCCTTCAATTTTAATGAAGGATGAAATGAAGTAGTTGTTGTTAAACTAGCTCAAGAATATAAAATTTTGAGGATACTCCATCAGCTGGTTAATCAACACTTCCAAACACAACTATCAGTAGCCCCTCCGCCCTCATTACACAAGTCTACACTCACATACTTCTACCACTAACTAGACAAGGTACTGTGAGGAATGACAAACAGGCCAGTCTGGCATCTCGTGATTAGACACAGAAACTCATAAATTAAGTAATTTCTCTTCTCAGTGGTTAGAATTTTCACTATCAAACACATGCAGCTGTTATTCATTATTAAGTGAATTATCAAGCTATCACTTAAATTTAGTTTAAAACATTTCAAGGGTAGTTTAATTTTTTCATAGCAACTAAGTTCATAGATATATTTTTAATTTAAAAAAAAAATGTATTTAGACAAGTTGTGTAGGTTATGCTGAACATTGTTGGCAGGTTTGTGGCTGTCAAGATTTCTGATGACGCGCTATCAACAGGTGGAATGTTGTGCTCGGCCTATACAAACAGTGTAGTTCACTGATATATGTTTCTTCTATTGCCTCCAACCAATTTTACATAGTCACTGAAAACTAATGGTCCTTCGATCAAACTTAGAAACAAATATGATTATCAGCTTCCTTTAATGGGGATGAACAGAATAGAAAAAAATATTGTTCTAAATTATTTCACAATCCATGTTAACCCTAGATCCGTGATCATGACATTGGACTTGTAATTCAACTTTGAGGTAATATAAAACATAGCGTAATGTAATTAGTAGCGTTTGATCTACAGTAGTAAACAATTGGCAAGCAAAATACGAACCCAGTAAACAAGTTCCGTTAAAAACCCCTCCGCCGGGTCTTCATTTCACCTTCCCTACACGATCTTAGCCGCTGTGACAGATTACCATGCTTTTGTTCTCAGCCTCTTGTTTGTCAATAAAGCAATAAAATAAATATATCCTCAACGGAGGTGAACAGCCGTTAATTTTATGCCATTATGTTTACTAACAAAAGTACAACAAAAATAAGAGTTTGGTATAACAAGTTTTCATGAAATAGTTTTTTTTTCACCAACATACTTTATTTCAAAATAAAACCTAACAAATACAGGTGTTTTAAATTTAAAATGGTACATTTTTTCTATCGATATTCTCAAAGTATGTTTGTCAGCATATAAATTAGTAAAAAATTCAATTTTCATTATTTTTTCTAATACAATATCAATTCTTATTCTCAGTAAAACGCAATTTTAGGATATACTAGCTGAACCCGGCGGACGTTGTCTCGCCTTTCATTTTTCATTGACATACCAAAATAAAGCAATAAAAAGAATCATAGAAAAAACCATGCTACACTCTCAAGGTGAAATGTAGAACTACAATAAATCAACACATATACAGTACTGTTGTTGTGAGAACTTCAATCTGCTTATGGCATGTGAAACTACATTAAACCACACAGTCATATGTTTTTTGTAAACAATTCAGATTCTCCATTTGAATAACATGGGATCTTTAGGAGCCCGTGGGGCGGGACCCTTGTGGACGGATCTGCATCAAACTTCACAGAAACCATCTCGGGAGTATACAGGACAACATCCTAAAGTTTCATGGCTATCGGTTGGATGGTTTGGCAGCGCATAAACTTCAAACATATATACAAACATCCTCTTTTATAAATATAGATTTACTAGCTGTACCCGCCCGCTTCGCCGGTCATAATATTGAGTTTGATTTAGAACCTAATAGCTGAAAGAATTAGAGCATTTTTGCTTCTTCTACCAATATTAGATTTTTTAGGAGGCATGTCATAAAAAGTAAACTGCAAAACAAATAATTATTTATTTTTTATTTTCACGTTTCACCACATATTTTAATTACCGAGGAAAAAAGGTCGATATCGATATTCTCAAAGTATGTTTGTCAGCATATAAATTAGTAAAAAATTCAATTTTCATTATTTTTTCTAATACAATATCAATTCTTATTCTCAGTAAAACGCAATTTTAGGATATACTTGCTGAACCCGGCGGACGTTGTCTCGCCTTTCATTTTTCATTAACATACCAAAATAAAGCAATAAAAAGAATTATAGAAAAAAAACATGCTACACTCTCAAGGTGAAATGTAGAACTACAATAAATCAACACATATACAGTACTGTTGTTGTGAGCACTTCAATCTACTTATGGCATGTGAAACTACATTAAACCACACAGTCATATGTTTTTTGTAAACAATTCAGATTCTCCATTTGAATAACATGGGATCTTTAGGAGCCCGTGGGGCGGGACCTTGTGGACGGATCTGCATCAAACTTCACAGAAACCATCTCGGGAGTATACAGGACAACATCCTAAAGTTTCATGGCTATCGGTTGGATGGTTTGGCAGCGCATAAACTTCAAACATATATACAAACATCCTCTTTTATAAATATAGATTTACTAGCTGTACCCGCCCGCTTCGCCGGTCATAATATTGAGTTTGATTTAGAACCTAATAGCTGAAAGAATTAGAGCATTTTTGCTTCTTCTACCAATATTAGATTTTTTAGGAGGCATGTCATAAAAAGTAAACTGCAAAACAAATAATTATTTATTTTTTATTTTCACGTTTCACCACATATTTTAATTACCGAGGAAAAAAGGTTAACACCAAATACAGATCACGTGATCAAGTAAAAGTAGTGTGTGCTACACTCTCAAGGTGAAATGTAGAACTACAATAAACCAAAACACATACAGTACTGTTGTTGTGAGAACTTCAACCTGCTAATGGCATGTGAAACTACATTAAACCACACAGTCATATGTTTTTTGTAAACAATTCAGATTTTCCATTTGAATAACATGGGATCTTTAGTAGCCTGTGGGGCGGGACCCTGTGGACGGATCTGCATCAAACTTCACAGAAACCATCTCGGGAGTATACAGGACAACATCCTAAAGTTTCATGGCGATCGGTTGGATGGTTTGGCAGCGCATAAACTTCAAACATATATATATATACAAACATCCTCTTTTATAAATATAGATATATACTTCAAAGTAAAGAATCACAATATTTGATGTAAATTGTGTGTTATTTAGCAAATTTTTCAATTTTTTCATGCTTACAAATTTTTTACAAACATCACTTATAACAAAATATTTGCACATATTTCACAGTAAAAAAACTATAATGTATTCTATAGTAAATATAATTTCCTACAAAAAGCATATTTTTATTTATTTTTTTGCTTTTGTTTTTATAACAAAAATATATAAAACTGTTGTACTACAAATTTGAGCCATGTATGTTTACTAATCAAACTATTTTCAACAAGACATTCATTTTTCATTAATTAAATTATTTGTGATTTGTGTTCAGGATTTAACTATACACATTTTACTTATCTTGGAATCATTTATACATTTTTTCTAACAAGTCTAAGGGATAAAAGTTACATAAACAGTATGCAGCGTCAGAAATTTTTTTACTCTACTCAAGATTTCAATTATTCACAATACACATTACCCAATTTTTAATATTATTATGTAAAAGTATGTTTTTGGAGAAGAAAAGCAATACGGAGATTTATAATGTATGGCCCCATTTACTTTTTTTTAATTTACAAGAGAAGCTTTCAACACGCGCCAAAACAGGCTGCACAGAAGATGGTTTTTGCATTGTTTGGATCTAGGCTTAATCCTCATTTTTACAATTCAGTTGTTAGTAAACAAAAGTTCTTAAATCATGTTGTTTGACTGTTCCAGAGCACACCGTGCAAACACCCAGTCATAGTCCTGCAAGATGTTATATTTGAGGACCTGCATGCTCTTGTCGAGTTCATTTACCATGGAGAAGTTAACGTCCACCAAAAAGCGCTGCCTTCGTTCCTCAAGACGGCAGAAGTTCTGCGAGTCAGTGGTCTCACACAACAGTCTGAAGTTCGAGAAGAGGTATATCAAAACAATATTCAAAATATGTTTTTATTTTAAATTATATTTAATACATCAAAGTATTGAAAAGTGGAGAAGTATCTAATTGTAACAGAGAATACCGTATGAAAATGGTCCGGTGGTACCAAATAACGAACTTAGTATAAGTAAAATATCAGGAAGAGGGCAGAGTAGTGAAACATTGCCGTTGAAAATTTCTCTGGATTTAAGAGGATACAGGGCTTTCTATCAGACATAACTTCATGCATTATTTTATACCTATATCAATAGTCTCAATGTTTTTGTAAATGACAAGTTGCCTAAATTAATCATTGTTGGAAACTCCAGATCTATTTTTGTTAAAAATTAAGAATTAAATGTATCAATTAAAAAAAAAGAGTATAAATACAATTACAAATTCTACCCAGATAAAATAGTTATTTGTTCATGAGGACACTTCAAAATCAAAACATTTTTCAAATCAAATTAATCAAGAACTATAAAACTGTTGGTTTGGGGTTTTATTTTGGTTGCTAATCATAACATTTTAGTTTTGCTCATATTTCATTTTCAGTTTCATTATTTTTTAAATATCTTTATGCTTATGTATGATACATGCAAAATATAATAAAAAATGTGCGTTTAGGTACATTCTTTTATATAATACGTAGCCGTTTTTTTCTTTAACAAAACTCCTTACTTATTTCTTGACTAATTTTAATTAGCCTTTTCAGGCGTAAAGACGTCATGACGTCCCAATTTGCGTGACTGAGAGGAGTATTAAGGGTTGAAAAAAAAAATGTTGTAGAGGAGTAAAAAATAACATTTTGAAAAACGTTTCAAACTTGTTTATTACAGTACGTTATTTTCTTATATTTCTTATTATTTGAAATTACAGTGATTTAGTATTTTTAGTGTAAAACTCCTCGAAGCAGGGTTATAAGCATAGTGGGATGCGGCAATGGGAGCATTCATGGGAAGTGTACTTATGTCCGTATTGTAGCTGTGTAGCTGACAAACAACTAATAAAATGTGAGTGAAAAGTGCACCAAACAGCTGATAACATCGCACGGGAACCAAATCAGTTTAGAGATAGAGGACAAATGAAGATTACCACTATAATGAGATTGCCAAAAGGTGTGCACATATAAAGTTGTGTTCGCCTGAGACAGATAGTACTGGTGTAATGTGTTAACAATACGCTCAAATAATTTAATAAACTAAATAATTAGACCAATAGTACTATATATATTGTCCAATTATTTGTGTATATTGGTCTACATGACGCCATTACTCATTTAGGCCAATTTATAAAAACATGTCAAGTGACATCTTTACTCATTTTAGATAATATAACGTCACTCCTGAAAGGGTTAGTTGTCAAAATTGTTAACTTTTTTTCGTAGTTGTGCATTCATTTTTCAATATTTTCATCATGAAGGATACGAGAACTCTTTAAAGTATGTTTGTCAGCCATCAAAATGGAAGGAGATTTAAATTTGTCAATAAGTAACAGCTGTTGGAATGTGTTAATAATATGGAAGAAGAGGTTATATTTCCTTTCTTAATATTAGAAAGAGTAAGTTTGATTATATTTAGTGGAAGTTTTGTCTGATCTGATATTCAAAATGAATGCATGCATGTCTGTTTGCCTTTGTACATTACTATACCATTAATTTATTATGAAATTGTTGAATACTTATGTTGAAGTTGTATACTTTTTCCCAAAGGAAAAGGAAAGCTTTTTAAGTATGGTTTTGTTCTCTTCTGACCGTAGGGCTCTGCCTCACTGGCCTTAAAAAGTTTGATCGTAATCTAATGGAGTTATTTCTCTAATTTAATTTAATCATCAATTGTTTAGTAAAAGAATTTTTTAAATAGAGTAGAATCTTGGTTATCTGTGTCCCGATCAACTGAGCCTCTGGGTTAACCAGGACAGTTGGATGATAAAATGAACATAAATCTGTAAATAAAAGGACAATTACAACATGACACATCATATAATCATTTGGCAAGCAATCAGTGTCTCTTGGATGGTGGTGCTAGGATGAGGTGCTGCAGGGCCGTCACGTAATGTATTTATAATACTGTAACCTGCTCATGGATGTAGTATACGTTGATGATCCTACTGCAAGTTCTAGGAATAATTTTCTAATCCAAATGCATTCAGTAGTGACACACACCACCTGACACCATCGTCTTAGTCGACTTTGTGCATGCCCTAAATTTGGTTGTTTTATTGTGTTGACTTAAGTGATTTTACAATACCATATTAGATAAATTGCTGTAATTTATAACTGTATTTTACTGTTACTGTCATTGTTAATTATTTTATTCCAGTGTTTTAATATGCGTGGTAAATGATATTAATGAATCATGCGTGGTAAATGACAGATTTTGATCGTACAGTGAATTTGAAATGACAAATTGATCAGTGTTTTCGTAGCCAATGTGTACGACAAATTTGGTATAGGTACGATAATTTTGTTCCGTTAAAATGTTGAATGGTTCCCTGCACTATTGAGAGCGTATAAAGCAGATTGCGTTAGACGGCAGGATAACTACAATAATTTCGTTAAGTAAACTGACTGAACGGTACCCTGCACATAAAACTAAGTGGCAAATACCACTGTAGACCGTGGATGGATGAAATACGAAAGATAGGAAGAAATAATGATACTGGAGATCGGTTAACACGAAGGAAGGAATGTTCTGCTTTCGTTGTCAACAAAGATAACGTTAAAGCATTGCTCATCCACAATGCTACCTATCGACATTACATTAGATCTTTACCATTAAATTATATTATTGCAGTTTTTTACTAACTGTTGTAGAGTTTTAAAATTGAATACTTATTCCCGTTGTCATCCTGTGGTAATACAACCTTTAAAAGACATTAAAAGATGTTACTACTTTCTTACAGGACTGTAACTACATTTATTTTGTGTTTTTTCTTATAATACATTAGTTTTGATTTTTTAATGGCATTTACATTATTTTCACCATAACCTCCAAACTATCCGAGTTTTTACTTAACCTCGACTCTACTATAGTTTAAAAATAAATATTGGGTGTTTAATTTTTAATAGATATCAATACAAGTGCAGTGAGTGAGGTACTGTAATTAAATGGATATATTATGATTTCATTTCATACAGTTTACCTGTAAAAAAAAGTACAGACCGAGGATACAGACCAAAGTGTCTGAAGCACAGAGAGCGAAACTTATTTCCAACAAGCATTACCAGGGCCGAAGGCCTCGATTACACAAGTTTAGTGAGTGACTTAGTGCAGGGGTATCCCTGAGTAGTATGTAACAAATAAATGATATATAATAAATTCTATAGAATAATCAACGAAAAGATTTTCTCCATCACCCCATATAAAATAAAACAAATAATACAATATATAACTAATAACAAACTAGAACAAATAGAGACAAAGTGTTACTGCCCAAGGTCTATGGAAAATTATACATTTTTCAACACTCCCAGTAGCCGATCCAGAGAGGGACTAGGTAGAGCTATATCTCCCCTTGGGTGTCAAATTCACACTGGATAAAACAGTGGTTTATTACACAATTTACATTTTTTTAATAAAACAAATAATATGTTATGAACAATTTGAATAAATATGTAAAATAGAAAAAAAGTATTAAAATTTTGAAAATTATAACCTGTGGTCAAGCCAGAAATAAATAGGTAGCATTAATATGTCAATGCTTCATTGTCAGTCGCAAACAACGCAGAGCGGACTCCTTCGGGGCCATTTTGCTCCAGGAAAAATGCAAAAAACACGGGTTTCTATTTCATTGATTCGATTCATAATAAATATCATATTGTAACACTTGAAGTGTCATATGATAGACAAAGACCTGATCTAGTTAGTTGGTTTTTGTAAAAAGTAGAGTATTTTAATAATTTTATTTTACAGTTAAATTTGTTAAACTTAAAATGCTATTCTCAGCAATGTTAAGTTAAAAAACTCAAAATATCAACTTATGCTATTACCTACAAGATCAGGTCTTCATCTATCAAATGACACTTCAATTGCTACGATACGATAATTATTACGAACAGTTCAGTTGATATATAAACGCATATTTTAGCCTTTGGATGGTAAAATAGCATTGGAAGTACGTAGAGGGCTGTCTTGTGCTCTGAACTTTCTAGGGTCCAAGATTAGTTTGGAAAACGTCCACCCTTACTATGAGTAGTGCACTGGTGAGTTATTTTTCTCATATCGAATACCGATTGATGATTTTTCTTTTTGAGTGTGATACATGGTTCTTTGCTATAAAGAACTTGAAGACCATATTGTTGGTTCGGTCTCCACTTTGCTTTACTTTTTTCGACGAAGACAGGTGAAAAAGTTAACTAGTTACTTTACTCATGTCAGTAAACGACAAAGAGTTGAAGAATGTGATAACAGTGTCATCATCAGTACGGAAGAAAATACAGCAGATCAACAACTCTACTACAACAGGTTTTGATTATAAAGTGGGTAAATAATTCCGGAATACGGTATCTGCTCTCAAATAAAGCCAAATGGGATTCCTCGTATAGTTCAGTGTAAAAAATGTAAATTGTTTGCAGAATTGTATTGCAAAGGTCTAAAAGTTCTACCCATAAATTAATCTGTTGCCATTGGCAGCCCACTATTTGGCAACGAATTGGGACTTTTTGGTGCCGCAGTTACGCCCTTTGGGAATGTAGTTTCAGCAGGATGGACTACTTGCCACACATCCAGGACTCAATGACTTTTTTACATCAGTTGTTTCTAGTATACTTGATTTCGTGATTTGGTGATGTTCCACAGGCTGCGCTATCCCCAGACCTTACATAATACAACTTACATAAGTACACATTATGTAAGGCTCTGGTGGTGATCTGAATAGTACATTTTTTTGACCAAGCTCTGAGACATTGCTGAACTTAAGCAGTGCATAAAAAAAGAGGTTGCTGCTATTCCTTAACTGATGTTACAAAAAGTACAGTAGGCCTACAATTTTTGAAACTTTGGATCTGGCTCTCCTGAATTAGCCAAAATATGCTTTCTTTCCCATGACTGTTTGACATGAAAACTAATTTAAGTACACATATGGTATACCATAAGAAATGACAATTGCAACAGTACCAAATTAGCATATTGAATGTACAACCACGAATTTACATTAGTGTTTATATGAAAACGTTGTTTTAATCCATCAACAAGCTGTGACATAACATTTTTGATATTCTAAATGTTTTTATTTTTTAGTCAGGAAAGTTTGACCAATGTAAACAAGTTTTGTAATTAACCTAAGTATTTATTAGATCAACAACGAAATCTCTAAGACATATTTTTCTTCCAATAGAGCTGCCTAAAAGAGTTTTCAACGATTTTTAAATGTCTTTTTTATCTTGTTTTTGCTTTTACTTGGTTAAATTCAGATTTTTTAATAGCTCTTTAAGGCAATATACAATTTATTTTGTATAAAGACACTTTTAAATTTCAAACCTTTATTTTGTACATATTTTTTTATTTGATTGGTGTAGATAGTTCTTTTAATTTGTTCAGGAACCTCTAAACCGGTTTTTATAACAAAGAAGCCCTAAATTGTCCAACAGTTACAATTTAGTAGTAGTACTGTATAAGATTTAGTAGCTTTTAAATTACTATAACTATAATCTTCGGTCAGTTCGGACATGCCACAATAAATGTTTTTGTTTTTATTTTTGTATAAAACCTATTTTTGTAATAAGTGTAATATTGGAAAATAATTAATTATTATTATCAGTAAATATATTTTTACACGGATGTTAATTTATAAAAACATAAATAGTATTACAAATAGTTACTAAACTTGTTCAGTATTTTTCTTTTCTTTTTTTTAAGATTAATTCATTGTTTTTAATGTCGGAGGTTGCCTACATGCTGTTTGTTAATACATGTAGGAAAAAGGCCTAACGAATATAAAACATTTTATTGGAATTATTGAGAATTTAAAATTATTTATTTTTTTAAAGTATTTTTACCATTCTTGATAACATTTTAAAAATATAATTTTTAAACATCAGCTAGAGGAAACAAAATCAAAATTCATCCAATGAGTTTTGATGGTGTTTTACTTAAGTATCAAGTAAGACATTATTATGTTACTTTATGACAGCTGAAGAATGGTCATTTTCAAGGCAAAATACTATTGGGTGCAAGAGTAATGAGGGAATTGGGGATCCATCTATTATCATCGGACCAGTTTGGTTTCAAATACTTTAAGAGTCTGGAGAGGTTGTCAGACTTAATTGATTGTAATCCTATAAGAAAAATGTTATTTGGGAATCGATATTTTTCGTTATTTATTGAACAAAAGTTGTGTATGAGGTGTCAGTTCAAACGTTATCATATTGTGCATGTGCTTGCTTTTGATATTTTGAATACATACGCTAAGTTTTGAAGAATATGTGTAAATAAAAACTTCAAACAATATATTTTTATATATAAAGCTAATTAGGGAGTTTCAGAGCAATTCCAGCACGTAATTTCATTTTTGATCACATGCAATATTTGTTGTAAAAATCTGTTTATAAATAATTGTTTAGTTTGGATACGCCTAATTGTATGTCCGGTTCGAAAATAGCATTGTTCTTCTGGGATTAAAACCAACATGGCCAACAGCCTCTGCAGACTAACCCCCCACCCCCCCTTGGCTAAATCCTGGATCCACCTCTGAACACTCTACAGTTTAATTACACTAAATAAACATGGAATGCAAGTACCAAGGTCTTTGCAGTTGTAAAATGACTAATAATCTATAATGAATTGTAAACAAGTAATTTAAACAATTGGTATTTTAATCATCTGGTTATTTATTTAAAATGTTGATAAATACACACAGCTGATTTCATGTCTAGTAACAGAGTAAGAGGAAAATTAACTTCAAAATAAACTAAGTAAATCAATATTTGCTATCAAAACTGTGCCAGAAGTAACAAACAGACATCTCTGATGGTCTACCACGGTATCCTTAGTAAGATAAAATTTTTTGGGACAGTAATTTAAAATTTAATTCAATATTTGCTCTGTAAACAAGTCATTATGTGTATTTTTAATTGAAAATATACAAAATCTTGTAAAGAAACATTTAGAAACAAACAATATTTAGACAACTCATGCACTTAATATTTTTAATTTGTAAAGAAGAATCCTTTATTGTTGGCAAAATCAGTAACCGTGCATGGACACAACACAAGAAACCAACCACACTACAAATTCCTTTTTTATAATTTGTCAATGTTTGAAAAAGGCTCTTATTATATGGAAATCAAGCTGTTCAGTGTCAAACTACATTAAGAATATAAGAATTTAAAACATATAAGAACTTTTCAGATTTTGTTTCTTCCCTAACAAAAGTTATGATAGCAGCATGCCCATATAAAGTTGAAGATTTTAATTTAGACTTATTTGAGTGGAAACAGATAAAATTACATTTTACTATAGGTAACAAAAAAATAGGAAGAGTAAGTTTCTTGTCTTTAAAATAATAGTATAAGATTATAACATAAAATGATAACAGTCTTTAAATTGTCTAAAATAAGTTATTTATGTAACAGTTTTATATGATTAACATTTTAAAAATTGTTCTTGTTCGAAAATTATGATTGGTCGCCATTTTGAATTTTTACTTCTAAACATTTTTAAAATTTTTTACGTATGTTGTCATTATTATTTTAAAACTGCATGAGAAATTAAAAAATTTACGTTTTATGGTTTTTGAGAAAAAAATTATTTTTAAAAACAAAATTGTGGCTATGTGAATAACTGAAGACTTTCGGACGATTTATGTAATATTTGGATTTGCTCTTAGCTCAGCAACAAAACCTCAAAATGTTGGTACAGAGTTGCGAAATATCCTGCATAGAGCTACATAAAATCGTTATATATTCTCAATTTAAAAGCTATTTGCTTGTTTGTGCATGATGCTATTTGAATTTGAAACCTAGTTTTTAATTATAACAGGTACCAGAGAAGACGAGAGAGGGTCCCGAGGACAACTGGTTGGCTTACAGACGCACCCCTAACACCCCCTCTTACAGGCATCGGGAAAGACGGCCTTCAGCATCTGACAATACAGACAACCAGGTCAGAACATTTTCATGGCCCCTTTCTATAACAAACTTTAAAAAGTTATAATAATATAGATAATATTTAGGGTTGGTATCTAGTAATTTTCCCTTTATGAATTGTCATAAATAATTTTAGCCAATGTGTTGGCTTTCTGTCAGCGCAGAAATTATGTGTACATAAGATTAAAGGTTGTTAATTAAGAAAACTACGAGGTCTATGAAAAATTCAATCACACCATTGTTTTTCTTGTTTAGTTGTACAATGATGACATATGCATTTTAACATTTTATTATAAGTTTTTATAATTTTTATACTAGTTTTAACAAAAACAGTAGCCTACCGAAATATTAACTAGTTTCCACTGTGTATCAACTTTTCAATTTATTACTAAAAATTACCCGTCAATGTATCATATTAATATTTTAATGTATGGTTGACAGAAATGTTAAGTTTTGCAAATTTAAAGAAAAAAGTTCTTATTAATTTCCTGAAACAAAGTTTTCTTGGTTTCTAGAGGTTTTAAAATTAATTACTTGGTAACGTTGTAAGCCTTATAAAATGTATAGTTTTATGATACATTATTTTGATAAGCATAAGTGAATGCAGTGGTTTGAAATTGATGTAACTATACATTTCATAAGGATTATACAACACATGATTTTAAATTGATCAATCTAAAGTGATTTTAAAATGAAGAAAAAGTTGTTTCAGGAAATTGATAAGAACAGTTTTTGAAAGGAAAGTTAAAATTTTAAAATTTATTAAACTTGTAGAAAACATTCCTGTTAACTACTATTAAAATATAAAAGCAATACATTAATGGATTTTTGAGTAATAAAAGTGTAAAATTAATAGACAGTGAATATAGTTAAAATTCTGGTATTTTTTTCTTCTAACTTGGATAATAATTACTAATACTTATAATAATAAAATTTAATAATAATTAATAATATTTGTATTTAAATATATATATATATATATATATATATATATATATATATATATATATATATATCTTATGGATTTCATAGATCAGCTACCAAGCCAATGCCCCCTTATTTTATTTAAAATAAATAAAAGGGGATACAATGAAATCCTAATCCCAGCTTGCTCTAGTCTATTCTGATTTTTCTCAATCAAGAAAGATTGTTTAAAATGTTATGTCCATAAATAAACTTGTAATCTTGAGTTTAACATTGGCCTAATGACAAATCAAATCCAATATGGCAGCAGTTAAGAGGTGTATCTGCATTCCTAGCAAGACAATAACTGGTTCTTCTCACACTAATATGTTTTAGGGTTGGATACATTTTGAAAAATATATATTTACTATACACTTGTGACCTTTTGTAAGTTTTATATTATGTATGATGTTCTTTCACTTGGAATTCATGTGCCACAAAAAGTACCTGACATGCAATTTTGCCAAATAGTTTATTTATGTATTTATTGTATGTTTTGTATCTAATGAATGGCAATGACACCCTAGCTCAGTGAGTGAGTATTAATGAGAAGTAAAAGATTGATGGCATTATTCCATACTTGGGTATAGACAGGACCATAGTGCTGGGCGTCTGCGTCAATGGATTTCCCTCTCCAATGACAGTTAGTTGAACATTCATGTTACTAAATCAACATCTCGGACAGAACAAAATCAGTTTTTTTTTCCTCTGAAAATATGTTTTTATTATTTAATGATTGTTTACATTTTTCTTTTGGCTCATAACAAGTAATTTATTGTAAAAGCACAATACAAAAGAAGCACTAATATTTTAATTATTCTTAATACTATCTCAATCTTGTTTTATCTTTATAAATATGTAAACTATGTTGACATATCCAGACAAACACCATCCAGCAAACTATATACACATAGCAGCCAACCTAAATCATATCTAAGGCTAGATTTTGAACAGACTGTATAATTAGACATAGGAGAAGTATAGTGGGGATTCATTACATTTATTAGTAAAAGTAACAAAAAAACTAACTGAAAAGTTAGTTTTTTTACAATAAAATATATTCAGACAAATACTTAACCACTATGATCTTTTATTATATAATAACTTAGATGAAATAGACATATTTTATAGTAAATTATACAATTCAAAGCAGTAATCTTTACGAATCAAATTTTAATCAAACTTTAGTAATGCCTGTAATAATTATTATTGTAATTATTCTTCTGTATTTTAATTAAATCTTAAATTTGATTCCTGAAATCATTAACAAATTGAATGAAGTTTTAGTAATTAAAGTTGTACATTATCAATCTGTACTTTAAAAAATTAATCTATTTTATGGGAAATTCATACTAGCCAGTCTTATTCTTATTACTTTTCACGTACAATAAATAAAGCCAAATCATATTGTGAAATGTTGATGCTAGGTGTTTTTTATCAGGCAGTAAATGATAAGGAAGGGTTTTATCTGTGACCCTAAAGGATAAAATGGTATTAGCGTAAACAAAATCTCAATAAAATATACTCCATTTATTGTAAGTGGAGACAGATCAATTCGTACTATTTTTGATAAGACATTTCCGTTTATTCATTGTTTAACACGTTCGCTGCGTTTGACATTTTTTGCGCTTATTCTTTTGGTGCGTCACGAGATCTCGAGGCCTCGTTGTTTATCATTAGTTCAGTGCGGGACGAGATCCCGAGGTCTCGTTGCGCAACAGATATTGCGCGTACGGTAGTACGTCACACAGTGCAGATAGAACACTCTAGGTTTTTGTTTCGGAACTAACAGGATTCTGACGTCATAAGTGCTGAGCAGTGTTTGATTATAACATATGTACACGAGACCTCGGGATCTCGTTCCGCACCAAGTAAAAGAATAGTAAAAGATCAATTCCTATCGATAAATAATCGTTATAAATAAGTGAATCATACATCTTCTTGGAACTTATAATGTTTTTTATAATATAATATAGTTATGATTACATTTGTTTTTCATTATATAGCCCTACTTATGGTATATAAAAGGGGGAAAATGGGTACAATCGGATAACTGTCGGAAATAAAATATATACAAAATATACAGCAAGTATCAAAGTAACACCACAGAACGCATATAAATCATTAACAATATATTACTTGTAGCTGAAAGAAAGCAGAAAACTGAAGGAAAGTTATGCTGTTTCCCACGTTTTCTAACAACAGCTGATTCATAAAGCGTGGTGTGTCATATGAAGCAAAACTTTCCCGCGTTTTCCAACAACAGCTGATAAATAAAGCTCTGAGAGAGAATGAACAGCAGACAAATAACCTGCAAACCAACAATAATTTTCCCGCCCTTTACAAGAACATCTGGTCTAGGCTGGGTAGCGCTTAGCTCCAGACGTCTAGTTGTTCATGTACGAGGCCTAGAGGTCTCGTGCCGCACACAGCTAATACGTTATTATTCTGGTGCGGCACGATACTATAGATCTCGCGTACCTTCTAGTTAACTTAAAACAATCACAACAAAAGTTATCCGAGAGAATACAACCCTAATAAAAATACCGTTTTTATAAACAGAAATATTGCAATTGTAAAAAACCAAACAAACCTCAAATTTATTAATGACTTAAAGTATATTTGCGACACGAGACCCGGGGATCTCGTGACGCAGCGAACGTGTTAAAAATGTGAGAATTTTCAATACTGTTTTATTATTAGTGAAACAAGTTAAGTAAAAATTATTAAAACTATCTAAATCTTAAATAAATCTAAAAACTAATTACTATCAGTAATACGAGGCAGTTTTAAAGTAAGTACCGTTTTGGAATCCAGCAGTTGTAGCGATGTGGCCATCGTTAGGCGCATGTATGATATGTACCACTATCTGTAACACTAATGGCAAGCCACAGCTGCCATTACAGATCCATTTGACTGTATTTCAGATTGCTTATGAGTGTTTAAAGTACCTCCTCTGATTAATAATGCCGCTGACTGTAAAGTACATGTTGTGATAAGTTTTATTGATGCTAAAGGCATGAAGGCAGCTGACATTCATCATGAGGTCTGTGAACTTTATGGAGAAGCAGAATGAGTGAGGGGGTGGTGCGGAAATGAGTGAAAGTGTTTAAAGATGACCCTATGAATGTGCATGACTAGGAACGAAGTTGACAACCTTCACTTATTATTGATGACTTGGTAAAAAACGTTAATGAAAAAGTAAGAGAAAAAGACACGTTAGGCCTAAAACTGCATCTTATGTAGTGAATCTCCTCAAGTGTAGTGTCAATAAGTGTGATTTATAAAATTGTGACAGAATGTTTTAAGTCTCGAGAGTTATGTTTGTGCTGGGTTTCCAAAATGCTGACAGAGAATCACAAAAACAAATATTTAGCATAATCACACAAACAAATGTTTGGCTAGTTTTCTCACAGTCCTAGACCATTTAAATTGTTATGGCGACGATTTTTTAACCAAATTGTCGTTTTGACAGATCTCATGATAAATGTCAGCTGCTTTCATGCCCCTAGCATTAAGAAACCTTATACAGGGCATACTTAACATTTTTAATCAGAGGTCGGTGGCATTTTTAATCAGAGGAGGTATTTAAACACTCATAAGCAATCTGAAATACCGTCGAATGTATCCGCAACAGTGACTGTGGCTTGAAAAGAGATAGTGGTACTTAGTATGAATGCGCCGAATGCCAACAGCGCTATAACAGCGGGATCCCAAAACGGTACTTACTTTTAAAACAAGTCTCGTATTAAAAAAGACATAAACTATCATCTCTTTCCTTTATTTTCAACAGTGCCAATAGTAAATCTTGAAAGCAGAACCATGCTTAGCAAAAGTTAGTTGCAGTGTATCCTGCAACCGTGGAGATAGTTTATTCTGGTGCCTGTTTCCACATAATTATTTTAATCTACCATGTAACTTAAAATTAAATGAACAATTTTGAAAAATACTAAATTGTTGATTCACAATTTTAAATATTTTGTCCTAATTATTTTTAACAGTACAAGTAAGATCTGTAGTTTTTTATGATCATTAACTAACTTATCACAAAGGTATTATACTATCAGGGCTAAAATACAACTGGTGTTCTTAACTAAAGGGATGGGCAAAAAGCTAAACTGACAGTATTACAGTTTAATTAAGAAAGATAAACCAGTTTGGTACATTTATTAAAACCTAGAGAAATAACTACACCCAAAACGTCATCCCTAAATATAAACATATCTAGCTAAATAATCACCTCGGAGGTAAGTCAACATTGGTATACCCCTTTGTTCTACGTTTTTTATGTATAGGGCAGTAAGAAGTGACTAAAGGGAATGGTGTCTTTGTGTCTTAAAAACAGTGACCTTACCAGTCAGGATGAGGAAAACTACCAGTTTAGTAATAAAACTAATATTTTAATCACTAAGTAAAGATTTACTGTGAAACAACATTTCACCACATCATAAACTTCTTATATTGTGAGTTATCACATCATATTTGTGCCATGTTGATTAAACGTGTTCCAAAAACTTATTTTACTGTAACACTTGAAAAATAATACTGCAAATCAATGTCATATAAATAAATTAGTTCATTTTATTTTCAAACGTGTATATTAGTCTGAAAACTCAAAGTTATGTAGACTAAAAGGTGTTCGGGTTTGTAAAATGTTGGGTTATAAGGAAAGAAGTGAAAAGTGTAAATGTTTTAACATTATTAATGTACAATCTTTAATCGTTGCTTATGAATAAATTATTTTCAAAAAAGTTTCAAGTGAACAAAATAATCACAAAATATTATTGCTTAGGTCACTGCCAATAACTTTTGGACTATTCCAACTTTAGGGTTATCGAGATTCAGGGTTTATAACCATTACTGTATTTACCATTGACAGCAGACATATTTGAGCAAATGAGTGAATTATTTTCCAATATATAAGCGACATCAAATACATTTTGCTTTCGGTTAGATCTGTCCAAAAACCATACTTAAACTCTTAAACAATTATATCCTTAATTATATACAATTGTTGTAATTTAAGAATTATTTTAAGTGTGAATAAGTTTAAATTAGTTCTGCAAACATTTATGACTTATATAAATCTCTTTTAATCTTATATAAAATGTTTACTTTTAGGAAAGCAGTTCAGTGCCAACAAAAAAAATAAAAACAGAAAACAGTTCAGCACACAGTGACTTGTCAACCCAACAGCCTCCTAACAATCACCAGGAGAAAGAAGATGCGGAGCCTCCAGTGGATTTCTCAACAACAAACCCAACAAAGTCAGCCAGCAGGAAACAAGAATCTTCAGAGTCGTCCCCAGGGTGGGATCGGGAGAAGGAAGATACACATCCAGTTAAACCTGAGCCAGTTGATGGAGCAGGGGGGCCGGGGGGAGGAGGTGGAGGGGAGCCAGAAGACAGCAATGAGTCAGCTGTTGTGAGTGAGCCGCAGATCGTAACAACTGAACCAGATGACAGTGCCCACAGTGGTCACCAGCAAAACTACTTTGACAACAAATTGGTGCCATTTGCCTCGTTCAACTTCAGTATGGCGGCAGCACTCGCAGCTGATTCATTAGCAGGTTTGTTCTGTGTTATATTATTTTGTTTTAATCTATGTTGATATAGGATGCTTCCCTCTTCAGGGCTTACAATTGAAAATGATGAGGCATCATTATCATCATGTTTGATGACTGAAAATGAATCAGATTAGCTGACTTAATGTTTGGTCCGGTATTCTTGGTAAAAACTTGTTCTTTTGTTTCCTTCCTCAGAGGCTTAATGGTGAGCGTTACCTGGATTTTTTGACAACTGAACTTCCAGCCTTGTTAGAGAACGTCCCATTACTTGAGCGTGTGGATGCATAGTTCATGATGGATGGGGCACCAGCACATTTCAGTTGGGATGTTAGGAATCACATTGTTAATACCTACGTAGAAAAATGGATTGGCCAAGAAGGTCCAGTGCCATGGCTTCCAAGACCACCTGATATTAATCCTCTAGATTTTTTTCTGTGGGGACATCTGAAGAGCATAGTCTATTCTTCTACGGTAGTTTCAGTTGAAGATCTAAGACAGCGCATTGAGAATGGGATTGAGACTATTCGGCAAATTCCTGGCGTATTTGAAAGAGTGCGGCAAGCTATGAGGAGGCACTTAGATGTGTGCGTGCTAACCGGGGGCCGTAACTTTGAACAGTTCCTGTAGTTTTTTTGCTATCCAGTTTTCAATTGTAACGTATTATTTATGTATTAGTATTATCTTGTATTGTGAGTTATTACAAATGTTACTACATCTTCAGTATTTTGTGAATTTTTTATTTATATATTACTGAAATATATATTAAAGTAACAGCAATGTTTAATTGAATATTGTTGCCGTTTAGTGAACTGACAGAAACAGAGCATACATTGCATTGCCTAAATTAGTGTTACTTTTTTATTTATGAACGGATTTTATTCAACTAGGACTTGTTAGATTTGTTATTACATTGTAAAACATTTTTATATCTTGCACATTTTTTCTAAGATTACGTGTTTTTTCATAATTTACAATTAAAGGTTTTTAAGTGCTGCCATTTTGAAAATACTGAATACAATAAAATAATAATGTTACACCCTTAAAAATAAGGATAACAGGTACCTCCATTCCAAATTTGAGCACTGTACTGAAAGGAGTTATGAAATTACATATAATTTAATGAAAATACGAAAATGGCTGCCATACCGAAAACTAAGCATATTAGCATTTATAGGAATATTTTTAATTATTTTTACCCAATGAATCATATCCTTAAGTTTCAGAACGTAGTTTGGGAACAACCTGTATATAAGGATTATTTTCAATCCAAACATTGGTGTTAGATTCTATTTTCTAAACCATTTCTTCTGTGATAAAAAGTTTCCAAGAATGAACAGGTGTTCTAACACTTTAAGATGTAGGGACTACCTCGCATCCTTAAAATATTCTTATTTGCATTTTAGAATATTCCTCTCTCTAGTTCTTGATTGTATTGTTAGATTAGAGTCCCATAGCATTTTTCTGTCTTTACTTATGTAAACTATATACAGGGTGTCCAGCTTCGACTGTCACATACTTTAGGGGATTGTTTGTCAGGTGAATATAAGCAAATAATACCATATAACATGTGTCCTATCTCGATTAGTTTTATGTCTGTGTTTGTATGTGTTTTTTTATAAAAATTGTAATTGTTCAAAACCCCTTTGAAAACAATACTGATTTTTTGTATGAAAGTTGATCTTATAAAGCTACATCTTATGAAAAAAGGCTGTAATTCTAGGATTATAAATATCAAAATTGCAGTTGTCTAAAAATGTCAAAGTCAAATATTAAAAAAACTACAGATTTTACCTAAAAATCTTACAAGATAAAATTTGTAGAACATTACGCCAAGTCCAACGGTATGCCATTTTAAAAGATCAGATGATAAATAAGAGAGAAAACACATTTTTTGTGACTGGATAAAGAGTACAAAGTTCATTTTAGAAGATTCAAAGCTGGTTAATTGGTTATCAGATTTTAACAGCTGATTAGAAATAAACAATAAGCTGTTTTAAAAATAAACAAACATTAAATAAATTACGTTAATGAAATAGCAGATTTTAACAGCTGATTGGAAGTAAATATTCAACTGTTTTAAAAATGAACATTAACGTAAATATGAAAATAACCAACAACACTTATTTTTTGTCATTAACAGTTTAATTATTTAAAAATTTTACTGATGTAATTCAAAATACATATTGAAAATACTAAAGGTTCTGTTCAAAGGAGCCTCCTCCAGCTTCGTTGCATAGTCTGAACCAAAACCTTTGGATTTGGATGCATTCTGTTGGAAAGCATTCGGCATACCATTGGGATGCTTAACGAGCATTTCCATTTGTCAAACCATAAACAAAATGAATATCCGCATACTCTGCCCACGTGAAACAATTCATTTCCCAAATAAAGTAATAAAATAAAATTGTTTATAAATAATAATTGCTTCAAACAATAAATAATAACGTTTTGGAAACAGTAATTTCGTATTTACATTAATATTTATTTGAAAACAGCTGATTGTTTATTTCCAATCAGCTGTTAAATCAGCTATTTCATTAACCTAATTTTTTAAATGTTAGTTTATTTTTAAAACAGCTGATTGTTTATTTCTAATAAGATTTTTAAATCTGCTATTTAATTAAACAGCATTGAATATTCTAAAATGAACTTTGTTCTCTTTACCCAGATTACAATGCTTCCAGTCACAAAAAATGTGTTTTCTCTGTTATTTACCATCCGAGAATTTTAAAATAGCATACCGTTAAATTTGGCACAATGTAATCTACAAATTCTATCTCGTAAGATTTCTAGGTAAAATCTGTAGTTTTTTTAAATATTTGACTTTGAAATTTTTAGACAGCCGCCATTTTGAAACTTATAATCCTAGAATTACAACCTTTTTACATAGATGTAGCTTTATAAGATCAACTTTCATACCAAAAATCAGTATTGTATGTCAAAGGATTTTTGAGTAATTACAATTTGTATAAAAAACACATACAAACACACAGACAGAAAAAAAATTAGAAAAGACACATGTTATATGGTATTATTTGCTTATATTCACCTGACAAACAATCCCCTAAAGTACGTTACAGTCAAAGTTGGAAACCCTGTACATAGTTTACAAAGTAAAGACAGAAAAATGCTATGGAACTCTCGTCTAACAATACAATCAAGAACTAGGGAGAGGAATATTCTAATATGCAAATAAGAATATTCTAAGGATGCGAGGTAGTCCGTACATCTTAAGGTGTTAGAACACCTGTTGATTCTTGGAAACTTTTTATCAGAGAAGAAATGGTTGAGGAATAGAATCTAACACCAATATTTGGATTGAAAATAATCCTTATATAAAATGCATGAAGCCATTTTTGTCAACACAACTCCTCCCTTATTTCTTGACCAAAAACGGTTGAGGCATCAAAACATTTGCCTCTATTTCGAGTTTTGCAATAAGGTCTTAATTCTTCAATATTTTCACCCTGAAGGACATGAGAAGCCCTCAAAGTACGTTTTTCGGCCATAAGAATAACATGGGAGAGATTTAAATGAATCGAACCGAACAGCTGTTCAAATGTAAACAATGATTTTCAAAATGTTTTAACAGCTGGTGGAATGTATAAACAATTGTGTTTGTAATAGTGAGAATATTAGATATTTCATAATTTTAAACCAAGGAAGGATGTAAGCATGGTTTTATTCACATTTGATTGTAGGACTCCGCTATACTTAACCTAAAATTTTAAATTGTAATCTAATGCAGCTGTTTCAGTTATATAATTAATCTTACACTGTTAAACAAAAAGAAATGAAATAAACATGTTTTAAATAAACTTAGTAATATATTTTTGGGTGTTTATACTATTAAATGGGTAGCAAAGCAAGTAGTGTGAGTGAGATACTGTAAATAAATCAAATATTGTCATTTTACATTATCCAGTTAACCTACTATTATTTGTAGTGAAAATTCACAGCCCGAGGCCAATGTGTAGGAAGCGTGGCTAGTTATGGGTTTGGCATGTGAATTGTGCAGAGGTTACCCCTAGTAAACAGAAATATTCTAGGGAAAGAGATAGTGACAATATTACTGTATTGAAATCAAGGCTGCTATTCAATACTTATACTTGGCAGAAATAAAGAAAACTTCGGGTGAAAACCTGAAAGATATAAATTCTGCAGATAGTTCACTACATGTATATGAGTAGTTTTCACTAGCAATGTCACAAGAAACAGATTGCAGTTTTTGATGAGGTCAATGAGGTTGGATGACTTACACTAAAGGCACAAAAGGAAAATTATGTAATATCTGGGTTTGTTATAGTTGACGAGACGTTAGGGGTATTTTGTGGCCGATGTGAATTTTGAGTATTTATGAAATCTAAACCAGCTAAATATAAAAATATTTTCAAATATATGTGCACGTACATTTTATACGAGCAATTTGGAAATTTAAATGTAATCTAATAAACTTTTCTTTTGATGAACTGATGATGAGAATAAGGTTGGGGTGGATGTTAAGGGGCATTGACATAGATAAGTGCTGATTTACGGCTATCATAGTATATTAAGAATCCATACTATTCATGTTTTTAATTGGAGTAAAGTTTTTATTGGGATTAAAGAACTATAATACTACGTACCATATATAAAATATACATATACCAAGGCGCCTTTTGCCTTGGTATATGTATCCTTTGGTAGGCAGCCTTGAGAATGTCTCCAGCCATTTATCTGTCAGGATTTCTTTCATATAGAGTAATGTCGTGCTAGGGGCGTGTTGAACTACGTCCACATTGACCACAGCAACATTACTTCCTGCAATCTCCAATTCTTATATCCCAATGTCTTACATGTTGAAATAATATTTATACTTGCTGAAATTTTTGTTCTAGCCAAAATAAAAAAAAGTTTATGATTTTCTTTGAGGGTTGTGCTTGACTGTTATGGACAAGTTGCTCTGATTCCAGCATAATTTAAGAATGCTGAGTTATTCTTTGATAATTTTTTTTATTGGAAAAAGCTGTTTATAATCATTTCATGCACAACCTAGAGGTCAGTGAGAAACTAAATCATTCACAATTTAGATTCTAGCTAGCACTTACTGGAATTTACTCAGTTTCTCTACAAAAAAAGCACAATAGATTCTAAGAGACTGTTTATTTAGTTCAGTAAATAAAAATGTTGAAACACTTGTAAAACTAAACTATATATTCTTTAAATTAAACTGGTTAATAATATGCTGTTTGAATAAGCAATACAACATAAATCAACTAAACTAATTATATGTTCCTAGAATTGGAATTGATTCAATCTTTTTAAACTTTGGATCTTATTAATCATGTTAATAGCCATATTGGCTTCTGCATTTTAAGAAAAATATCAATATAATGAAACAAAGATAACACAAAATCTTTTTGTCAAGTTTTATAAATAATAATTGACTAACATTTACTTATTTAAATTAGAGTTTATTCTCTTAAAAAATATAATTGTATCTTACATTTTACAAAATGTTATTTTTAAATATAAAAATATAATTCTTAACTGGGTAGGGAATATTTTATATTCCATAAGAGTTGTGAAATGGCCTATAAATAATTAAAGTTTAATTTACAGCAAAAACCTGGTCAGTTGATAAGTGTTCTTATAATTTAAATAAGGATTTTTTAAATTGACGAAGATTGTTATAAAGTTCATAATTTAAAATATATTCGTAAAGATATTTCAAAATTATTCATAAGATGTACACTCATGCTGGTAATTTGCTGTATTTACCCATGATCAACCTGGGAAGCTATAGGTAATCAATTTGGGTAGCCGTCAAACTACTTTGGTAGCTCATGATATATGAAATTCGATTCATACTAGGCTAGCTACTTGTGATCATCTATGAATCTCCAATGGGGGTTCGGGGGCTGTTCATGATCAACTAGGATAGTCATTGGCCTATTTTGGTAATCCCTGATCATGATTGGAGGCGGTTTGAGGGTAAATCCCCCCCACGAACTAAGTAAATTTAAGTATATAAAGTCAAATTAAAACCTATTATGAAATTTGCTGTATGCTTAAGATTTATTCATACCTTACGTTTTCTTACTCTTTTATTTTAAAACAAGTTTTATAGTAGTCAGTTGAGAAGTCAAATGTAATGTTTTATTTCATTACTAAATGTAAAATTGGACTGAAATTAGTGCTATCATTCTCTTTATCCTAACATACATACATACATACATGAAATAATGAAATTTATTCTTCTCACAATGTACAATATTGAGAACAAATAACAAACTCAGAATAAAATTAACCACTCTGCCCAGTACATGTAGTTTAGCCAAAAAAAAGTATAAACTATACAAGAAAGAAATTACATGATATTTGAGCAGTCCTTTATAGTTATGACTTCCTTCTGTGTCATCCTACAGTTCCGTGGTCACAACTAATATATGAGGTATGGCTAGAAAAAACCAGATTAGTATTGCCGTACCCACAGAATGAATGCAATTGGGCTGAATATCGTTCAGGTCATGACTCTCCCTCCACCCGCTGCTTGACTATCCTCTCTCCCACACTCATTCTGCCTGTAGCGTCAGTTATAAGCACATAACCTTTTGTCTCTGTATCGGAAAAATGCTGAGTGTTCAGAAAGAAAAGCGTGTAAACATTAAATTTCTTTACAAACTTGAAAAATCTGCAAGTAAAACATTTTTGAAATATTTTTCAATCAATGCATTGGAAATCCCCTGCTTCTCCATGGCAAAAAAAAAAAAAAAAAAAACTAATGACAAAATAAAAATTCAAGGCCATAATGATTGTGTTTTTTGATATTAAAGGCATTGTGGGTGTTGATTGGGTACCAGACCCCTCAAGACACCAATCAGTCAACCAAAATTACTACATTAGTGTCCTGACTATCCTATGTAAGCAAAAATGGAGAAAGCGGAATGATTTGTGGAAAAAAGTCATGGATCCTCCACCAGGACAATGCCCCAGCTCACAACGCTTTGACAGTGAAAACGTTTTTGGCAAACCACTACATTCCCTTGTTAGACCACCCATCATACTCACCTGACTTGGCCCCCTGTGACTTTTTTTTGTCTTCTAAAGTCAAGTCAGCATTAAAAAGAATGAGATTTGAGACTGTTGAAGCAGTAAAGAAAAAGCAACGTCATGAACCAGCTTACAGAAAATCATCTCAGCAGTGTTACACCACGTGGAAAACTCACATTGAGTGAGGTAGAGGGGGGAGTACATTTAAGGACATAACATCAAATAGTAAATATTTGTAAGTAAATTTCATTTCAGCCTCAGTCCGGGTTTTTTCTAGCCACATCACGTATACTTGCACTATACACTGACTAAACCAAACAAAATATAAAACTAGTAATCTATGAAAAATAATGGGTAAATATTCCTCAATCTTAAAAAGATAAAAATTATAAACATTAATAGTATAATGCTACAGAATGTTAAAACTAATTCTATGACATTTGTTCTATCTAAAATAGCACCCAGGTACTTAAAACTATTTACTGTTTCTATTTGTGTACAGTAAAAATTTAAGGTTATTGTAATTGTAACCGTCATGATATAATTGGTGATTCAAACTCAAATCCTGTATAGTCCAAGTTCAGCAATTTTGTTTTATTTACATTAATTGTCCTTTTTTTCTGAGCACCAATCTCATGATACAAACATCTCTTAATGTGCCCTCCTCCATCCATTTCACTAACATCTCTTGACTAGCTCTCCTCCATCCAGTGCACTTACATCTCTTGACTAGCCCTCCTCCTACCAGTGCACTCAAATATTTTGACTAGCCCTCCTCCATCCATTTCACTCACTTCCATCTTCTTCCCCAGACCTTGTTTCACTCATGACATATGTTGGGTGGATGGAAAGGGCCCATCAATCTGCAAGATGTTGTCAAGGTAACATAGAAAGGCTCCAACTTCTTCCCCAGACCTTGTTTATCTCACGATCTATGCTGGATGGATGGGAATGCCTATCAATATGCAACATTCTGTCAAGGCATCATAGAAAAGTTCCAGCTTCTTCCCCAGACTTTATTTTTCTCAAGACCTAAGCTGGGTAGATGGGAAGGCCCTTCTACATGTAACATGTTATCAAGGCATCATAGAAAGTATCCAGCTTCTTCCCCATACCTTTTTTATCTCATGACCTATGCTGGGTGGATGGGAAGGCCCATTAACATGCAGCGTGTTTTCAAGGCATCATAGAAAGGCTCCCAAATCCTTCCCCATACCTCATTCCTCTCACGATTTATACTGGAGGGACAGGAAGGTCCTTCAACATATATACTATTTGTATCTATGGGCATTTTATCTTATATCCTACTATCGCTTGCTTTTAGTGGTTATTATAAAGTTTTATATGAAGTTTCTTGTTTCTCTTCAGAATACATTTCTTGAGTTGCCACAATCAAACAGTAGCAAGATAAAATTGAAAAATACATTACTTCAAACTTGTTTTAGGAAACAGGAATTGGAACAGATCATAGTAATATTTGTATTTTTTACAAAAACTACACATTTTTGTTTAGTAATGTTACAAACTAGCCTTTGAAATGTTTAATATGACAATTTTTGCCATGTACAATAAATTACACTTTCTATTCACTACTTCAATAAATGTAACAACTTCAAAAAGGAACTTTCTCTTTAACTTCATTATCTTCAAAATAACTTTTTGCAGATAGAAATGTTTTCATTACAGCTAAGTAATATTGTTCTTCATTGTCATAATCAGCTCTACGTGGTACTGTTTCATCAGTGGTTGGATCTTCATCAAGCTCTAGAATTTCTTTTTCTAGTTCAGTCAGTGGTTGAGTAAGTTCATTCTCATTTTGTAACGTGTTGGTTTTTGAATGAACACCATCTACTTCTTGTGGAATTAGTATTTCAGATAATTTAAAAAAATCAACACTCGCTGGTCCTTTTGTTTTAAATTGCTTGATTGAATCAACGAGAAATGATTGTTTTTGAAATGTTAGTACTTGTGGTAAAAGTCTATTCAGCTGAACAGGACTTGTGCTGTTTGAATGAGATTGCTCTGAATGATTATTTTCTACTCCTTGAAAATGTTTTGAAGTGAGTAATTCTGCTAATCTAAGAAAGTCAACTTTCTTTGGTCCCTGTAATTTAAACTTTTTGATTGACAAACAAAGAAACTGTCGCCATTCTTCTTTTTCAGTTGCATTGTGCATGGGAAGTGTACAGCTTGTATTATTTTCTACATGATCATCCAAATATTTAAGTTTATTTATTGTTTCAAAATTTAATTCAGGATGCAATAATTCAGATAAAGTAATAAAATCTACTGCAGCCGGTCCTTTTACTTTAAACAGCTTTGCTGATTTAAAAAGAAACTGTTTGCACTCTTTTTGTATTACTTCTGTACTTTTTAATTGTTGGTTTTCAAATGTTGAATAATTTTTATTAGAATGACTCAAGGGTTGAACATATTGTGACTCTGCAAAATTCATTGTTGATAGTTCATAGTCACTAGACTTGGTTGCCAATTTGTCATCGTCATATGATATACCAGCTAAAGGTCGTTCATTATTTGATTTATTTTGTTGTGAATTTGATATATGTTTATGGAAAAAGTCATTTCCATACATAGTGAAAAATGTTTGTGTGTGAGATATGGAAATTAAAATTAGCGGTTATATATCTCTTTATAATAAAATTGTCCTGCTGGTTTATGATGTGTCTTTTGATTTTAGCTGGCCCTTATATGATTATTATTATTTTGGACAGTTCTAACTGATTTAGTTTTTTATTGTATGTGATATTTTATTACTAGTATTGTTGGGATGTTCCGTTTGTTATTTAGTAGTTTTGGTGATTTTATGATTCTATATTATTATAAGCGTCCTGGTTTAGTATCCCTAACAAATTTCAATATCTTGTGTACTTTGCTGTTTATTTATAGACATGTAAGTCTCTTTAATTGTGTACACTTATCAACTTAAAATATATCTTAGATATATGTTGGATTTAAACTTTTATGAAAAATTGTAAATGAGTTCTTCCAAGTGTTTTAAAACACCTTTTTCACGTTTATAACTTGTGTTAAAATCATACAACAGCATTCAAGAATGTCAGTCCATGTACTAAGTAAATTTAACCCAATATTTGCTTGTTAACAAGATTATATTCTTGTTTATAGTATTTAAGTTAAAGGATTAACGTTTCACATTTTTATTTAGAACATATTTAATTGATACTTCTCTTTCATAAAATTTTACTTTCGTATGTTTTTGTTTTATTTTTATTTTCCTTCATTTAATCTTCTTTTTTCATTGAATTTGAATCTTCTTCTTTTCCCGAAGTCGGTGCGTGAATATGTCTATGCAATTAGAAATGAGTTTTCAATTTGTGATCTTCCCCTTTTCTGAAATTAATGACGCACAGTTAAAAAAGCAGCTATGTTTAAATACTCCTTCTTTTCGTTTCCATTACATAGTAAAAACAAGATTTCAATAATAAATTTGTTTGTGTCTTTATCAAATATTTATTTACTAAACAATACTAAATCTAAATTGTGTGAGTTTTACAATAACAAATATAGATTGAATAAACAAATCAAATATTAACCCTTTCCCCTCAGAACTGTCTGTTAAAAAATGTTCTCTCAGATCAGGTGTCCAGTACAGTTGGACACACTTGTTTCTACGTTAGCTTGGCAGTCGAGCACCTGCTAGTGACCCGTAAGGTCGGGTGGCCACTTGGGTTGGCCATAGCTGCTTTGCTTACGAGATCAGCAGCAATGTCACTCTCCCGTTCTCACCAGGTCGGAACCCATTTTGTGGTCATTCAGCCTTATTGTGATTGCTCTTGGTTTTTAAGTTTAAATACTACCATGATATTTGTAATAAATATTTTAAATATGGAGCATTACGTGATATAGTTTTTCTTATTATATTATAAGTATAATATATTTTAAAATACAATTGAAAAACATTGAACATTTTGAGCTATGAAAAATAATTTCTGTAAACTTTTTTCACCATTAATATTTATTTTAAATTACTATTTTTCTACTTTTAACTGATAATTGAAATTTGTAGAATTAAATTATACAAGTGATATATAAGTATAATCAGTTTATAATTTTAAAAAATTGCCATATTAGCGGCTTATCAGAGGTCTGATAATCTCTATGTACGAGTATGCATCTTAAAAATATTTATTGTCTGGTTTTAAATTAAAATAAAAACAAGTTCGGTTAAAATAAAAGTTTTAATTAATTCTGGAATAACAAGTTTTGTAATATTTAGTTTTTGAAATGTTCCTGAGTGTGATACTATTCGAAAAATATGCCAGGACTAAGACCTGGATACAAAACGCAAACTAAATAACAATTATTTACAATTACATACAGTATTTTATAACAAAATAGAATATTTACAATATTAATAACACTCAAGATGCACGAGGATAAAATCGAGAGATAGCCTAGACTCACAGCCAATCTGACACACAATCACGATGTCTACACAAAGCAGAAACGGAAACGGATGATACTAGCTGGATGAATATAATCCAGACATATTTAAACAGCTGTTAAAGATTTTAAAATATTGCTCAAACAAGTTATATCGAAAATACAAAAACATATGTCAAGTGTCCAATAGAGATGGACATCTCTATTGGAGTGCGTAGGGAAATCATTACCGGCCATCATAGTTGGACAGCCGATTCCAGCGGACAACGCAACTAAAACTTACCAGATCTGAGCACGTGAACATAGTAGTGGCCACCAGAGATGGATACTCGATCTTATAGGACACATTTAGATGAACACTCGCCGAGCTGGTGGCAAAATCGGGATGTCCAACTAGGTTGGCCATCCAAGGGGAAAGGGTTAAAACAACTTTGTACACTGAAAACAAAGCAGGTATTCAAAATAAAAAATAAAACCCTATTTTAACTACTTACACTTAACATACAATTAGCATGATAGGTTTACATTACAAGAGTCTTCAGGTGTTTTTGGCAAACATCGTCCATGTCTTGTCTACTATTAAAAAATTGATTAGCCTCAGTTTCAGCTGTATCTCATTTCCTGAACCTAAAGACTTCCATATAACGACTTCATTGTTGTCATGGACATTTGGGCATACAGTATCTTAATATATATAAAATTCAAAAACGATTATACAAAAAACGATAAAAAATCACTCATCACGATATTTCTGGAACAGCTGAACACATTTTGATGACATTTGGAGGGACTTTAGCGTTTGTATCATAGAGACCCACTAAGAAAGGATTTTTCAAAATTCTGTTCCTGAGGGATAGAAAATGCCCTTCAACATTTTTTCACTATTAGAGTAACATTGGCTTTAATTTAATAATTTATTTCAGCTGACAAAAAATATAAACATGACACAGAAGCCTGTTAATTTTGTTTTCATTGTGAAATGTTTAAGGTAATTTCTTCTTGACGTAATTGCATTACTTTGCATCTCCCTAAAGTAGACTTGTAGTGTTTTCTAGACTGTCTTTTTAGGTCACATGTAACTGATATTTTTATCATTTTGAAATTAATTTTGAAGAAAAATGCATTGTCTAACTGTTAACTAGTACATTTTGTGACAAAAGTGTAAGTGTATAGTTTGTTTACAATTTTATTCTGATTACAAGAATACATAGTTATTATAACAATTACCTATAAATTTCTTTTTATATGACCTGAAATGAAAAGTGTGCAGTTTTACTTTTCTGTCAAAGTCTGCTAAGATTTTAATAAATCAACATCATAATAAATCAACATAATATGACAAAATAAATATTTATGTAGGAATGGTAGCTAAAAATAAAACAAAATAAAATAATAAATTTGAAATATCTTATTTACATATGTATAAACAAAACAAACAAACCTAGCCATTGTTGACATGGCGCAATGCCACAATGGCTAAGCGATATTTCGCTTGCGTAAGAAGTTATGTAAGAATAGTAGCTAAAACTAAAACAAAATAAATTTTTTTTTAAATATTACCTTATTTGCATTTGTGTAAAAAAAACAAACAAATCTAGTCATAGTTGACATCGCACAATGCTGAGCAGTATTTCATTCACGACAGCTGGTCACCGCCCATAAATAACAAACTTTTATTTGTCTACCAAGAGAATATAAAAATTAATTAAATATTATAAATTAGTACTATAAGTGATGCTCTTTCAGAGTATAATAATTAAAAGTCATTTTATGAAGTTTATTGCCGAAAGTTTAACAAAAACGACGCGTCTGTTTTGGCACAGAATATTCCTTGTTGCCAAATCTGACAAGCCCTTGGTGACGAAAATTTGTTTCATGCCAGCTTTAGGATTCAAACTAAACAATAGCACCAAACAAAGAGTATAATACATGGTGTTCCAAATGTTTAACTTTTGAAAAAAAAATTGTAACTAGTGAACTATACTACAGAGTTCCGGTGAGAATTAATTGCAAAGACCTAATTTTTTACATTTTGGAACACACTGTACAAATGAATAAATATAAAATAGATTTGTTGATGCCAAAATGATTGCATTTACATTTTACTCAACCTACATTTTCAATTAAAACTTTACCATTAATGTTATTCAGATTTGACTTGTTAACATACCTTGCGGTTATTTTAAAGTGAATATGAATCATTTCATGACTGTGGAAGACCTTTGTAGTCTAGTTACTAACAGAGTTCTACTTATGCTCAGAAAGGGCAATTTATTAATAGTCCAATTTCCTTGGAAACTAAGAGACCTACAGCTTAAATAAATAAATAAATATAATTTTATTGTCATTAAACTTTACAGCAATAGACAACGTCAGGTTACAAATATTTACAAATGTACAACAAATATCTGTACAAACAGCAATGTTTCAAATTCCTACACTAAGCAATCATCTTACACTAAGCAATGAAAATTATATTCTACAAATTACATTTAACATTTAAGAATCCACTAACACTGCAGTAAGTTATAAAAAATCAGGTTATAAATATCTGTACATGTTTATAACGAAAAAGACATACATAGGCTACAACTAAGTCAAATTTCTAAACAAAGTAATCATTTCAAATAACCCAATTCTGAATTATATATATTACAATTTACATTCGAAAAATTCATTGATACTGTAAAAAGGTGTCACTACGAGCCAATTATATAATTGTTGCTTAAATATTTTCAACGGAGCTACTCTCCATTCAAGGGGCAATTTATTAAACATTTTCATACCTACTATTTCATGACTGTTTAATGATTTAGATAGCCTACAAAAAGGTATATTGATGCATTTATTATTCCTTGTACTATAAGGATGTATATCCTGCCTACGTTGGTGGGCTGATAAGTTATTCTTTGTATATAAGATAACAGTATAGATTTACAAGTTAACTAAAGTTAATATTCTTAAATTAATAAACAAAGGTTTACAGTGGGCAAATTTTTCTGAGTTTGTAATTATCCTAACTACTTTCTTTTGTAGAACTAAAATATCCTGAGCATGTGAGCTATTACCCCAAAGTAAGAGCCCATAAGATATAAAACTTTGAAAAAAAGCAAAATAGGCTGATCTTACATATGAAAATGGTACATGATTCTTCAAATTTCTTAACAAGTATGTAACTCTAGACAGCTTAGCACTAATGTGTTTAATGTGAGGTTCCCATGACAATTTACTATCAATAACAACACCTAAAAACTTAACACTGCCTAAACTATTCTCTATTGGTACATCCCTTAAACTAAATAACATTTGTTGAGTTTTACTCTCATTTAGTAAAAAACCATTGGCTTGAAACCAGATTGACACTTGAGATAGTGTGTTTTTTGTCATAGTTTGAAGAGTATTAAAATTTGAACTAGTGTTGAAAAAGGTTGTGTCATCAGCATAGAGAATGGAATGAATATTCAAATAGGATGGTAGATCATTAATCATTAGGATGAACAACAGAGGTCCCAAAACTGAGCCCTGTGGCACTCCACATTTAATGTCAGCAATTTGAGATTGTTTCTTTCCAATGCAAACTATTTGTTTGCGGTTATTTAAAAATGATTCAAAAATGTTATTAGTTTTGTCATTGACAATGCCATAATGAACCAATTTCTCCAAAAGTGAGTCATGCTCAACACAGTCAAAGGCTCTGCTCAGGTCACAAAAAGTGGCCTGAGCAAAGTCTCCATCCTCATAAGAATTGAGCACTTTTTTAATTAAAGAGTCTATGGCATGAACAGTAGATTTGGCCTTCCTAAAGCCAAACTGCACATCAGAGAGAATTTTATGATGTTGAATGTATTCACACACCTGATGATAAATTATAGATTCAACCACTTTTGATAAAACCGGTGTCAAAGATATTGGGCGGTAACTAGAGGGACAATTTCTATCCCCTTTCTTATAGAGGGGCACCACCTTGGATACTTTTAAAACCTCAGGGAAGATACCTTCATTTAAACATCTGTTAATACAATGAGTAAGAGGTAAAACTATAGAACCAATTATCTTTTTTAAATTAGCTTAGGGTGGAATCCGAATCACATAGTTTTTTGTTTCAATTTTCAACTTACAAGCCCGATGCAAGGTTATCTTCCCTTTACAACAACCAAACCCTGCTTTCTATCCAACATGGACACCTAAGACTTTTCCATTGCAGAAGTGGTCTGAAACTACACTATATAAACCAGTGTAGTTGTTATTCTATTGAAATAAGGAGTTTTAAAAACCTGGTGTTCTGGGTACCTACAGCTGCCACTGACCAGTCCTAGAAATAACTAGCTGTTCAATCATTCTCAGAGAAAGAAGTTAAATATTATAAACTGAACGTCACTCTATAACTGGCTTACTCCAGAAATAATGTAAAAAATATAATCTTAAATTAATTTCCGATACTAACATTTTAAATACATTTTTACCATATTAATTTTATAATTATATTTTGCAAATGTTGTGTTTAGAAAAAAACTCTTGACCGTTTATTTATTTTGCAGGGCTCAACAACCAAGGTCATGTTAACAGTGGTGGAGATGGTTTAGCTGGAACTTCACAAGGTAAGAATTGAATGTTTAGTGAAGCCTTCAGCTTGTGTCTTGTCAATGCTATGATTCACTTTAATATAGAACTTATTATGAATTCAAATTTAATAAGAGTTTTTTAGTATTTTACTGCTCTACTTTGGGTTTAGGTGAGTATTTGTATGATTACATAACGCTAGGTTTAAATAATTGATTGTAATCTGAATCTATTTACTTGAAAATATTTGTATGAGCCATATTCAGAAAGTAAGTACCGTTTCATTGTACTTACTGCCGTTGCAGCGCTGTGGTCGGCTTTCTACGAATGCACGCTAGTCGTCTTTGTATGTTCACTTGTTTGATGCCATTTCGGTAGCTCTACATTGTGTTTCTAGTTTTCTGTGTACATTTAAAATGTTTCATACAATTCCTGATCCCGCCAATAGTGAGGTCTGTGCTGTAATAAGAATTTTGAACGCAAGGAATGAAACCAGTTAAAAATTATTGTCAAATTCAAGATGTTTAGGGTGAACACGCGATGAGTGATGAATTGGTGAGAAAGTTCGTTAAAATTTTCAATGAAGGTCGAAGTAATGTGCTAGATGAGGCTCGGAGTGGCCGGCCTTCTCTTTTAACCAATGATCTGGTAAGGAAATATGATTACAAATTAAGAGAACAGCTGTTTCACTATGATAAAGCTATCAGATGAATTTCCACTCGTAGTGTCTTCTTCCTAAATATCTCAAATTTGTCGATAAATTTCAGCCGTTTTCACATTCCTTTCATTCTAAATTCTTATTACAATATGAATCTCACAATTGGCGAAATCTAGAATTATATTAAAAATGTTAAATGTGAACAGAAAACTAAAAACATAACGTAGATCAACCAAAATTGTGTCACTCGAGAGCCAAGGAACAAGGTGACTAGCATGCATGTGCAGAAAGCTGACCGCAGCGCTGCCGTGGCAGCACAATGAAACAGTACTTACTTTCTTAATACGTCTTGTACAGTAACAGTTCCATTTGTAGATACATTAGTAGAGATTACTTTTTGTGTGATTATTTTAGAATTACTGTGAGACTCAAAGCACCATACCATACTCCTTGAAAATAAACAGTGTCTTTGAGATTTAAGTTACAGCCCATTTGCATAAATAATACTTTCTTATAGTTTTTTTTTCTGTAGGAAGGAAAATATCTTGCAAACAGGGCAAGAGGCAATTATAGATATTTTGTTTTTATCCTCAAGCCAGAGAGAGCCCAATCTATATAAATTTCTAAATTTGTAGTGTAGTCTGTACAGGTTTATTCTCGAATTAACTAACTGCGTGTTATTGCTTGATTTAATTTCATGTATAATTTATAGCTGTAGGCAGGTTTGTCTAAAAATTAGAAAAACATTTTCTTTTTGTACATTAACATGTATTGTCTTTGAATGATATTTGGTATCTGACTTGTCTATCAGGTCCATATTCTTTTAATAAAAAATAATTATTTAAAGTTAAAATAATAGCCGAGGAGCAAATTTTTTTTTCTGAAGAAAGCCTTTTCTATTAGATTGCATGGTCCATACTGTGCCTGTTTTACGATCAAATATAACTGAAATAAATAAGAGGATGATGTTGTAGACGAAAACCTAGAAACCTTGGCCTAAACAGAGTACCAAGCTTTATAAACAAATATTTTGTCGTTTGCTTTTCTGTGTAGATTATTCATATCTAAGGTGAATCCTAACTTAACAATGAAACAATAAAGGATGTCAAAACTCTATCGTTTTTAACAACAAATGGCCCTTCTATTTTATCAGGCTACAATACGTGCAATGTTTTTAAAGTTTACAGTCATGCTGTAAAGTATTAGTGCACTAGTAATTAATGTTAAAATGCACAAATTTGTTAAATACCTTGGAAAACTGATCAAGATTTAAAACCCTTAATATTTTACATCAGTTAACAATCTTAGTAAGTAAATTAATTAATAGGCATGGGTCGTCCCTAAAGTCGGTTCTCGGTTCTATCGGTTATTGACAAAAGAACCAAGAACCAATGGGAAAATCTCGGTTCTGCATTTCCGGTTCTAGAAAACCATAAATGGGGAGATAGCTTTCATATCAGAAATGTTTCAGGTGTGAAAAGTGCTGATAAACAGAACAATCAACATCCAGCCACAAAATAAACAATATATCTTTGTCAGAAAATATCTGCCCGTAGAAGGCCACTTCCTTATCAGTATGAGATTTGGTCATGAGATAAAGTAAATTAATTAATAGGGATGGGTTGTCACTAAAATCGGTTCTCGGTTCTATCGGTTATTGACAAAAGAACTGAGACTTAAGATATTAGAGTTTATTTATTTAGACTTGTAATGAAAAAATAACACTGCATACAAAACCTAGGGGATTTGATTGAAAAATAAATTGTTAAGATTAATATTGTGTCAAAACTGAACAAAATGAGTCTTTTAGCATATTTATTAATATTGTGTCAAAACTAAACAAAATGAGTCTTTTAGCATATTTATTAAAATAGTTAAATTCTATTTTAATTATTTTTTTCTTTTTACAAAGTTTTAAATTGGATTAATGTTTTAAATTACATTGACTTAACATTTACTGACCCAAAATAGTTTATTGTTTCTTAAATTTAAAACAAAATGTATACTGTAATTTCTAAAAACATTTACGGTATTTTTATGGCTGTGTAGTTTTTTATGAATGTGAGTAGCATTTATATTTTCTTAATTCAGTATTATCACCAATTGAGAAAAGAACCAATAGTTAATAAAAATAGTTTTACTAAACCAGACCTAAAATGGCAGGTTATTTTTTAATTTTCTCTAGGCTAATAAGTTTTGTAATTTCCTAAAGGTAAAATAACAAATTTTAAGTATTTTTTTTAATTTAAAGTAAATACTTTCTTTGTGCAAAAAAATGTAAACAATCATACCCTCAGAATAAGTAAAATGTTACCAATTTTCTCGTTATTCGAAATATTGTATGTCTTTTTATAGGTTTTTAGGGTGTATTATACTTCATATTTGAGAAATCGCCAATATGCACAGTTTTTACTTACTCATTCCACATAGTTTGTTGATTCACTGGCGTAAAGGTATTAGAAACATTTTCTGAGACTTTCTCAAAAAGTACTGATTTCAGTAAAGAACCGAACTGGAACCGAAAAAAAATGAAACCGACCCATCACTATTCATTAACTTTAAAAAGTTATTGGTACTTGCAGATAAACTACTTAAGATGAAAAAGTTTGGCAGTTCTAAACTTGCAAATCAATATTTAACCGTCCTGGTGTTATTTGTTGAAAATTCGACCACAATTGCGATGCCCTGAATTAAGCGCATATACACATAATAATTACAAAAATATTATTTTCGTAGTAATGTTTCTAATTTAATCCGGTAGTGCGTTTGGGTTTTGGACGGTGACTCATGAGAGACAAATTGTGAGACTCGCGACCTTATGTTGGCCTGTCAATCACTAGGAGACTGGTTTTTGTCTGGCAGTGTACATTTCCACTGCGGCACCCAACGCCACAAGCGCACATATACGCGCAGGCACTGTCAAGCCGAGCAGTTGTCATTGTCCGCCGCCTTACAGCTTTGAAACTGTGTATTTAGTTGTTTTATCATTACTTTAGTTAAATATATGTTAATAATTTATTAGTTTTAAGTGTCAATATGAAAAATCCTGCCGATTTTAATTTTATGGAAGCTACTAAATACATCGTAATCAAGTGCTATATGTATTTACTTATTTGTTATTATATGTGTTATGTGCAGGCCCCGTCTTTATCAGTTAATGTACAAGTAAATGTACTCAATTATACATATTTTATTAATAGTAATAATATTTTGAATTGATTCATACTTTATAAGTGATCTATGCTTCAGGCTTACTTCCAAGTAAAAGTTTGCTTATTTACATATTCATATATAAGATAAAAAGGTAATGTAAGCTAATAAAAGTTTCAAAATGTTATCATATCTTTTATTTTCCTGTACAGAACAATAAAAAAAATGAGCAACAAAAAAATTTTATTTCTATTTTTTTTACAATAAATTAGCGCTAAATGGAAAATAGGCATTGTATAAATGGCGCTCTAAGGGTTAAGTTGTAGAGTACCACAATAAAAAATCAAAGAGTTAAAAAAAACCCTGCCATGTGGACAAGACTTAATTTCTACTGAAAATTTCGAGATTCAAACCTGCGGCTCTCATTTTCAGGCACACCCTGTATTTTAAATGCAACAAAAACAATTTTGCGACTTTCTCCATATGAGATTTATAAGGGTTACAGTTTACGGCATCACTCTATCTCAAACGGTTCAACCACAGGAGATTGTGGTCGGGTGGTGTGAAACACCCGGTATAATACTTTAAGGTTTTACTTATTTTTGTGTATGCTGTAAATTTTTCTACTACTGGACGCTGCGATGGTTAATGTATTTTCTTTACGAGTATAAAAATATATTTAATAGTAGGTTAACAAGATGTGATTGAAATCCTTGTGGGTTAATAAGCTGTTTTACTTTTCCTACTTTTTTTAATATGAATGAAAGGATTTTCATTAAATCAAATTGGATTATAAAGAATTTTTTTCTCAAGTTAAAAAATGTAGTTCTTTAATTTTAGAATTGTTCTATTATTTCATGATATATTAATTACTAAAATCAGTTAGTACGAATAATTGTGTATTCTCACTTACCAAATAACACTAGTTTGTAAGGATGTTTGAGCTTGTTAATTTATTAGTAATCAGATAATTATGTTGTTAAAAATTAAGATTTTCATTGAAGTTATTTTAGCTTGAACTAAAAAGTGCTTTGATTTAAAGCTGCTGACAACAGTTAATTTTTACTTATGTATTGAAATAATGTTAGCTATAAGTGATAAGATAACACATGTATAAATATAGCAATAGTAAGTCAAATGAATTGTAGAATCATTATTAATAAATAATTCTGATGCAATATGAAACTATTGAGTGTTTGTGCTATTTAGTGCTGATGTGAGAGTTAGTTGTAGATGTGTTCTTCATTTTGATAAATATGTGATCGAAAGTTAAGTGACTATATTCAAGAGAGTTAATATAAGGTTATGTGTTGAAAAAAACATTCAACATAGATGGATTCTCAGAAGTTTAACCATAAAGCGTACATAAAAGAAGACAGAAGGAAAGCAATTACTAAGAAATCTGATAGAAAGGTAAGGAATGTACAACATATGAATAGTCCTTCAATTAGAGATAAATCAAGCAGTACCTTTGATAATTCTGGAACTACAGAGTTTGATAGTCAGATTTCATCTGAAAGAAAACCCAGAAACGCTGTAAATGTTGATAGTCATAGTAAAACGTCAAAAGTATCTAAACAAAACAACTCTAATGATCTAGAGATACCCCCAAGTACCTCAATATCCTATTTTTATAGGCAAGGTTTGAGTTTTGCAAGATCAAGAACTTTACGAACGTTGGTAAAAAGAGTATGGTTCACTCTTTTATGTGAAGCTGTTGTAAGTTTTTTAAAAATACTAGGTCGAAAATATTTTAGAATAAATCGAAGAACTTTATTGAATCCTACAGCAGTTGGTTCAAATACTAATACACCAGTGGGCGCTGCTTCAAATAATAATACTGTGTCAGTTCGTATGCTACCAGCAATAGGAACCAATGGACAATCTCAGGTTCAGACAATGTCATATGATGAGTTTTTGGCTCATGTAGGTTTAACTATCTCAAGATCAGCTCAGGAAAATAAAGAATCAAGCCCAAATAAAGATGGTTTATCAAATACAGCAGTAAAAACCAATGCTGCATCCCCTCTTAGTCTTTCTCTTGGTAAAAAAGTTAACCGTCATGAATATAAATATCCTAGTAAAAAAAGGTTACATTTGTCAAAACAAGATGAAAGTGTGTCTAAAAATCCTTTAAAATATAGCAGTTCTCAAGCTAGCAAATCAGCATCTCCATCAAGTATTCATTCAGATCAAAACTTTATCAGCCATGAAAATGAGGCTGACATATTAAAGCAATCCAGTTCACGTTTCCAAGAGTTTAACAACTTAAATGAACAAACAAGCTCAGGAACAGAAACACCATTAGTTTCTGAGCAAAAGAAACCTTCAGAATCAGTACTTAATAATTTTGCTACGCCTTCAGAGCAACCAGATAGTTTAAAGAAACAACTTGACACTGATAAAACAATAATAAATAAGGCAAGAGGATTAGCATTAAGTAATCTGCAATCTAGTAATTATAATAAGTTGACTGATTTAAACCCGTCATTACAAGATGAACCAATCCAAGGGATGTTTAACAAAGCACAGTTAAACAATAACAACAAAAAAGTAAGATCTATTATACCTGAAAGCCATGAAAGCAAGTATAAAAAATTTTCAAATGTCTCACCTGAAGAAGAACATTTAAAACAAAATAATGAAAAAAACGTGATTAAAGAAAAAAACTCTGATAGTTCTTTTGATATTTCAAAAAGATCTGAGGAAACATCTAGTCAGTTTACTTCTGATGCGCAAATATATGAAAATAAACACAACTTGAATGTATTTTCAGTTACTGAACCTACAAGATCAAAGAACATAAATAATGATATTGATGGACAAAAATCTGCACAAAAGGATATTGGTAAAGAGGAAAAACTATTGACAGATTCTGAAGAATCACATGGAATTGTCTTACAATCTAATGCAGGAGAAGATTTGCCGAAACACCTTCCCAAGCAGTATAAAGTTGATAGTTTGAAAACTGATTCCATGAAAGCAACTAATGGTAAACAAGAAACTCAATCTGCTTTAAATGATGCTGCCGAAGATAGACAACTGTCAACAATTTCTAAAGAAACACCTAATTTTGTATTGGAATCTAATGCAGAAAGAAATGTGCCTAAAGACCTTCGCAAGCAGAATAAAGCTGATAATTTGAAAACCAATTCCAACGGTAATCAAGAAAAAGAAACTGCTTTAAAGGATGCTGTCGAAGACAGACAACTGTCAACAACTTCTAAAGAAATACCTAAATTAGAGTATAATGCAGGAAGAAATGTGCCTAAAGAACTTCCCGAGCAGAATACAGCTTATTACTTGAAAACCAATTCCAATGGTAATCAAGAAAAAGAATCTGCTTTAAAGGATGTCGCCAAAGACATACAACAAAGACATGCTACTAAAGAAGCACCTAAAATTATTTCAGAATCGAATGCCGATAGAATTGCGCCTAAAGACCTTCCCAAGCTGCATAAAGCTGATAATTTGAAAACCAATTCCAACAATAATCAACAAAAAGAAACTGCATTAAAGGATGCTGCCGAAGACAGACAACTGTCAACAACTTCTAAAGAAATACCTAAATTTGTTTTAGAATCAAATGCAGAAAGAATTGCGCCTAAAGAACTTCCAGAGCAGAATAAAGCTGATAGTTTGAAAATCAATTCCAATGCTAATCAAGAAAAAGAATCTTCTTTAAAGGATGCTGACGAAGACATTCAACTAACAACAACTTCTAAAGAATCACCTAAAATTGGTTTAGAATCAAATGCAGAAAGAATTGCGCCTAAAGACCTTCCCAAGCTGCATAAAGCTGATAGTTTGAAAACCAATTCCAACGATAATCAAGAAAAAGAAACTGCATTAAAGGATGCTGCCGAAGACAGACAACTGTCAACAACTTCTAAAGAAATACCTAAATTTGTTTTAGAATCTAATGCAGAAAGAAATGTGCCTAAAGAACTTCCAGAGCAAAATAAAGCTGATAGTTTGAAAATCAATTCCAATGGTAATCAAGAAAAAGAAACTGCTTTAAAGGATGCTGCCAAAGACATACAACTATCAACAACTTCTAAAGAATCACCTAAAATTGGTTTAGAATCAAATGCAGAAAGAATTGCGCCTAAAGACCTTCCCAAGCTGCATAAAGCTGATAATTTGAAATCCAATTCCTACGATAATCAAGAAAAAGAAACTGCATTAAAGGATGCTGCCGAAGACAGACAACTGTCAACAACTTCTAAAGAAATACCTAAATTTGTTTTAGAATCTAATGCAGAAAGAAATGTGCCTAAAGAACTTCCAGAGCAGAATAAAGCTGATAGTTTGAAAATCAATTCCAATGCTAATCAAGAAAAAGAATCTTCTTTAAAGGATGCTGACGAAGACATTCAACTAACAACTACTTCTAAAGAATCTCCTAAAATTGTTTTAGAATCTAATGCAGAAATAATTCTGTCTGAAGTCCTTACCAAGCAGCATAAAGCTGATAATTTGATAATCAATTCTAAGGAAGCACTTAATGGTAATCAAGGAAAAGAATCTGCTTTAAAAGATACTGCCGAAGTCACTCAACTGTCAACAACTTCTAAAGAATCACCTAAAATTGTTATAGGATCTAATGTAGAAAGAAAAGTGTCTAGAGATCTTCCCAAGCAGCATGAAGTTGATAATTTGAAAACCAATGCTATGAAAACACCTGATGGTATTTTAGGAAAAGCATCTGTTTTTAAGGATGCTGCTAAATACAAAAATCTGCCAACAACTTCGAAAGAATTACCTAAAATCGTATTAGAATCTAATGCAGAAATAATTGTGCCTGAAGGCCTTTCCAAGCAGCATGAAGCTGATAATTTAAAAACCAATTCTTGGAAAACACCTAATGATAATCAAAGAAAAGAATCTGTACATCAGTTAATTAATGGTGATAAACATTTAATTGAATCTAAATCATTGCCTAGAACTTCATTACAAGTAAAAGCACAGAATAAAGTGCCTGACAGTGTGGAAAAAGGTAATGATGAATTGAAAATTAATCCAAAAGCACAAGAATTTCTTTTCTTTGCTTCTAAAGGGCCTGCTGAACAGTTAGAATCTGAGGCAAGAGTGAATCATAATTTTCATTCTGTAAATAAAAATATTAATGATGTTACTAAACAAAAAACAGATATGGTGAAAACTTCTATTCCTGTGGAAGAATCTGGATCAGCCACAAGATACACTTCAGAAGAGAAACTGATAATGAATTCAAAAACATTGTCAACAAGTACCTTGGAAGCAAAAGTAGATAATGTGCCCAATGAAACTGAAGAAGTTCAAGGTGTAATTTCAGAGCAAAATGGAAAGAAAAAGAAATCTACATCAAGAAAGAAACGAGGAAAGAGGACTACGTAAACCATATTGACACTTCACAATATATTGAGTTTTAAAAACTAAAAACCATTTTAGATTAATAGATAGCTTTAAAACATAATTTGTAGATGTTTAAAAAATGTTACACTTTTTTCTATGTCTAATTTTCTCACAATATGTTTATTCAAAATTGTTATAAAGTTTTATTATTTCCAAGGATTTAATTACATATCTCATTCTCTCTCTTAGCTATGAATTCTAATTCATTCCACTTACTACATTAACCACATCAGTATTTTAATTAGCTGAGTTAACGGGTAAACAAGACAGGATATTTGTATTGTAGATGTGTTGTTACTCTGGGTTGATGTTATTGAAACATATAGGGATGTGCTGTGTAAGTTATAATACTATTTTTCATATTTAACCCTAGACGTGGCAGCTAAGAAACTCTATAGTGGCAAGTCAGTTTTCACTGGTTTCAGCTTAATACTTTAAAAATCTGTGAAAAATACTTTTTTGCACTAAACTGTACCATGCATGTTTTATATGGTTTTGTGCAGAAATAGCTAGTTAACCGTTTCTTATGCATTTCACTTATCTATATATGTTTATAATTTTTGTTGTAAGTAAAATATGACAGTTTGTAAATCTTGAGATATAACATTCAAAAGTAACCGTAAATAATAAAAATATAACAACATTTTTACTGGCAAAATCAAAATATACAAAGTGTGTAAAAAAGGTTCTTTTCAAGATATAGTAAATGTTTTGTTCAAATTTGTATAAATATCTTCACTTTTATAAATGTTTTTTAAAATTTGTAATTTTTTGAAATTATGATTATATGCAAATTTCTAAGGGAAAAATAGCAACTATACATTTACTTCATAAAATCTAGTTTAATTTGTATAATATAAAAATTACCTTTTAGAAAACATAATTTTTATTTAAGTATAATGGTTATAATTATTTTATTATACTAAAAGAAATATTATTTATGAAATTAGAGCAAAAATATTTTGTACAAAGAGTTGAACAATTATGTCCTGGTGGTCTAAAAACTAAATTTATGAGTAAAAGTATGACTGTAAATCAACAATAACACAAAATCAAACATAAATCATGAAAAGAATAGTATATTAGAAACAAATTCAACGTATGCAAACAGTAGCGACCGAGTGAAATAACCAGGATGTCCAGACAGCCTGGCTCGCAACGGAACATTCTTCTTTTCAACAGCTGAAATAAATTGGGCCAAGATTTAAATAGGCGCCCAAAATAAGTATTCCTTGTTGATAATTTCATAACGAATCGAAACACATAAGAATTGAGTATATAAACAAAATTGTTACTTAGTAACAGATCGAAAATAATTAGATACTAATTTGGTATCGTTTGCCAGTACAGAAAATAAAAAAACATTGATTCAAATGAAATTCGAGTGACATTGATCATTTAGAAAGAATACAAACGGTGTGCTTTGTTTCCAAGAAGATTCCTAATTCAAGGATGTAGCTCTTTTCTTTCCCACACAAAAATTACCTACCATAAATATTGGGGAAAAAGTGTATTATTTTGCCGTAAACGCACGGGGACACGGGGAAATTTGTTGAGTACAAGTTTTGTATTTACTCTTTTTTTTGTGAAAATTTTGTTTGCTGTATTTTCATCGAAATATAATATTTTACTCTTGAGAATATTCCGAGTTTAATGATATATAATATGATAAGTTTTAAAGGTAATTTGTGTGACAAAATAGCCACTAAAAATAGGCTTGTAAATTCAATACCAATGGTATCATTTGCCACTGGAGAAACACATTAAAACGATATTATTGGTATTCTTTGCCACGTCTAGGATTAATAATATTTTCAGAAATAAAAAGATGATTTTTTGAATTTTGTTGTTTGAGTGTGATTCGTGCATAGAAAAAAAGTGGTATTGTATATAAATAACAATATAAAGAAATGATTGAGCTGTGTTTTAGTCTCTCTTTTTATTTTGCACCATATTCATAACAAATATGAATAAATATTATCATTAAAAATTTAGTACTTTTGAAAACGTTAAAATGTCTATTTTAGTTTTGGATTCTACTTATAATTCTTATTAGTTGTAAAGACAGTATTTAACTGTGAATATTATATTAAATATTTTTAAATAAGTTATGTTCATATTTAAATAGCTCATAATTTTGTTTCCAGTAAGTTTTATATTATTTGGTATGTATACATTAAAATACACATTATACTATATATATAAATTATCATATAAAATAATATTATTGTAGTTGTTTATACTCATTTAGTTATTCTTATTTAAAATGACAATGTTGTATTCTACTCTATTTTTATGGTGTGAATTTAATAAAAAAATGTATTTTTACATTGCTTTATTGTATGATTTCTTCCTATGTTGTAATAGGATATCACTGATAGCAGTATATATTTATTTTAATGATGCAGCTATATTAAATCACTCTTGTAACAACCAGAAGTGAAGGTTTTTAATAACAAACTGTTTGGTCTGTACTCACATCTGGCCTTGTGTGTTGACCAAGCTAATTGTAAAACTCGCAAATAAGATTTTACAAAATATATGTATGTTGTATATAAATTATAAGTAATTTTTATATAAGAAATTTTTAATGCAAGAAATGTACGTAAAATAACAATTCTTCTTCTTTCCGTCTTATTCAGAAAGTTAATTTTTAAATTAATATACATCTATTCATTAACATAAAGATGTAAGTTATTGCTAGAATATACATATGTATATATTGTAATGATTAATAGTTTGAAAATATTGGTTTGATGAAAAGTGGTGTTGTCTTAATCCATTGCTCCTCTTTCTAAATTTTAATCAGTGTCATTTACTTATGGAGGTAAATTATTATGGCCCAAGCCCAAGTAGTCAAACACAAAATTTAACCAAACAGATCATTTTTGAAAGCTCTTCTTATTGGAAATATTCATAGTTTGAAAATAATTGCACTTCATATTATAACTATTGGATGTTTAATTAAAATTGTTGTTTGATGTCTGCCTTGTAAAACATCAGGTGGTTTTCATTAGACCAAATGTGGGTACTGTGTAAGTTAATGATAAAACGGTAACTTCATCCTGTAAAAATGTTTCTAATAGTCTTTTGTACAAACCCAGGACTAAGAGTTTGGACACGCTTTACATGTTAAGAATAAAGTTGCTATTTTTCAATATTCTTCACATTGTATAAGAGGCCTGTTATGTCTTAGCCAATTGCCTAATACTTACATCACATTCTTCATTACATCACATTCCTCATCGACACATTGTAGAACATATTCTAACTCAAAAGTTCAAATAACTTTTTACTTACCTTTACCATCTAATTTTAGTAGTGATTATCAAGTAGATAATTTCGATGTACACAATTATTCTGCTTGTTTTGTTATTGTAAGATATCGGCGTCAAGCAACATCAGTGTGGCTGTTCTTTAGATGGGTGACTGGTGAAGGATCCCGTTCTTGCACGCAACCTGACTGCCCAGTCGTTGCTAGTGGTTCGGAAGTCACCTTAAACTGTTAGCCCCCCGGTTAAGTAATAGAGCCCTAATTTTTTGAAAGTCTTGCCTAATTAGAACAGCAAATAATTTACCTTTTTTATCAGACCGGAAATCATTCTAGATACAATCAAGCAGCTTAATTACAGTTTCCACAGCCCAACAATGAATAAAATTGTATGCACTTGTTGTAAATAAGAAAAACATTTTTGATATTTTAAAGCGAGGGTGGTAAGAAATAAAAAATTTTTTTTTTCTATTGACAAACTACTTCAATACCAAATAATTAACCTCTCTATTTCCACACATTTAAGTGTCATAACAAGGATCCTTTTGTTGACCTTACAATTGCCAACATCCATAAAAATCTGCTGATTTTTCTTAACTTTATTTAATATGGTATTGGAATTAATTTCATGCAGTGATTAACTAGTAATACGTGCAGGGGCTAAACATTGCTTTTAAAGGAATGAATCATAGTTTCACAAGTTACATTAATAGATACAAGAATTAAACTGGCTACAAAAAGTTACTATGGGAAAATGTATGACTTTAAGACATATCATTTTTTAAATTTAATATGGTCGCCATTTTTAAATGGTCGATAGGAATGAGTTGATTTTGTGTGACCTTAATCTTTGTACTGATGAGAATTATACTAAATGTCAATTCAAGTCTTGGCCAAGCCATTCTAGAGATATAAATTAGAAACTGCCGATGGCTCAATGGCTGAGGCTTTTGATTGTAGAGGGCAAATTTGCAAGGTTTGAATGTCCAACTTTGCTAACAGTTGGTACCTCACTTGTTGAATAAAGTTCACAAAGTCCATTTAAACTGGTGAGAGAAGTTTTTATTTATAAAGGTACTATAACAATTTCAGAACTCTGGGAAAAGAAGCGTTATAGGACACGTTTTCTTTATTTTGGCCATAGAGTCAATTTCTGAAATATGACTATATTTTATAGATACGCTAGTAAATGCAGGAAATTTCGACTATAACTTATGTCAGCAGTTCAAGTAATTTTTGTATCATATTAAAAATAAGCCAACAATTTAATTTCTCAAAAAAAAAAAAAAAAAAAGGTTCCAGGATCAAATCTTGTTAAGATTACATTAAACATGATAAACATTGTTTATAACCAATGTACAATTATTTTGGACTTCCTACTACCTGAATACAGTAATTAAGTAAATGTTCATTTTAAGCAGACAACAATACTATTGCTTTTGTATATTTCATTTTAATCTTAGCCATAGACCATTATAAATTGTTATTAAATGTGTTAATATTTTATTATGATCTTATCAAGTAGTTGTGAATTAGGGTTTATGATTCAATGTTTAAATTTGAGAGATAGTTTAGTCAAATCTGGTTTTCAGTTGAATATTAATTTAAGTTTGAATATTTGTATCATTGTTTACTAAGCTTAAACCAACAAAGGCCCACTTGTATATTATGTATGGTAAAATAACACTCGTTGTACATCCTTAATTAACAATAACTAGGTTAGGTTAGCGTGTCGACTGAGTCGTGGTACTTCCTCAGGTGGGCGAGACTTGCGGTGTCGTCACTGTGGCAAACTGCTTGCTAGCTGGGCTACTCTTCAACGCCATATTCAAGACATCCACTGCCTCCAGACCCAACAGTTCTGGTGTACAATCTGTGAGAAACCCTATCGCACACGGAACAGCTTGCTTGTGCATAACTCCAAATACCATCCTAAATCTAGCAAGCACTAAAAACATTGGGACTTGTAATTGACACTGGACTATTTCATAAGAAATTGTATACCTCATTAACTGATGTATTTAATTAAAATAATATGTAACTAACCCGATATTGAGAACAAAAAACATATCTTTGATAACATTTTTAATATAAGACTTGAGTAATCAAATAGTCGAAATTGTTGTTGGATCAATTTATAGTATATCATGAATATAAAAAGTAGGAGCTTTCAGATTAAAAGAAATGTAGGCATTTATTTTAACTGAAATAAATTAATCATAAATAGTTATAGTGTGTTGCTAATACAGTACTAAATAAATAACTGGCTATTTTAATAAGTTTTTATATAGGAAACATCTATTCATGATATGTAAAATCTAAAACTATGCTGGCTAAATACAAAATAGACCTGTATTTAAAGTCCATGGAGTATTTTTCTTCAGATACATACTCTAGAAAAATGTGTGTTATTGTGAAATAGAGTGTCCTCAAGTTTGTGGTTTGAGCTAATGATATTTAAAATTAAAAATCTGTGGAAATGAAATTGTGATGTGAGTGATAATACCGAGGAATGGGCAAGGACGCTGAAGTGAATGTGGCTTCGCTGGTGCGTGGCTCTGACGTGAAACTCTGGTTGCAGGCTGGCGTTACCGATCCAACAACAAACTGGTCTGCGACATTTGTAACAAGAGTTACCGAACGATGAACAGTCTCCGCAACCACCGCAGCATCTACCATAGAAAGTTCCGTGTGGAAGGCCAATCCGCAGAACCTGAGAACAAAGAGGAACAGTCTAGTTCTGTGCCATATTGGAACCCCTATCCGTGATCACAAGAAATGAAGTGAAGTTAATTAAGTGCAGTGATACCTGTGTATGTTATTGACATGGTTTTACAAGTGCTTGAGAAGATATTTTTTCCCTTGATTTATCATACTAAAGATAGTATTAACGATTAAAGATCAATCAGTTGTCTATAGCCTTCAATATAGTATTACATGTATCTCTACCACCAGAAATTTATTCTTTCTGGATAAAAATGTGGTACAAAATAATTGTTGGAAATAGCTTTACTTATGTATTTCATAGATATGAAGTGTATATAGATCCATATGAGCCATAGGGTATACATTTAACACTGAAGCCAACCTTTTGTAATTAAAGAAGAGCAGGTTTAGCTAATTGTACATTTGTTTACTTTTGATAGTAATTTGTCACTTTTAGTTTAATATTTTAACATTTAATTTTATTATTTTTTAAGACTATTTTTACTATGATTTTTTTATTGTAGTGTTTAAATCAATATACATGGTAATTCTGTTGCTAATAAATCAGCAAAACCAAACAAAAAGAGTGTTACAATTGAATAAAAAGCTGTTATTTTATATATCCATAAATTTTGTTAAAAGACTTTTTGATTAATTTTTCGCTGTAAATGAAATTACAATAGTTCTGCCTTATATAGTAACTTAACTACTTTCAATTTACTATATTCCTGCAAAGGAGAAAATTATAACAGTTGAAATATATTTAACTTATAAATAACACTTACTAGTTACCACACTCATAATTTACATTTTTTTACTGTGCTTTTGTAGCTAATTCCTTTGTGGCATTTAAAAACTAGTTATTATACTAAAAGGATTTTTGAGTAATTGGTTTCACATATGTCAAATCAGGAAGGCCTGTTGTTCTTGCACCATGTTTGTTTGCCTAACTTGACCATGTATATAGATGGATTTTGTATCGTCAAATAGTATTACCAGTACTATATTTTTTATAACTATTGGCTAGTGGCGTAAGATAGTTGCTATTATGCTATATTTATTTATGAAACTATTGCTTTGCCAAGAGCTCTGATAAGCGATGTACATATAGAATTGCTAAACAAGAGCGTTTCTGAGTGACTTACGTATTACAGAAGAGTGTGGTAGAAACACAACAAAGATTGGATCGTCAGATCAAGATTTTTGAACACAATAAAATACTAATGATACCATAATATTTTAGTATAGTAATGATAACAAACTCAATTATGAAATTTGAATGAAAACTTATTTAATTTGTTTTTCCATGGTTAGAGTTTTATGTTGATGCCTTGATTTAATGTGTTGCACTGTTATGGAAATCAGTGGGTATTTTATATACACTGACTTTCAGAACAGTAGGCCCTGAATCATTTTGTATCAAAACTATTTTATGGTTAATAATTAAAACTATAAGAAAATTTAAATTTTAGATTTAAATTATATTTTCCATCTTTTAATGATTTGCTTCTTCATCCTTCATATTAATTTTTTGGTTCTTCTTAAAATTAGTAATCATTTAAAATTAAATATGGCCTTCCATAAGAGGAAATATGTATAATAAAGAACTTTTTACTAAAGTGAAATCAATTCAGTAAACTTCAATACAAATTTCTGCATGCCTATAAAAATATTCTATTAGCAAATAAGGAAGGTAAACTCCAGAGTTCTTTGAAGAATTGACAGGAAAGCAGGCTTACCTTGTTTGTGAGCCCGCTTTTAAAACAGACAACAATTTTTTTAACAATTAAATTAAACTTTGTCCTTAGTCAAATATTACTTCTTCAGCACTTTAAATATTAACTGAAGAAGTATTCAGTGATTACCTTATTTAATCGAGGATTTTGTCTCCATTTTGAGGGTGGTCTTCTTTTCCTACAATACATTAAAAATAAACTAAGCTCACTTTATTAGTTTAGTTGAAAATAGTTAATTTATGAGAATTATAATTTAGAACTTTTCTAACTTAATTTATATATAATTTTTCTTCATAAGATCGTTGTGGAGGATATAGATTGTCTTTGTTCCATGATACAACACTAAATAAAATTGTATCATTTTACTTAAATTATTTAGTACATCTCCACTAATGTATCTAAGACTTATTTTTATCTTAATATATATAATATAGTCTAGAGTAAAAATGTTGTTTAGCATATAATGTCATTTTAAATCTAAAAAGTGATCGACTTTTTTTAATTCATCAAAATATGCTTTAACTTAAGAACCCCATTCAGATATTTGTTTCGTAATATCGCTATAAAACAAATGTTGTCGTATCATTTTAATGGCAAACCATAGAAAACCAATATTATTAAACTATTAAAGATTTATGCAAATAGTTATTCTTGCCCAAAATAACAAAGTAAATGTAAAACGTGAAAACTACACGTATTCGATAGAATTTTAAAAACTCATATTGTTTTAGGTTATGTTAATTGTCCCACTGTGACATTTTTAAAACTTGTGGATTTCATATTAATTTTGCATCTGAAATTCAAGGGATATACCTGATTTGTGTTGAACACGAGATTAAATTTATCTACAAATCAAGTACAACCACATATTTTGAACTTGTAGCTCTGTGGTTTGAACAAATATTACAATAGCCTGAATTGTTTTGATAGAATGTTTTAATTGTTATTTGTCAATTAATATTAATATTAAATTATGACGAGAAAAGTCTTCAAACAATCAGACATTTTATTACTACATAGAGATTGTGCTATATCAGCATATTAATTACAAATTAAGTGATGATAATAGTTCCTATCTTATCAGTTACAGCAGAGAGAAATAGATTTTTATACATTGTTATATTTTGTGTATCACCTTACAGTTAGTGATTACTCTACTGATACAAATTGTTATTTTATTAATTGTACAGGTGAATCTGTGCATAATTTGGGTTGTTAGACCAGGTTTAGTTGTTTCATGTTATGTAACTGCCATTTTGAACTGACACATTAAAATTTTGCTTCCAATAAAAATGTGTGATTTACAACCTTTATTGATTGGCTATGAAAATATCGCATATTGCAGTTGTTAAACAAATAATAATTTAAACATAAATACAGTATAAGAATAAATAAATTAACTAATATTATTTCTAAAGGGAAAAAGTTTGGATGGGTTCCAATTAAAAAAATATTTTCTATCTGAAGGCTACAAGGCAGAATAGCTTTACCAATTAATTGGCATTACTTCAGTTTTCTGCAGACTTATCAAAATCATATTAGTTTTTTTCTATCATCTTGTTAATTTGTTACAAGATGATTTTTTTTTCTATCCAGAATCTTTATTTAAGACAGATCCAGAAATTCGCTTTTAGGTATATTTCTGCAGCATATGATGGCCACCAATAAAGTTCTTTAGTTAACAGTTTAATTGGTTAGTCTTAGTTAAAAATAAGATATGTCCCTTTTCCAGATAACAAAGAATTGAAAATAATAAAAATAGGATGCACAACAACATTTTTATATAATTTAGTCACCAAATTTAAACAAGAATTATAAGTAATGAAGACAAGCCAAAACAAATTTTTATTTCCATAGAATATGGTAAAAACCTTCATTGTATTTTAACAAACAAACTAAATAAACAAGGTGTGACATTAACTAGCAAAACATCAATCATATTTGTAAAAATTGTAAATAAAAATTATAATAAAGTCAATGAAAATTAGTATATTAGAACAGGAGTTTATAAATTCAAATGCTGAGACTATAATACAATTTATGAAGGACAAACTAATTAAGCATTCACAATACGTTATAAGGAACATCTACCAAAAAATAAATCGAAACTTAATTTGCTGAGCAGCTAGTCTCAAACAATCCAAGACAATAGTATCAAAAATAAGACAAATTTCTCATTTTTGTCAAAAAGGCTAAATGAGGATAGTCTAGAAGTTTTTTAAGTATATAAATCATTCAAACAACTTCTAGGAGATGTCCTAAATGAAAAATTGTAATTTACATCCAATATATTATTGGATACAATTGAACAAATTGGTTAGAAAAGAAACAGCTGACATCATGACAACAATCGTCAAGGCCTAATGGGAATGACAAAGCAAATAAAACACATTTGAAGTTATTCTCAGTTCATTTTATATTTTGTTTAACTGTGTTTTTATAAACATCTTTTAAAAACTTTTAACTAGAACTTTTACAAGATCTAGAAAATGATCACTTTGTAAGTCACTTCAAGTATATCAAATGAAACCAAATGAATTGATGATGATTTAAGGTGACCTTATTCTATTAAAGAAAAACTTATGACAGCTTGTTATCTAAGTCTTATAGAGATGCATTAAAAAAGAACAAAACAAAAAAAAAAATGTGTTCCTGTTATATTTTGACAAAGGATTTGAGCTTGTCAGTTAATATAATAAATGAAAAATATAACCATGAGTGTTTATGAGTTCTAGCTTTATTTCTAAACTAAACCTGGCTTGAAAACTAGTAAGACATTCAACAATTGACATATTTAATGAAAATTTGTATTAATTGTAACCAGTCAGATGACTATTAACTAGGTTAGACAATCTCAACTTGCTTTGTTCTAAGGCTCATGTTCTGTACATGTAGCTGTGCTTAGCTTTCAAAATTACTGTTACTTCTTAAAGATAAGTGAAGTCACTCTGCAGATAGTCGTTACATGCTCACAGCCAAATACTAATCTTAAACTGATAAAACAAATTGTAACTCAAAGAATATAAAATTTAAAGTTGAAGCTACCCCAAAAAATTACTTGTACAATGTAAGTAATTGGAATTCTCTATTATGTCTGTCCTTAAAATGAAAATCTTGAATTTTTGTTTTTACATTTTTTTCTTTTTTCGTTAAATTTATAAAGAACTGCTTTTGACAACATTAATATTTATTTAATGTGGATCAAAGTTAAAGATTTTAAAATTCATTGTTAATATTATGTTATTGTAGATGACTTTTTACCTGGACAGTTAGCGAGTGCATATTTGTCACTATTTACGTTGTACATTTTGTCATGTGTTTCCTGTGCTGTACAGGGCTTTACAAAGGAGAGTCAGCGCAGTGAGTCACACTGAACCTTGTAAAGCCCTGGCCGGCTCATTACCTAACCTAACCTAATGTGGTGCGGTGGTCTGATGGTGTGCAGGTCTGCGGAAAGTGTTCACGTGCTTGGCGTGTGGCAAGGTGCTGTGTTCGAAAGCCAGCTTGAAACGGCATGTCGCGGATAAGCACGCGTCTCGCCATGAGGAGTACCGCTGCGCTATCTGTGAGCGGGTGTACTGTTCCCGCAACTCGCTAATGACGCACATCTACACATACCACAAGCCTAAGCCCTCAGACCACCTGCACCACCACTCCTTCACCGACATTATGTACAACCCCGACTTAAAGCCTCAGGTATGCAATGTTTCATCTTAACAATTAACACTTTATTTTCTTGTATTAAAAATTACTATTTTCATTTTTTTAAAGTAAGAATATACTATTAAAAGTTATTTTAACTAAACATAGTCCAACTCTGTTATATTATTGCTTTTCTTTTAACAATGAGAAAATATAACAATTACTATTGTTCAAATTTGTTTACTACTACTGTGGTGTTAGCGGACTTGTTTTCTAAGGTAAGTTTGTTAATATCCTTTCACTCCTATTGAAAAAATAAATTCTTTAATATTTTTTAAAGATTATTTTTTAAATATTAAAATGAGAATAAATTATGACAGTTAAAGATCATAAACATGTAAGTTACGAGCTGGAACAGTTGAGGTGTAATCTAAATAGCCTAGTTACGTTGGATGAAACAAGTAAACGCTAATTTGTACAAAAGTGTATCAAGATACAAGTTATTTAGATAACCAGAGGATGGTCACACTATTTCGGTAATTTGATTAGTCAGTGAGATCTGCTAATACAGCTGATTTAAACTGCATTACGTTTACATGAGATAATTAAAGACATAATATGACACTGGATGACCAATATGTCTTTTTATATATATAATCAATGGTAACATTAATTAATTTGAAACCTTCCTTGACAGTATAACATACAGTATTTTACTCAGCATGTATAAAATAGTGCTTTTTATTCAGAAAGTATACCTTGTTATTCAGTTTTAATATAAAATAATATTGTTAACCTATTATTTTATACGGTGTTGCCATATAATTTCTGAGAACCACCCAACCACATGTTTCATCTAAGTAGGCATATGTTCAATGCTGTCAATTCAAATGGCATTTTGTTAACGAAACAACTGTATGATACTATTTAAAGACTTCTTAAAAGGTAATGGTGAAATTAATTATGTTTATGCTGCAATTTTTTGTACAGCTTTATATTGATGTAAATATTTTCTATAAAGTAATACTTAACAAGTGAAATAGCTGCTTTTTATCCGTAATCATGCAGTGAACGCATTCTATACAACCGTTCTTATGCTTAGTCAGCGCTGTTAGTCAGCGCAGCGGAATGCTTTTGACATTTCTTTATAAGTCTAGGCGATCACGAAATTTGAGGCTGATGTTTAAAACACATATATAACATTTGACTATAGTCATGGTTTAGTAATGAAGAAATTAAATTCTCCTTGCCAGAATTACAAACCTTGTCAGTCCACAACCCTGGTGAAAATATATTTTTAAATGACCAAAATAGACACAGACTGCAATTAATAATTAACAATGTTGGAACTTATTTTTATTAATTATAAACAAAATAAAATCATATATTTTTAATTTCTAAAAATAAAAAAAAATATATTAAAGGAAAAATTAATTTAAATTGTATTAAAAGCTCTATTTAAATATACTGTAGGCCATATCATTCATCTTAGAATATTTCGTTTTCAAATTCGTTGCCACTGTCATCACTGCAGTCATTTAGATTTATGAAGATAGGTTCGACAATGACATCCCTGGAACACTGCTGCTTAAAGTCAGCTTCTAGGACCTCTTCTGCGTGTCTTACACATTTGGCCCAATCATCACTTGTTACATTATTTAAGGCTTCTTCAGCGAGTTTCTCGACATCAACCAGTTTAAAGGTGTTGGTTTATTAAGTGACTTCCCTCTTCACTAGAGCCTATATCAACTCTATTGGGTTGTACTGGCAATGGTAGGGGGGCAAGCAAACCGCTTTGTGGCCCATTTCATTAGCAACGTGATCAATATAAAAAGATTTTTTTGCTGACTTTACTTGATTCGTAGATAAAAATTCGGATTTTGTATAAGATGGATCGTGTGGTCTATTATTTGGTACTAACCATTGTACAATATCAGTTATTTTCCAGTTTGATTTTGGAGCCTCGTCTTTGAGCATGGAATGATAAATTGCATTTTCCATAACAATAACACTTCCCTCCCCAAGATTATATAGTAGCTGATCACCAAACCATTGCTTGAACAAAGTGCCATTCATCTCAGTGTGGTAATCACAGTGCTGGAATTGTTTGCCCCCACAAAATATAAGCTTCACTCCCAGAATGAAACCTCCTATAGCCGATCCTGCGTGTGCGATTATTAGCCCATCACCTTTTCCTGTTGGTATTTTAAAACCGCCATTCATTTTAGAGTCTTGCCAAGTGTAATTTTTTTTGTGGTTTTGGGATATTCAGTTTTTATCTAAATATATTATAGGCCTTGTATCATTTGTTCTCAATAAATGCATTTTCCGCATAAAATTTGCTCTACAAGCTGCAATATCGTGACACTCCATTAAAAATTAACGGCCATCATTTGACTTTCTAAATTTAAAACCAAGCGATTTTAATATTCTGATTACAGAAACTTCAGATCCGGTGTAATTTATTTTGTGCTCTAAATTCAGTCAATATTTTTCTGGCTGTGGGAAACTCACCTCTGTCATAACATTCAAAAACTGTTCTCTGAACAACTTGTTTTTTAAATCATTCAATTGAGTGTTCCTACTTTTTCATTTGTAGCGTTTCTTAGAAGAGTCGGACTCAAATTCTTCATCACTGCCAACTGACTCAAGACCATCTCTGATCTGTAGACCAACTCTGACTCATCCCTTAATTCTTTGGACAGTTTTTTCAGATACACCTCACGCCTTGCCTGTTAATTTCATTACTTGTCAAAACTTTGTTTTTTGTTCCTCAAGATTGTCTGCCAAATGTTTACAAATTTTAAATTCATTACCAATTATATTTTTGCTTTATTTATGAATGTCCTGTTTTCCTTTAGGAGAGCGTACACTGAACAGAGGTTGTTGCTGTTCTGGCGATCATTTATCAGTTTTCTGTTGATCCATTACTAATACTATTCCGAAAGATAAATAAATGGTTATAAATCAATAATTATAAAACATATTAAAAATATAAATAAATAAATATTTAAAAACAATAACGAACATATTTCTTACACAAAATAATTATAACCAAAACACGAACATTTGTTTATAATAACAAGTGATGACGTTTGTTTACTGCAACAGCAGTTTAGACAAATCATCAATATTTTCTATGTATTTATATCTGATAACATTGTTGGGCGAGAAGTGAGGAGGGGAGCTTCACAAGTAACAGCTATTATTAGACTATTTTGGTGCGGTTTACATTAGTTACTCAATTTAATGATGAATACTACTTATTTTTACATTTCTCAATATTCCTACATATTAAAAATTTGCTGTTAGCCGATTGATAAAAAATTTGGTGACTGTACAATTTTCTCTGTGGAAAAAATGTATACATATTTATATTTAGTGGCCAATCTTTGTATTATAGTAATCAGTATATATATAGGGTGTTCAAAAAGTATGGAAACACCTTCATTTCTCTTAAATAGGCCCAGATAAATAATTGAGATTCTGTAGAAAGTTTTTTCTATCTTTTGATGAGTTTGTAATTTTTTTCAACCTAGAAGGGGGACCCCATGGAGGGTTTCGTAAAAAGTTTAAATGAAAGGCTATGATGAGTTGCCTATCATTATAAAGCCTGTTTTTCTGAATAATACGCCACAAGTTATAAGTCAAAAGAACCACCTGATCATAAATGGCAACTAGTTAATCTTTCCTAGCCGAGGGTCTTGAAAAAGTATGGAACCACTTTCATTTCTTTTAAATGAGTCTAGATAAATAATTGAGATTTAGTAAACCTCTGTTGAAAGTTTTTTCTATCTTTGAGCAGTTTACAATTTTTTATATATAGGGGAGAGCCTGTGGAGGATGTTGTAAATAGTTTAAATGAAAGGCTATAATTTTTTTTTTTTTTTACGATTTAGAGGGCCAGGCTTCAAATCTGGTAACGGCCCCTAAGCCAAAAAGGCTTATTGTGTGCTCTCCTTTACAGGACTTCAAACCTCATCCTATCCAAGGTCCTTAGAGAACCTTGAGATTGCCTTGATGAGGTTTTCCTGTGCTACACTGTGGCCACGTTCTAAAATGCTACTCAAGGTGAGAGCCAATTCCTAGCTAGGGCCAGACAGTGGAAGAGGATGTGCCGTCCAGACTCCTCCTCCTCCTCCCTCCATTTCCTAACAAGAGAATGTGGGTTGGGAACCCCATCTTGTTCGTGTGTGCCCGAAACATCCAGTGTTCAGTTATAAAACCAACCACCCTTCGGAGTTCTGATCTTGCAAGAAAAAAAGCTTCAGCCATGTTGGAGTACGACGGCCCCAACAGGACCTCCTTTGCTTGCCTGTTACCTGGCGTTGCCTCCCAGGTCTCCTGGAACTTGCCAGCGACCCACATAGAGGTAACCCTCTTGGCGAGGCTGTAAGCAACCCCACATGCCGGCTCTGGGCCAACGAGACGTTCCTCAGTGCCTCTCCTGACACAGTGGTCTGCCCTCTCGTTTCCCAGTATCCCGGTGTGACCTTGCATCCATGACAGGATTACCCTATTGGAACACGCCAGCATTTTTAGGACCCCATGACAGTCCCAAACTAGACTCGAGATGAAGTCGAAAGACAGAAGTGACTTTAGTGCCTCTTGGCTGTCTGAGTTCATATAGATTGTTTTTCCCTTAATGCCCAAATCTATGTTTGCTTGAGCACAGGCAGCTATGGCAGCCACTTCCGCCCGAAAAAATGTAGCCAGTTTGCCAAGGCTACAACTGAGCTCAGTTTTTTTGACCCGGCACCATAGACCCCATAACCAGACCCAAGGATGGTTTGTGAGCCATCTGTGTACCACGTGATAGCATTCTTCATTGGGATTGATTCACCTTGTTCCCAATCTTTTCTATCGCCAATAACAACACAATAGGGTTTGTCAAAGTCAGATTGTTCAGGTATTCTATTCGAACACATCTCTAGAATGTCTGATTGTAGGATGCTAGAGATTTCAGTATGCTTACTGGCATAGTGAGCTTGATAGCATCCGCTGGTTTGGAGCCTATATGCCACAAGCCTTGCCTCCCCCATGACACTTAGCAGACTTAGCAGCACCTCCATTGCAGTGGTGGGTGAACTCTTAAATGCCCCAAAGATTCCCAAACAAGCTACCCGCTGCACCTTGGTTAGGTTTTTTACAGCAGTGACTTGTTGGTCCTTGGGCCACCAAATAATGGCTCCATAAACAAGCATCGGTCTGACGACCCTCGTATAAAGCCAATGTACTAACTGAGAGTTCAGTCCCCATGTGCATCTAAAAGTACTCCTCAGTCTCTTCAATATGGTCCAAGAGCGGTCTATGGCGTGGGAGAGGTGTCTATTCCAGGTAAGTTGTCATCTAGCCATACATCCAGATACTTAACTTCCTTAGACAACTAGACGCAGATGCCAAAAATTCTTGGTACTCTGATAACCTCTGCCAGTGAACGGAGGATATTTATCAAGCAAAATAATTCATTTTTCGACAAAGAACAAGATAAATACTTGAGTGAATAAATACAAATTCCAACTAAAATCTATAATTCAATTATATAAAATTGCTCGCTGGCAATAAGTTAGTCTCAAATATTGTTTTCAGGTTTTTTCACACAACGACCTCGACTTATCCAGTTAGGGATGGCATCTGCATTCCTCTCTTTTTAGAAACATCTTTTTAAACAATTATTATTTTACTATTTATCATTATCAGAGAAAATTTCTTTGTTTAAGTTAATAAATAATCTTAATTATTACGATCCTGTCAATTTGATCATTAATTTTAGGAAACTAAGGATGTAAGCTCATCTCCACCCAATTTGTTTGCTCTCCAAATATTAAAAATGAAAAATTTAAAATGATCTAATTAATTACTTTATTTCAACTTCCTTATTTGTATAGTGAGTTTGAACGTAAAGTAACAAAATAAAATAATGTATTCAAAAAAGCCTTTCAAAATATTTTAATTTATAACAATGTGTTTCTATCTTTTTATTTAGGTAAACACCTTTAGGCTATTTCTTTAGTTGGAAAATATTTACATAACTAATGTTTTTTTCCCGTTGATATTTTACGCTATTGGTACCACAGTATAGTACTTACAGAAAGTTTTTATTTCTTTATACACCATTGTAGAAAGATTGAAAGCATTCTGCTTTGGGGCTGCCAATATACATTTAGTGCAATTGAATTTATAAAACTGGAAAAAAAATGTTAACAATTCATTAATGTGTATAACAATCTTAATAGTATGTTTACTGAAAGGTAGTTAAATATTTTTACAAGTTAACAAACTAAAATATGTTACATTTTCCAGAATTTTTTTTCTATTTATTACTTTTTCCTAGTATTGTAATGCTTACTATCTTTATATGTGTCATGGACATTACATTGCTTGATTGATTTATTTTCCTAGTTTTGCTGATCAATCCAATTATTATTGTGTTAATAGTTAACTGAAATTTGTTTAAAATATTCATTTATCGAATCACTCTATTTAATTTGGCTCTATTTAAGTTGATCTGCTGCTTAGATACATTTTTTTGACTCATGTTTTTTTTCTTACTGTCTACGCTAGTGGCATTTTAACATTGTATTATAATGTTGTTGAGGGACAAAGGTCAAAATCTCTTTTGCAAATTTAAGTGGACCTCCTGGGATTTGAACCCGTGCCAACTGCACATGAAACAGAAGTACCAACCGCTAGCAAGTGACCTAAGATTTTAGTTTTATCTGTAAAGGATACTTAATTTAGGACATTTAAAAATTGATATGCTACTATATATAACCTTACTATAGTGAGCTTTCTCTGGTGAAATCTCTGCTTACTAGAGTGATTGCATCTCTGACCAGATCTAAACTAACGTATAGTAGCGCCGTCTGTTGTAGGGTTGGTGATGCCCCCGCCCATGACTGGAGGGATAAACGAGCCACAAGACTGTCCGTACTGTAGGCGCACTTTCAGCTGCTACTACTCCCTCAAACGCCACTTTCAAGATAAACATGAGCACTCGGACACTCTTTATGTATGTGAGTTCTGCCATCGCCGCTACCGCACCAAAAACAGCCTAACAACGCACAAGAGCCTACAGCACCGTGGCACCTCTGGTATGCTAAAACGGCTGCTCAAGACCTCCGCCATCTTCGGCCACCCACCCTTCTAACTAAACGATTCCACCCATCTCATGTTTTAGTGTGAGTTGCTTCGCCAACATATTGCTTTGAAATGCTGATTGATGCCAGTCTTTGGCACTTTGTGTCTTTTACTTATTAATATAAACGAACATTGCTGTTTTATATTCTACCAGATTGTGTGTAATATGTACAATTTTCATAGTTGATATTAGGATCTCTTTCAAAGCTGAAATAAAATATGTAATTGCTTGAATAAATTGCTAGCCCTCTATATTTTTGTAATTTTGGTGAGGGTTTTTCCTGAATCTCTTTTAAGATATGTGTTCTTTGAGCCTTTCCATTGTTGAGTAACTTTATTGAATAAATTGCAAAATATTTTTATAGCTACTTAGTAATATGATAGTGAATTTAACAACACAAAGATAATACATGTATAATGTTCATATTTTTGTGTTGCCTACAACTATTGGTTACTGATGTCAAATCAGCTGTTAATGATCTGAAATTATGTTAAACATTTCATAACCTCTGATATAAAGACATAGTATTTTAATAATTAGTTAGTTCTTTTAATTAAAACCTTTAGTCAGCAGTTCAAAGCAATATTTGTGTGCTCTTCTGACTTCTAAAAGATGAGTGGTGTCCAAGTATTCTTTGCCTATAACAGAATGTGATATAGTACACTACACTTTTTGTGTTTTATATTATTTTTAGAAGTAAATGCAATTTAGTTCATGACTTTAATTTATGCTTCTAATTATTTTTTTAAATTGTTATTTTTATATAGCAAGACCACCAATGTAGTTAAGAAAAACTATTATAACTTTTTAGTCAGTTCTTATATTTTTATTGTTACTGCATTACCATTGAAAGTGTTTTGTACTGTATATCATTTATAGCGTATTAGTTCTAGTTTGTTCACAAGAAATTGTAGAAATTGTCAAATCTAGTCTTTTATCGAACATTTATATCCGAACTTTGAGGGAGTTATAAGTTTTAGTTTTCCACTTAATTGTGATTAATTTATTTTTAAATTTTATTTATTTGAATTGAATTTATTATTTATAATGTGATGATGGTATTATCATAAGATGTTTCTAGCGGTTAGATACTCCACTTGATCAACTGTCCAGTGTTCAATCTGTACAATATTATTGTGTGTGTGATTACTGTTGCAGAAGGTTGTATTTCTCTGTGTAAAGTAACTTTTATGAATTTTTAGAAAATTATTCCCTTTTTAAAACAGCCAAATTAAACAATTGGTTCTAGATATCCATTAATCATGAATGTTAACTGGTAATTATGTTAACTAAGGCAGGAAGTACTGAGTGGCAACACATTTTTTTCCGCTATAATATTTGTCGCCTAACGTGTTTTACTAGCATTTCAAGGTATGTACTAATTTTTACGTTTGATCATGCAATGAATGTAAATTTCCAATGAATTTGTGATCAATTGTGCATAATCAGGCAATGAATGTATCCAGGATTAAAGTAATACAATATTAATTGGATATTGAACAGTTATTTTGGATGGCTTACAAATGTAAAACTTGGTTAGTTTTGAAACTATCATGTCTATGTTTTCTACGATTTATTTGAAGTATTCAAGGAATATCTGCATAAACAAAAAGAAAATTCTGTATCTATATATTTTTTTATAATGTAGAGTGAGAAATTCGCGATTAGCTGTGAATTTTATGTTCCTGATATTTTTTTTCTGAATGAATTCAGATGCTAGAATTTTACAAAAATGCTCACAAATAACAAGCTTTCATTCAAGAATGTCCACTATAAGTTTCACTACTTAAATAAAGTGTTCCTTTTAGTAATTCTTTTTCTTCATAATTTCTAATAAAATTTTATTCAATTCTACTTTTTGAATACATTTCACTGCTGGAGTGAAATTCTTGTTATTTTATGGGTGTTTCATGTTCTAAGAAGAGCATGGATTTTATGTATTATAGCACAATCTTCTTTCATTTCAGTCTGTACACTCTTCATCTAAACCATCCCTAACATATTATGTATCAACTCTTTATAGCAATATAATGTTTCTTATGTTGTCTGAATAGTTATTTTTATAAAACTATAAACTAATAAATGTCTCATTTTGTTAGTTTACACTTGCATGTTATATTGAGCATTGCAAGTTTGGCAAATATTTATAACAGAGAAATACAATCCTCACACTAAAATACACAAGTACAACCTCTGGGTACAATCATCTAGATAATAAGCTAAGGCCAACTCAAGGAGTCAAGTGTTCAGCACTGCAAGTACAACTATAGCATCTTTTTGTGCATTTTTACAACTTTGCCAATCTCGGTGTTTATCTACATACATGTTTTGTCACATAAAAGATTCTATATTTATGTATGACTCTGAGAGCTTCCAAGATTGTACATTAATACATTTTATGAAAATTGTCAATTTTTACAGGTCTGTTTTACAGTATGAAATTTATAATAGGGCGAGGTGTTGACTGGTTGCAAGTTCGAGCTGTAAATACCTTAGCCTACCAGAGTAGAATAGACAGATAGACTAGTTATTGTAAAAATATTTCTTTTTAAAAAGGTCATGAGTTACAATTCCAATCATTTAATTTTATATTGTGATCTATCTACCTGTGATTATCGTTTGTTAAAACTTTATATTATTGTTTTAAGTTAATCTAGTGGATTCAGTTTAGTGGGTCTAGTTGGCGTTTGACATGCAGTAGACAGTGCAGCGATAGTTGAGTGGTTGGCGAGATACAGCGGACAGTACGAGGCTTGGAGGCTTCATCAATCTGCCTCGTCATCTGTATGTGTGACTTGGCCATCCATCCGAACACATTAATTCACCTAACATTTACAATAGTGTTTTATGTCCCATTATATGATTAGATTCCATACTTTTTATTTAGTTTTAATTTCAGTAAGTGTTTTTACTAATTATTGACATAGTAATATATTGATATTGTTTAATTTATTCCTAATTAATTTTTATTGAATATCTTCATCCAAACTGTGCATACCAAATATATTGTTTGATTCTAAATCATGGTTGGATTGTTTATATTGTCTGTTTTTTTATTGTTATATAACAATACCATAATATTTTGCAGCTGAAGACCTCTTATTGTTAAGTTATAAAGTTTACTTTTTTCTTTGAAAATTCTGTGATTTTATATAATTAAATAATTGTATTTAAAATTATAATAAGTTATGTTCCTTATTTAGGGTTGTAAATATGTAGTTTTTATGTTATTGCGTTGAAGGGCCGGCCAAGTCATGTCGTGTACAGTGTCTCATGCAACGTGACGAGATGTATAATATTCATACTGATACATATCCTATTCTACTGATTGTGCCAAGTTGTATATAAGGTTAGGCTCTGTTCTCAGTGTTGTCGATCACTTGTCGTCTGTTAGGGAGTCCACAGGTCTGCGAGGCTCTTTGTAGTTTAGTCTAATTTCAATTTACCAGTGCTTTCCACGATTGAATTTTGCATGTTTCGCAAGAATAGGCCTGTTTTGTAGAAATATATTTTTCTGGCTAGTTAAAAAATTAGAATATTGGCTCAAATAATAGGCCTATTTTCGAAATTCTATTTTAGATTGTTAGGTAGTCATATTGAAATTGGAAGGTTTTTAGAAAATTTGTAAGATGTTTAAAAATAAAATCAAATTTGTGACTACTGACAGAAAAGGTGATTTTATATAAAACTCAACCGTGGAAAACAAACTTTTTAAAAATTGTACTAAAATTTCTTCCAATAAATAAGTGGTAGGCCTAGTTAAAATTTATTAATATTTTGATTATCTCGTGTGCTGTGGTATAGTAAGTTCATCTAGTTTTAACTTATTTTTGTGTACTGATCTAAATCAAACGAGTACAAATGACTGAATGTTTTTAGACTGTGTTTTTTGGAAACAAACATCAATTGCTAGAAATATATTCTCTTACTAAACACTCCATTTGACAAATTCAGTGTATTTGTGTCATTTGTATGAGTCGGTAGTTTGTAACCATATTGCTAGCACTGAATAGGTACTGTGGTATTTTTTTCCCCCAACAGTATTTAACAATTATTATTACTTGACTGAGTATCCTCCATCTTATAAACAGTAAATTAATTTACACTTAACTTAAATAACTCAGTTGCAGAATAGTTTGGATCAAATTTTTCAAATGTAACTGCTGTTTTAAGTTTTTTAAACTTAAAGTTATTAAAGTTTTTACTTTAAAGTGGATCTAGCCTGAAGCAGATTTTTGCCCTGAGATTAATGTTTAAAAGTAAGACAAATTTACCAAGATTGAACAATCGGTTTCTATTCAGTGTTGGCAAGCACATTTTTCTCCGTTTAGACTAGTTTTATTCCATATCATATAACAGAGCCGACGATTGTGACTTTTAACTTCACAGCCATCGCAACAAGCAGACGAAATTTGCCAACATGTATAAAAAATATGCGCTACACTTCGTTATTGTTAATTTGTATACAATATTTTATGCTGTTACGTATATAGATATACACCAATAAGGACCAATAGAGATATATTTATACAAGTAGGCTTTTCATTTCCTTCACTGCAACACAATAGTACAAACGCTTATTTTTTGTACAATGGTGGCAAATAAGGCAATTTATTATATAAATAGACATGTTATTATAATAGCCTCAGTAAAATAAGAAGAGTATAAAAATGTTATTTTTGTTTTTGACATGTTAAGTATAGTTTAATCATGACACTCGACACTGAGGGTTGCTGGTTATATTTGAGTTGTTATAGCTCCTGACAGATGTCGAGGATCGTGATCGTAGTAGTCTTAGCTCAATTTTTTCGCCATTTTTATAATTGCTTTAGCCGCTTACAACAGCATTGTTATTTTCTTAAACTGATTGTTATGTTTGTTGTATCCGTGATTTACAATAGAACCAGTTACAATAGATAAATATACAGATACATATTTTATAGCCACTTTTTAACATACCGGTCTGATAACATGCGCAGTTGTTAATGATTGATATTTATTTTGTGTACTTAGCTGTACAGTGTACAGGTTGAAGGCCCAGCCACAGTAGTTATATAGGTCAAGGGTTCAAGGGTATAACGCTTTTTTATTGAGACTACAACCTAGTACGCCTGTTTATTTAGTGGTTTACTGTAATTTAGTATAAGGATTTATGAACGGCTATGCAGCAAGGTTGGAATGATATTCGTTGCCTGGTTGTTTGCAAATCCGTGTAATGTAACCAGAGCCAATCAGATGGCACTGGAATAGTCACATGAAAGGCACGGGAAATATCTTCTCTCATTTTTTGAACTGGTTTAAGAGCAGTGAGCAATCCAGATATAATGTAATGAATAAACTTAAAATCTAGTTGTAAAATATATGTAAATTGTAGTGGTTAAGGACAGACTGGATAAATATTTAAGATTGAAATGTTTTTATTATTAATAGTGTTGGGCATATAACTTACTTTTTAATATAACCAATGAAACTTTGTGTGTTTTGAACACCAAGTTGGAAACTGTATCATTGTTTAGTTCAATGTTAATATATTACTGTTATATAACTGTCAGCATGATTTGTGTGGGGTTGAGTGGGAGGGCCTTCAAAATCGCAAATAAATAGATACACCCACTCAAGAAACACCTTCATATGACCTTTCTCTCTTAAGAAATTCATTTTGAACATTGATCACTTAAGATGGTGGTTATGTGTACGTAGATTTTATTACAACTTTACTAACAAAAGGTATATAATTATTTACAAAAGGCAGATATTTTTCTGATTTGCATTAAAATCAGGCAATCATGATCATCAGTAATCACATAGCTGGATACACCATCTAGAACACATTTTTGTATTTAATAAATAGCCTGCTCTAATACTTTTATTAAATAGAAAAATTAGCATATGCTTATTGAAAGATCTTTCAAAATGGTTTTAATATACAATTGTAAAATCTTGTTTAGTTAAAAGTTATTTAATATTATAAGTTTTAATTCCATGCAATTTATTATGACAATAATCGTAAAACTTTCAGATAACATTTGGTGGGTTTTGTTAGGAATTGTGTTAGATATATTTATAAATAAAAATATCTACCAAAAAACAATTTTGAAGTGAAATTGAATAAAATCTAGTAAGTTACTCTAAAGAAAAATAATAAATGTAAACTGAAAGTGAAAAGAATATAAGTTCATTAATAAACAGGTATCATGGAATATTAGTCCAGTTTATCCTTAGACAGTGTATCGATATAAACTAATTTATTTTTATTTTTTAAGATATCAGCACTTACTTATTACATACTCCATTAAGCTTTGTTACTTCATTATTATGCACAATATATTATAGTTTATACAGTCATCAGGTATATTGCTGTAGATTAAGTTATTTCATCATATTTTGAAACATGTTTCAATTACTCTCATATTAAGGTAAGAATTAAATAATAAAAAGCCAACGTTGTTCAATATTTTGTTTGTTTTATTAGAATTAAGAATGTTTAGACAATGTATGTCTGAATTGTTTAACCTACCATATAAGTTCTCAGGGACTTGTCGACATTGTGTTTTGTCATTTCTCAGGGACTTGTCGACGTTGTGTTCTGTTGTTTCTCATGGACTTGTCGACATTGCGTTTTGTTATTTCTCAGGGACTTGTCAACGCTGTGTTCTGTTGTTTCTCAGGGACTTGTCGACATTGTGTTCTGATATTTCTCAGGGATTGTCAATGTTGTGTTCTTTTATTTCTCAGGTACATTATTACTCTCAGGTTTATATTTTTTGCCATTCATGTATTATTTGTTAGCTTGTATTTAAGTCTAATTAGCGTCTCAGGGATTTATTTTACCTCACCATTATATATTGCAGTTTATTTGAGTAAGAAATATGTCTTGTAACAATATTTTATATATTTATACTTCTAATAGGTAAATACTCTATGGCATGGTATTCAAGAGGGAGTAATCTGCTGGACACATATTTGGACTCTGCTTGTCTTATGACAAAGTTATTGATACTTATAAAATAAGATAAACTGACTAAAACTACATAATATTAATGATGTATTTAACAATAAAATAAACTTGAATTTTCTTATGGCCTGAAATTGAAAAAGGTGCCTTGTTTTCTTAAAATGTTGGTAGTAATATGTTTAAGAAAAACATTGCATCAATCAGAGGAGTACACTACACTCTCACAGCAAGTAAAGTCCAAATTGGTAAGAATGTGTAAATTGTCAAGATGTTCCCGTGCCTAAATAAGCTGCCTTCATAATAAGTACAAATCAAAAATAAGCTACATAATTTGTGGTTTATATCTCACACCCGGACAGTGGTTATTTGTTTACAGACTTTATACCTGTTTTTGTTACAATACATTGGTTGATTTACAGATAATAGTGCTCATAGACTTAATAGTAAATAAGATAGGATAAGTTTCAGTTGTGTTCACCTTAACAAAATTCTATATTTATTTGCCTGCAAAGATTTATTTTTGGTGTGAGCAGGTTTATTAGTCTCAAGTTATTTATTTTATATTGTCTTCAAGTCTTTACTTATCAATATTGGCATGAATAGTTTGAAAATCCACTTTTAAGTTTACTCTTGATTAACATTTCTGTATTTTTTATTGTATAGCTTAAGATAGAGTTGTTATTAATATTTTAACTTTTTACTGTTATTATCTGTTCATATTAGTTTTATCATAACTTGCTCACACCAGTTGAAAAATTCAAAACTGTGCTTATTTTCTGTTTTTACTACAAAAAATTCAAAATGTATGAAGAATATGTTCAAAAAATCTGTGTAGAATATTTCGTCATCTTTTTGGTCGTCTAGGTCTCGGTTTGTGTTTGTGTGATGTGGGCGTAGTTTAGGCTCCCATTCATTGTGGGTGCATATCATTTCGGCAGTTTCATTGTAACATTTGATGGTAATTAAAAAAACATTCAGTTCAGTAGTTCTTAATTCACTATCCCTATTTTCACATAATTGCTGATGATGTGTAAACAGACTATAAATGCTTTTAGTTAAAGTTTAACTTAGTTTTATAAGAAAATAAAATTATGGTCACTGTGTTAATTGATATCCAACAAATCAATTTTTCGGGAATAAATAAAATTATACGAGCGAGTATCTCATAAGAAACTTGATTAGTGCTGCCACCAACAGAGCAGAGTGTAGAGTGTATCTCAACGCTAGTTGAGTGCTACAAAAATCCCGACTGTTCTGAATTTTTGTAGCAACTTTTTTCTACTACAAAAAAGAGTTGTTGTTTTTAGAGTTGTTTTGCTCTTGTTGTTTTTCATGATAAGTGCAAGTAAACAATGTACAGCTGTGAAATTGTAAAACGATGCTGAAACAGTTATAATGCTGATAACAGCTACAAACCAGATGTTGTAGGAAATATTGTAAATGTACAAGTGTTTCTTATGTTTTAAAGATAGCGACATGTTGATTGAAGACAAACCTCGCTCTGGACGTCCATAAACTACCCAAACACGATGCTGAGAAATGTTGAAAACTTATGGTGATGAACCATTGGTAGACTATTGATTAGTTGCGAGAGACAAGTGTCTTTGAGCTCAGTTCCAAAGTGTCTTACAGTCACAAAGATTTGTGAGTGAAACAAGTTGCTGCCACATTTGTGCTATCGGTTCTGACAATTAACCCTAGATCGGGAGGTAGAGCATATATTATGCTGCTACAAACGCCTTCATCAATGAGAGGTAGAGGATATTTTATGCTCTTGTGTTAAACTCAATAAAACGTATGTTTATCATCAAGCAATCCCAACAAACTTGGTACCAATCGGCGCAAAATGTCTTGTTCTGTACATTTCAGATTTTTAATAATTTTTTATGCAATCTTATAAACATAAAAAAATGTGCAACAACATACTCCTGTCTGGAGGTCTAGACCAAGGTTCCTATACAATAGGTTGTCTCATTTTCATATGGGCTATATAAGTCGAGTTGTGACTTCAGAAGGAGACCTCCAACCACAAAGTAAGTGTATTACTTTCTCTGTGCCTCCAACACAGTGTGCTGAACAATTAAAACTACATTTTAAAAATCATTACTGTATTGTTCTTAAGATTATTTTAGAATTATTTAAATTTCTGGTATCCTATATACTAAAAGAATCGGGTCATTTAGTTTACTCACTTTCTGAACTTATTGCTTGCGCGATTTTGATGAATTTTTAAATTTAAAAGATAATTTTTATTTCTAAGTCGTAACGGAGCTAGAATATTTAAATTCTGGTTGGTTTTGTCCTTTACGTTGTCCATAAAATGTTATTCTCATGGAGATTAATTTTAATGGACCAACTGGTGGCATAAATAAATGTTAAATGCTCCAAATAATTTGTTAGGTTACACATAAGAGAGCAGCACAGTAAAATATCAAGTTAATTATAAAAGAGTGAATACATGTATGTCTGTGTGTATGTTATCATAAGCAGTTAATAAAATGAAAAACATTTGAAATAGACCAAGTAATAACACTGGAGTGCAAATCAAGTGCAGTGAGCTACTGTAAATCAAAATAATATGATTTTTCACAGGGTCTGATGAACAACAGTGTGCTCTTTGAAGGCTAAGAAATCTGGGAAAACTCAACTTTTAAAAGAAAGGTTAGCAAATGTGCTAATGATTCAGAAAAATAATTGCAACTAGACTTGAGTAATTTAGAAGATACTACCCTGCCTGTTGAGGACTTCGATGTAAAAGAGTTTATAATATTTAAGCAGCTCGGTTAATGGTCTTACAACAGAAGAAAAGAATGCAACTGAACAGGACAAGAAAAATCTTAAGAATGCCTTGATTCTATTATAGGATAATCAATAAATAACACCTCCTTAAGTTAAAATGAATTCTTAAAAATATTCTTCATACCTTATGATTCACCATTTATATCTTTGTAGTACATGGGATATGTTACTCGAGTCTCTATTAGCTCTACTTCCTTAAAAGTTTGTACTTTGTATAAATAATTCTTGGTGATAAACAGGTTAAACAAATTTATCTTCCTAAAACAAATTATACAAAATTATCATATACAGGGTTATTCAAAAGTCCAGAGACGGCTTAATATTGTTATTATTAATTGGGCTAGAGGATTAAAACTTGACAAATTAAATTGGGAGCTAAAAACCAATTTTTTACCGTTCTTACTCACTCTCTACCTCCATGTTATAGCTAGGCCAAGTTGGAGAATGTGTAGTGGGCTTCTTGTTCGTAGATAGTATGTAAAATGAAATGAAATACGTCTTTATTTAACCAGGCGAAGTTGGGACTAGAAAGTCCCTTCTTCAACTTAACCTGATACAAAAATAATTACAATTATAACAGTTTTGTTTTTAAATATAGTAATTACAACTGAATAAAAGTAACAATAACTATTATAATACAAAAATAATTAACTATCTTAAAGTAAATAATATTAATAATCATAGTGAAATGATATATGTAATTACAAGTATGAAATAAATTAACAGACAGAAATAAAAATAAAATTATGAAATTCCACTTACACCCTCACACACGCTCTCTTCAACTGGACCACACGCTCATTCACACATTTATTAATAGTAAATCATAAAAACTAAAAGAAAAACTTACAAACCACATTCATACGTATCCTCCAGATGCTTGCCAAACACTACCGGCTATCATCGGACCTGCAGGAGAAAGGCTTTTACCTCCGCCCTGAAGCGATAACAGTTATCAATGTTCTTCATACTATCTGGAATGGAATTCCACAGACGGCAAGAATTTACGGTAAACGATTTATTAAATATTGAAGTTCTATGAGTAGGAATACAAAGAAGCGAAGCACCCCTGCGTGTTTCCCGGGCACTAACATGAGACAAAAACTTGAAGTTATCATACAGATATTTAGGAGACTTAGTGTGCAATACCTTGTGTAAGAAAGAAATGGTGTGAATTCAGAGCCCCTTAATTTTTAGTAAAGAAAGTTGATCATATGAATCTGATGCAGTAATTTTGTGCACGTTGAAGTCTCTCAGAGAGCTCGGCAGACATGTCATTAATCACGACGTCACAATAATTAAAATGAGTGAGAACTAGAGCCCTTACTAGCAACACTTTGACATTCAATGGTAGGTAAAGTGCAAACCGTTTTAAACTGTGTATGCCTGCAAACACTCTGTTACAAATTTCAGTTACCTGTTCAGCCCATCCCAAGGTCCTAGTAATAGTGAGTCCAAGGTTACGTACTTTGTCACTGTATTCAAGTGCCTGGTTGTTGAGAATAAGTTTCGGGATGTCATTGAAGTTAAGTTTGTTAAGAAGTTTGCTGTAACCAATTATTATGACTTGGGTTTTATTTTCATTCAGTTTCAATCCATGGCGGAGGGCCCAAGAGCTAATAGCTTGTATGTCGGAGTTCATAAGAAATACACATCTGACCAAGTCAGTAATTGAAAAGTGGTGATATATCTGCAAGTCATCTGCGTACAAGTGAAATTTGGAGTTTAAAATTACATTAATTATGTCATTGATATAAAGAGAAAATAAAAGTGGCCCTAGCACTGTACCCTGAGGTACACCTCTAGTAACAGATCTCAAGTGTGAAGCACCATTTCCAGCTTTCACACATTGTCTACGGCCAGATAGATATGACCTCACCCAGTCAACACAACCATCAGAAAATCCACTCCTCTTCAACTTAAGTAAGAGAAGAGGGTGAACAACACAGTCGAAGGCCTTAGAAAAATCAAATAAAGTTAAGAGTGTCAATTGCCTACTGTCCATGGCACGACGAATATCGTCAGTTATTTTTAGAAGTGCAGATGTGGTACTGTGTTGTGGTCTGAATCCAGATTGAAAATTGGACAGGATGTTGTTACGTTCTATAAATGATGATAGCTGCTCATGTACTACTTTTTCAAGGCACTTGGACAATGCTGGGAGTATATCAATAGGTCTGAAATCAGAAGGTGACAGGGGAGAGGAGCATTTATGAAGTGGGCGTACAATAGCTCTTTTCCAAATGTTTGGAAAAGTGGAAGACATGAGAGACCTATTAAAAATCAATGTAATTATTGGGAGTGTGACAGGCAAAGTATCTTTGATAAGTTTAATAGGACTATTATCGGACCCGACTGCATTACTTTAATTAAAAAAAAAAAAAAAAAAAAAAACCAGGAAGCATCAGAAAGCATCAAGTAATGTGTAAATGGTTTGTTTTAATGACTAAAACCACAGGAAGGGGACAGCAGGTTTTTAGGTTAGCTGGCTTTGTACATGTTATTATGGTTGGCAAAGTAGCCTACTGTCAAACGATTCTTTTCGAAGCTAAAACAGTGCGGTCTTTGGTGGCAAGGGTCTTTTCGGGATTGATCTTCCAGTTATGTTTGGGATACTCTACATTCTGTTTAAGCTTTGATTTTTTTGTAGCAAAAGTTGTGCCAGTATTAAAAAAAGGATGATCCCAACAATAAAGACAACTATAGCCCAATGTATCTGTTGAATTCTATTTCAAAAATGAATGAAAAGTAGTACATATACAATTTTCTAAGTTTTTAGATAAACATTGACTTTTTGATGACTTCCAACATGTGTTCCGAACAGGTAAATCTGTGACCTCTGCAGCAGTAGCTTTTATAGATCCAATAGTGGACTCGGTAGATAGAGGGGGAAAATAAAATCATGGATTTATCAAATGCATTTGATAGTGTTAGAAGAGGACAGGAAGGCAAGATAAAACACAAATAGAAAACAAGAAGAGCAAAAGGAGAAATGTGACTTTACAATTATAGGTTAGGTTAAAGGGCACTAGGCCAGGAATTAGTATATTGGAGAGACAGGACATCAGCAAACTTACCTTAGAAGACAAGTTCACTAACACAAGAGTAGTAGTAACATACACAAAAGAAACACATAATCATACGAATTTTCAGTGCCACTGGCACTTTCTTCAAGTGAGTAGAGAGAGAGAGAGAGACTGACATGGGTTCCACTATTGCTGGGTAGGTGGCTGTAGTGGGGGTTGTACATCCATAGAGCAGCACTCAGGATATTGATGCAGTTTTTCCATTTGTGCTGTTTTCTATTTGTGTTGTATCCTGGCTTCCTGTCCTCTTTCATCATGAATCTTCCTAAGTGCTGGCTTAAACAATTTGATAGTGTTAATCATCATTTGCTTTTACAAAAGTTAAATACCCTTGGTGTGACTGGTATATCGCAAGTTAAGTAGAATTATAAGGCAAGGATCTTGATTACGTCATTGGAGAGATCAACTGACTTTTAGCAGGAACAATCACTGTGTTTGAGAACACTGTTATAATGAATTACAGAGTACTCTAATATACATTACGATAACCTAATATTTTAATAATAATGTCTCCATAGTTATTTACTATTTATTTAAAAAAAACTTTGTCAATTAATATGTTTGATTAATTTAAGAGGAATTTAATGTATGAAGTTAATAATTATTAAAATATAATGAGAAGTATTGTTAGTGTAGAAATACAAATGTTTGGTTATATTGTTAGCTTAAGTATATATAATTATGAATGGCACTAATCTATATATATATATATATATAAAAGACAAAGCCCTCACTGATTGACTCACTCACTCATCACTAATTCTCCAACTTCCCATGTAGGTAGAGAGCTGAAATTTTGTACACTGTTTCTTTAGAACTTAAATAGGACAACTAAAGTATTTTCATCTTGATAAAGTACTCCTAAGGGGTATAAAGCACCCTTAAAAGATTGGTCCATAAGGATAACATTGGGTTGATTTTAGTAAATTAATAACAGGTGTTTTGTAAATAAATAAACATGTATATTTTGAATGTTTGACATTATACTATTTAATATTTTACTATGAGTTTAATCTTCAGCTGTTAAACAAAAATAAATGAAATGAACACTCTTGAAATAGGCTAAATATGTGGCAAAGCAATTAGTGTGAGTGAGATACTGTACCGAAATGTAATATTGTAATTTTACGTTATATAGTTAATATACCGATTTTTGTATTGAATAGTTACATGCCGAGGCCGAGGTGTATCGAGCGTAGCGAGCGTCGGGGTTGGCACGCGAAGCCTAGTATAATATAAAATCGGCTACAACGATAACAGTTTACCACTACCGGCTACAACAATAACAGTTTACCACCACTGGCTACAACGATAACAGTTTACCACCACCGGCTACAACGATCACAGTTTACCACCACCAGCTACAACGATAACAGTTTACCACCACCAGCTACAACGATAACAGTTTACCACCACCGGCTACAACGATAACAGTTTACCACCACCGGCTACAACGATAACAGTTTACCACTACCGGCTACAACGATAACAGTTTACCACCACCGGCTACAACGATAACAGTTTACCACCACCGGCTACAACGATAACAGTTTACCACCACCGCCTACAACGCTAACAGTTTACCACCACCAGCTACAACGATAACAGTTTACCACCACTGGCTACAACGATAACAGTTTACCACCACCAGCTAACACGATAACAGTTTACCACTACCGGCTACAACAATAACAGTTTACCACCACTGGCTACAACGATAACAGTTTACCACTACCGGCTACAACAATAACAGTTTACCACCACCAGCTACAACGATAACAGTTTACCACCACTGGCTACAACGATAACAGTTTACCACCACCAGCTAACACGATAACAGTTTACCACTACCGGCTACAACAATAACAGTTTACCACCACTGGCTACAACGATAACAGTTTACCACCACCGCCTACAACGCTAACAGTTTACCACCACCAGCTACAACGATAACAGTTTACCACCACCAGCTACAACGATAACAGTTTACCACCACCGGCTACAACAATAACAGTTTACCACCACCGGCTACAATGATAACAGTTTACCACTACCGGCTACAACGATAACAGTTTACCACCACCGGCTACAACGATAACAGTTTACCACCACCGGCTACAACGATAACAGTTTACCACCACCGGCTACAATGATAACAGTTTACCACCACCAGCTACAACGATAACAGTTTACCACCACCAGCTACAACGATAACAGTTTACCACTACCAGCTACAACGATAACAGTTTACCACCACCGGCTACAACGATAACAGTTTACCACCACTGGCTACAACGATAACAGTTTACCACCACCAGCTAACACGATAACAGTTTACCACCACCGGCTACAACGAAAACAGTTTACCACCACCAGCTTCAACGATAACAGTTTACCACTACCGGCTACAACAATAACAGTTTACCACCACCGGCTACAACGATAACAGTTTACCACCACTGGCTACAACAATAACAATTTACCACCACTGGCTACAACGATAACAGTTTACCACCACCGGCTACAACGATAACAGGTTACCACCACCAGCTACAACGATAACAGTTTACCACCACTGGCTACAACGATAACAGTTTACCACCACCGGCTACAACGATAACAGGTTACCACCACCAGCTACAACAATAACAGTTTACCACCACCAGCTACAACGATAACAGTTTACCACCACCACCAGCTACAACGATAACAGGTTACCACCACCAGCTACAACGATAACAGTTTACCACCACCACCAGCTACAACAATAACAGGTTACCACCACCAGCTACAACGATAACAGTTTACCACCCCCAGCTACAACGATAACAGTTTACCACCACCAGCTACAACGATAACAGTTTACCACCACCACCAGCTACAACGATAACAGGTTACCACCACCAGCTACAACGATAACAGTTTACCACCCCCAGCTACAACAATAACAGGTTACCACCACCAGCTACAACGATAACAGTTTACCACCCCCAGCTACAACGATAACAGTTTACCACCACCAGCTACAACGATAACAGTTTACCACCACCACCAGCTACAACGATAACAGGTTACCACCACCAGCTACAACGATAACAGTTTACCACCACCACCAGCTACAACAATAACAGGTTACCACCACCAGCTACAACGATAACAGTTTACCACCACCACCAGCTACAACGATAACAGTTTACCACCACCAGCTACAACGGTAACAGTTTACCACCACCAGCTACAACGATAACAGGTTACCACCACCAGCTACAACGATAACAGTTTACCACCACCACCAGCTACAACAATAACAGGTTACCACCACCAGCTACAACGATAACAGTTTACCACCACCCCCAGCTACAACGATAACAGTTTACCACCACCAGCTACAACGATAACAGTTTACCACCACCACCAGCTACAACGATAACAGGTTACCACCACCAGCTACAACGATAACAGTTTACCACCCCCAGCTACAACAATAACAGGTTACCACCACCAGCTACAACGATAACAGTTTACCACCCCCAGCTACAACGATAACAGTTTACCACCACCACCAGCTACAACGATAACAGGTTACCACCACCAGCTACAACGATAACAGTTTACCACCCCCAGCTACAACAATAACAGGTTACCACCACCAGCTACAACGATAACAGTTTACCACCCCCAGCTACAACGATAACAGGTTACCACCACCAGCTACAACGATAACAGTTTACCACCACCACCAGCTACAACAATAACAGGTTACCACCACCAGCTACAACGATAACAGTTTACCACCCCCAGCTACAACGATAACAGTTTACCACCACCAGCTACAACGATAACAGTTTACCACCACCACCAGCTACAACGATAACAGTTTACCACCACCACCAGCTACAACGATAACAGGTTACCACCACCAGCTACAACGATAACAGTTTACCACCCCCAGCTACAACAATAACAGGTTACCACCACCAGCTACAACGATAACAGTTTACCACCCCCAGCTACAACGATAACAGTTTACCACCACCACCAGCTACAACGATAACAGGTTACCACCACCAGCTACAACGATAACAGTTTACCACCCCCAGCTACAACAATAACAGGTTACCACCACCAGCTACAACGATAACAGTTTACCACCCCCAGCTACAACGATAACAGGTTACCACCACCAGCTACAACGATAACAGTTTACCACCACCACCAGCTACAACAATAACAGGTTACCACCACCAGCTACAACGATAACAGTTTACCACCCCCAGCTACAACGATAACAGTTTACCACCACCACCAGCTACAACGATAACAGGTTACCACCACCAGCTACAACGATAACAGTTTACCACCCCCAGCTACAACAATAACAGGTTACCACCACCAGCTACAACGATAACAGTTTACCACCCCCAGCTACAACGATAACAGGTTACCACCACCAGCTACAACGATAACAGTTTACCACCACCACCAGCTACAACGATAACAGGTTACCACCACCAGCTACAACGATAACAGTTTACCACCCCCAGCTACAACAATAACAGGTTACCACCACCAGCTACAACGATAACAGTTTACCACCCCCAGCTACAACGATAACAGTTTACCACCACCACCAGCTACAACGATAACAGGTTACCACCACCAGCTACAACGATAACAGTTTACCACCCCCAGCTACAACAATAACAGGTTACCACCACCAGCTACAACGATAACAGTTTACCACCCCCAGCTACAACGATAACAGGTTACCACCACCAGCTACAACGATAACAGTTTACCACCACCACCAGCTACAACAATAACAGGTTACCACCACCAGCTACAACGATAACAGTTTACCACCCCCAGCTACAACGATAACAGTTTACCACCACCAGCTACAACGATAACAGTTTACCACCACCACCAGCTACAACGATAACAGTTTACCACCACCACCAGCTACAACGATAACAGGTTACCACCACCAGCTACAACGATAACAGTTTACCACCCCCAGCTACAACAATAACAGGTTACCACCACCAGCTACAACGATAACAGTTTACCACCCCCAGCTACAACGATAACAGTTTACCACCACCACCAGCTACAACGATAACAGGTTACCACCACCAGCTACAACGATAACAGTTTACCACCCCCAGCTACAACAATAACAGGTTACCACCACCAGCTACAACGATAACAGTTTACCACCCCCAGCTACAACGATAACAGGTTACCACCACCAGCTACAACGATAACAGTTTACCACCACCACCAGCTACAACAATAACAGGTTACCACCACCAGCTACAACGATAACAGTTTACCACCCCCAGCTACAACGATAACAGTTTACCACCACCAGCTACAACGATAACAGTTTACCACCACCACCAGCTACAACGATAACAGGTTACCACCACCAGCTACAACGATAACAGTTTACCACCACCACCAGCTACAACAATAACAGTTTACCACCCCCAGCTACAACGATAACAGTTTACCACCACCAGCTACAACGATAACAGTTTACCACCACCAGCTACAACGATAACAGTTTACCACCACCGGCTACAACAATAACAGTTTTTTACTACCAATACTTTTGTTTATTCTGTTGCTAAAATAATGTGTATTTCTACAGTTGGTGGAAAGAGCTCTACAGTGACATTATCATGATCTCTACCTTATGATATTCTACTTACCTTGATATATGATACAAATGGTTCCAATTGTATCTGTTAAACAGGTGGCAGTAAGTTGAAATACCATTAGTCACATCCAATAATAGGAGTATTGGAGTACAATCACAGGTGAAGAAAATTAAATCTTGCGTGCCACAGAGATCCATTCTTGGACTGTTGCTCTTTCTTTGCTATCTAAAGAATATTTCAGAAGTACTTTCTTTCATATTGTCCAATAAGCTTTGTCTCTATGCAGTAGACTTCAATTTGAAAATTGAAAACTAGTCTCAGTCTAACATAGAAAATATTTCATTTATTGCGCTAAATAATATAAAATAATTGTTCACAGCATTTGAATTTAAATATAGAAAACAAATGATGAGGTATGTCTTTTAGTAAGACCCCAAATGAAAACTTCATAAAACAAACTATCTTATTAGGAAATGACTGTTTAGTTATGAATGATCATGTAACATTCTCAGTATTAACAATGGACAGCAATTTGGCCTGGGATGTCCATATTAAATATGTCTTAGAAAATTAACTCTGGTTTGTACGCATTAAAAAAATGCCCTTCCTTTGCAATGTACCCACACTAAAATCTATTTACTCTTTACATATAAGATTTGGAATATGTTTGTATGGTTCAACAAAAATAGTAATTTAGAACAAATTCATAAATTACAAAACATGGCAATAATTTTATTGACTTGCCTGATAGTCACACATACAATACTAGATATACAAGATATATTGTAAATAAATACCACAGACTTGAATTTTATGATAAAAAAACCAAATCAGATTGGAGAAAGGTTTCTGAAATACATACTGAATAATATAAAATCAGAAACAAAATTTACAACTTTTAAATAAAAATTAAAAAGTTGCCTCATAGATCTCTTTATAGTTTGGACAAACTTTATAACCAGTGATCCTACTGAGTGACATATTTTAATAATTTTTCTCTTCTCTTTTAATATAATGACAATAATGTATAAATGTTTTGTGTTTTTATGACCTAATTGTATAAGGCTATATTAATTCCTGACAATAATTTATAAGATCACTGTTTCACATTGCTTTAATATACTAAGAATGCTACTTTCAAAATTGACTGGGGGTAACAGTCTAACCCCGACATAAAAACTGCCCATACACAATAGATTAACTAAATGGGGAATTCGGTCAAACCCCACATAAAAACTGCCCATACACTATATGATAATTAACATGGGGAATCAGTCTAACCCCAACATAAAACTGCCCATACACTATAGAGTAACTAACATGGGGAATCAGTCAAACCCCAACATAAAAACTGCCCATATACTATAGGGTAACTAACATGGGGAATCAGTCAAACCCCAACATAAAAACTGCCCATACACTATAGGGTAACTAACACGGGGAATCAGTCAAACCCCAACATAAAAACTGCCCATACACTATAGAGTAACTAACATGGGGAATCAGTCAAACCCCAACATAAAACTGCCCATACACTATAGGATAACTAACATGGGGATTCAGTCAAACCCCACCTAAAAACTGCCCATACACTATAGGATAACTAACATGGGGAATCAGTCAAACCCCACCTAAAAACTGGTACTCTAGTTTATAAGTTTATTCTTAAAATTTTACACTTTTCAATGAATCTATGTGCATTTCAATGAATAAAGAGATTTTGACTTGAACTTTAGAAAGGAGGCAGTATGTATCTTTGTTTCTTGTTCCTGTTTCACTAGTGCAAAATACTTCTTTTGATTCATTCCAAGGGCGTATTCACGGGCTGGAGCCCCCCTCCCCCTAAAATATTACACAAAAAATGGAAGACGGGGAAAAAATAGTATACACACGTTCATTCTCACTATTTCCCTTACAACATATAAGTTTAGAGGCAATTTTTATAGTAAACATTGATAATAATTAAATACCACATAAATAACATTAAACAAGAAATAAAAGTTATTATTTTATTCTCTAGCTGGAATAATTTTACATGTACGCACATGCATACAATACGAGTACGCACATGCATACAATCTAGGGACACATGAACCGGCCAAACCCTCAAATGGAGGATCGACAGACGTACGAGATGTTTCTTTTCAGATCATATGACACTGGGCAAACGCTCTAACAGATGTCTTTCACAAGATAACATCAGCTGCAGCTCACATATGGATCAATAGAGGCGTGTTTTATTACCAGTGCTTTATTTACTTGGCCACAGACGTAAACAAAAATGCAACAGAAGTTTATGGATGGGTTCATCCGAACCTCCAGAAAAGGCATTTACATGGGGCATTCAATATTCTTTTTTGTGACCTAAGAGAAGACGTTTTTTTAAACTACCTCAGAATGTCAATTTCCACTTTCGATGAGCTGCTCGCAAAAATCACACCTCAACATCTCAGGGAAAACACAAACATGAGGAACAGTGTTTAATAAGAGTAAAAGCTAGCAGTTACCTGTAAGGTAAGAGAGAAATATATTTTATAAAAATTAGTGATGGGTCGGTTCCAATTTTTTTCGGTTCTTTACTGAAATCAGTTCTGAATACTTTTTCAGAATGTCTCAGAAAACTTTTCTAATACCTTAACGCCAGTGAATCAACAAATTATGTGGAATCAGTTAGTAAAAACAGTGCATAGTATTTTGGCAATTTCTCCAATATGACGTATAATACACCCTAAAAATCTATAAAATTACATACAATATTTCCAATAAACAGAGAATTGATAATATTTTATTTATTCTCAGGGTATGATTGTTTACATTTTTTGCACAAAGAAAGTACTTACTTTAAATTTTAAAAAGTATTCAATTTCACTAAATGGAATTTAATGCTCAAAGTAGTATGCAATTGAAATTTACCTTGAAAAAATTACAAAACTTAAAAGCCTAGAGAAAATTAAAAAATAACCTGCCCTTTTAGGTCTGGTTTAGTAATAAAACTTATTAAAAAACAAATCACAATTGACTGAAATTACCACAGCTAAATTTAAGAGGTTGATGTAATTGTAGTATGTCAAAAATAAACAGCAAAAACAAATAATACCATAATTAATTAAATTTTTTATTAACTATTGAGTTAATTAAAAAACACTATTTTTATTAACTATTGGTTCTTTTCTCAATTGGTGATAATACTGAATTAAGAAATTATAAATGCTACGCACATTATAAAAAACTATACAGCCAATAATACCATAACTGATTTTAGAAATTACAATATACATTTTGTTTTAAATTTAAGAAATTATCAAATATTTTGGGTCAGTAAATGTTAAGTCAATGTAATTAAAAACATTAATCCTTCAAGACTTTGTAAAAGAAAAAAAATAGTTAAAATAAATTTAACTATTTTAAAATAAAGAAGCTTAAGACAAGAATTTTGTTTAGTGCTGACTCAATATAATCTTAAAAATTAATTTTTCAATCCAATTCCCTAGGGTTTTTATGCATCGTTTTTCATTATTAAAAACAAGCCTAAATAAATAAACTCTATAAAAACCTTTTATTTTTCAAAATGCACAATAATACTAGAAGCATAATTAATTTCAAAATGTTAGACGAGTTGTAAACAGAATGGAATGTTTCCACAAGGTGTTTTTATCAGACAGGAAGTGATAAAGAAAGGGCCGCGATAAACAAGGGCGTAGCTCAGGCGGAAAGGACGATTTGGCTCTGGACTTGAACAAAATTGACTGGCTTTAATTCACTGCCTTTGCGTGTGAATTCCTATTCATCAATGTTGTCTCTTTTCACGTGCTGATAAGGAAGTGGCCTTCTACGGGCAGATATTTTCTGACAAAGATATATTGTTTATCTTGTGGGTTTGTGGCTGGACGGATATTTTCGTTTGATTGTTCTGTTTATCAGCACTTTCCTCACCCGAAACATTTCTGACATGAAAGCTATCTCCCCATTCATGTTTTTCTGGGACCGGAACAGCAGAACCGAGATTTTCCCATCGGTCCTCGAGTCCGGTTCTTTTGTCAAGAACCGACTTTAGGGACCGACCCATCCCTAATAAAAATAATTATTTACCGAAAATTGCAAGTAATAATAAACAACTACACACTAAAATTTGGTATGCATGAGGTTTAATAACTGTAAGGGCATTGGTTTTATAACTTTTTTTAAGTTAATTTGAATTGTTAGGAATAATGGTGCTGAGATCAAACGTAAGTACAGGAGACGTTAACCCTTAATGAACTGAATTTTTTTTCTTAATTTTTTTTTACAAATACCTGTTTTTATTGTTTAAATATCTCCTTATAACATATACATATATTGTTGTTTTACATTTTTTTAGTTGTTATCTTAGTGATAAGGCCTGTTGCCATATGGCAACGCTAGGACATCCCACTACTATAAGCAAATACCATACCTTGTCATGGTGATATTTTAGTTAAATGATGGAAGAGGGTCATAAAAATAGGCAAAACATGTAAATACTTATGAAATATATATATTTACATTAAGAATAATATAAAACAAAAAGTAGGCCTATACTAAATTCAAAATAACAAAAAATATCATCATTAGTTGAAATAGATTTTGACATGTTACTTATTATTACTAGTATGTTTTAGTATGGAATAAAGCAAAACATTCAATACAGAGTCCAATTTGACATTTTACACACATGGTCCTCATAATTGAAGTACATCCTTCTCCGGCACAGCGCCACTTCTTTTTTTCTGGAATCTGACCTACGAAATGACCACTGTTGTCATAGCGGAGGAAGTCTGGTACTCTTTTTCCAGACAATGACCTTGATGTTGATGGCCTACCAGCCCCTTTGCTTGGTCCACCATGTTTCATTATGTATCCCATTACTAATTGCCACCTGAATTCTAACTGAGATTCTTTATTGCCACTGGATTTATATAATCCACGCATTGTGTACAGCAGCGTCAACTAACCAAGAAAACAAAGGCCAGTACCATTTTTTATTTCTAATGCCGATCCTGTACTTAGCAATGTTTTCGTCCATTCTATCAGTTCCACCCATATAGCGATTATACTCTGTAAAAACAGCTGGTCTTGGTATCTGGGTACATTTCCTTTCAGCATGGGACCATCTCTTAGCTCCAGTGACGGGATTAACTCCATGGATATTTGAGAGCATGGATACAATACCATTGTCATACCATTTGGTTAGTATCAAACCATCCTCACTACTAACGGCACTCTCAAAATGGCCTCTCATTTGAGTACTTTTCATTTCCTTTTTCTTTGTAATATTCTTACACTCTGGAGGAATGCGATCTTCTCTCAAAGTTCCAGTTCCTCCGTAGCCAAGACTACTAAGATAGTTAAGGATATACAGGTTCGTAAACAAGTTGTCAAAATAAAACCTATAAGGAAAATTTTGTTTTTCTTTAGGAAATTCTTGTATCATTTAAACAAGTGGAGCAGTAGGTTTTCCAAATACAAAGTCAATATCTTCAGGCATTCCCACAGATTTCCCCTGATAAATATCAAAGTTCACCAGATATCCAGATATTGTATTTAGGGACCAAACTTTGTAACCAAATCTTATTGGTTTTCCTTTCAAAAACTGTTTGCAACTGTGTTTGCCAAAATATTTCACGACACTTTCATCAAATGAAAGGTGTTGAGTGGGTTCAAAATATTTCAGGAAATTCTTTTGCAGTTTGCTTATAAGCGGACGAAGTTTCCACATTTTGTCATCAGTATCAACTGTACTATTGTCTGCGCAGTGAATGAATCGTAACAATTGCTCAAACCTATTTCTGCGCATACCACTATCTACAATAAGATGATTACGCATATCTTCTCCTATGTCCCAATAAAACCTTTTCCCTGGTAATTCATTGTAACCACTTAACACTAAAATTGCCAAAAAAACATTTTATTTCATACATTGTAATTTTAGGGTCAGAAACGTTTAGAAATAATGCATACTTTCTTGTTTCTTTCTCAAGTAAATCAAAAACATCTGTATCAAAACATAACTCGAACAGTTCCACAGCACTAAAATCCTTGTATTTCTTGTAATATGGTTCAGGAAATGGAACATCGAATGGTGGAATCAAATCCCCCTCAATCCAAATATCTTCTTTTTCAGTTTTATTTTTTTCTTCTTTTTTCTTTTTTTCCTCTGTTCAATTAAAGCTTCCTTTTTTCTTTTAAGGCTTTGGATCAAGTCTTTATGCCTTGAATGTTCTTGTGAATCGTTTGAAATTGAATTAGGTAGGCCTACATTCAAAGATTCTTCAGATTCAGGTCTTTGTTGCGTGACCTCGTTTCCATTTGGATGATGATTATTAGTACATGTTAACGGTTGTGACTGAAACAAGTCAGAAACTTGTGTGACTACTGTTTTGTCAAAAAGTTTTATCTCCGCCTGTGCCATTAGCTGGCGTCCCGATAGATTATTAACTGTATTTGTACAGTCTTCTTCTTCGTCACCTGAGTCTTCATCAGTCAAGGCCGAAGGCTCAGGTGGTGCGATGTAAATAGTATCAATATCATGGTCTAACTTATCATCTTCGAGTATGTCTAGAACTTCTTGGAGTGATAATCCATCTCTGAAAACAAAAGCAACTATTACCTAAAAACCCCACATAGCAGGTGTGGGGATGTCCTAGCGTTGCCACTTGGCAACGGTAACTTTTACCACCCCGATATGATATGACAGTAAATGAATCATTCTACAGTAGTTTAGTAATAATTCTACATATCTTACTAAAATAATGATTATAATATTGTTGTCTTATTATAAATATTAAAGGAGTAAATACTTACTCAAGTTCAAAGGACATGATTTGAAGATGAGAATAACACTTGTCTTTTTTGAAACCACTAGCACACCACAACAACACAAACTGTGAGATTATAAACACTACTGATGTGAAGAGCAGGTGGTTTTGCATCCAGGAAACAGGTTAGCCAACCCAAATACATAGGAGCAAAAATTCCCTAGTCAAATACAAACAACATGTTTTGTGTTGCCATATGGCAACGCTAGGTCATTAAGCAACATTACTTAAAGTTCTGTAATTGTTATTTATGATTTAAAGTACAAGATAGTAATAAGAATACAAAACAATAAGAGTAAAGTTTGGAAAAGTATTTAAACTATGAATAGAAACATGAACAATTGATGCTTCATTCCAAAACAGTAAATTAGAGAACGTACACAATTTCTTCCCTTGATTTCATTTGACATTTCCATTTTGACATGATGATTTCATTTTGACACTGATGATGGAACGGCCGCGTGCAAGTACTGACTTATTTCTCATCATGTACGTCTCCTCGCCCAGAATGTGTGTCCGTATCCGCAGTCTTACACTGGCGACGGCGTAGGTCGTAAGCTGACTTATTTCTCATCATGTACGTCTCCTATCTCGGATGTGCGTTCACCCAGACCGTGAGTCCGTATCCGCAGGCCACTGGCGACGGCGTAGGTCGTAATGCTGACTTATTTCTCATCATGTACGTCTCCTCGTCCGGAGCTCGGATGTGCGATCGCCCAGACCGTGTGTTCGTATCCGCAGTCTTGACACTGCCGACGGCGTAGGTCGTAATGCTGACTTATTTCTCATCATGTACGTCTCGTCCAGAGCTCGGATGTGCGATCGCCCAGAACGTGTGTCCGTATCCGTAGTCTTGACACAAGTGTGACGGCGTAGGTGATAGGGCAGCGGATGCAATAGACAACAGTTTGTCTGCCACCCTTGTTTGCATTAACTAGTGTGTGTTGTAGGCACAGAATTTATATGTCTACCCGCGTTTGAAAGTTATTTACTAGGAAACTTAGAGGCCTATAAAAAATCTAATAACATCATTATTTTCCTCCTTGATTGTACGTTATGACACATGCATTATTAAATTGATCAATTCCATAACAATTAAAAAAATCACTGCATTTACTTACGCATACATTATAAAAGTAATGTATCGTAACAACAATTTCATAAGGATTACAACGTGACCTAGTTTACTGACCTCTAGAAGCTAAAAAAACGTTGTTTAAAAAATTGATGAATTTTTTCTTGAAAAGTTAAAAATTTGAAATTTATAAAACTTGTAGAAAACATTTCTACAAACCAAGAATTAAAACATAAATGCGATAAACTAATGGATTTTTAAATAATAAAAGTGTAAAGTTGATGCAAAGTGAAAACAAGTTAATTTCAGTACTTTTTTGTTCCAACTAGATACACATTATTAAAACTTAAAAATAAAAATGCTATGTATCATGACGTACAACTAAACGAAGAAATTAATTAATTAAATTACTGGTTCTCTAAATGTATTCTAGCACCAGTATTTTGTATGCAATTAACTTGAAACTCAGTCAGTTTTATTCAAAAATGAAGGTACTCAATGGTGGAATTTTTTCATATAGTGTAATAGGTTTGTGATGTTGAAACACACTTTATTTTACCGGTGTACCAGGGTTTTATTTACAGAGGGTTTCAGACGTAGCAATATTTGTGTAGTGTCAGTCTTTCTTTGTGTTTTATTGTGGTTCATTCTGAGGACTTCTTTTATTTGTGTATATGATGCAAGTAATTGATCTTGTGAATCAGCACATTTCTACTAAGATGAAAGGTATTCTGATCTTTGACTCCAGATCCATGTATCAAACCATGTACTTGATTTACATGTTTATGCATGTTCAAACGGACTAATCACCATAGGTATATGTTTTAAAGCATGGATCTAGATTCAAAATACTTTAAATGAGTACATACAATTGTAAGTAATCAAGAAATTATAAGGAAGAAATACAAAACAACTATAACAAAATCCATTTAATAAATTCTTCAACAAATCCCTGTATACAAAATGAAAAATAAAATAAAAAAATGAACTTCAGTGATGCAGCGGCTATTTAAGTCCTATTGTGCTGATTAAGCTTGCTACTTTCTCAACGTACTTCTTTTTGGAATCGTCTTTGCTGGTTCCTTTTTTACCATTCCATGACTCCCATTTGGCCTTTCCCTTCAAATCAAACATGCCTGGTTTTGCTAAAAATAAAAATTGCTTATTAATTCAATTGTTTTCAGTTTTACAATCCTATATATTAAAACAATCGGGTCATTTAGTTCACTCACTTTCTGAACTTATTACTTCACCGATTTTGATAGAAATTTTTTTATTCAAAATATAATTTTGATTTCTAAGTCGTAACGGACATCGATTTTTGAAATTTCCATAGGTTTTTGTAATTTACGGCGTCAAAGTTGCAATGTTATTCTTATGGAGATTAATCTTAATTGACCAGCTGGCGGCATAAAGAAATGTTAAATGGTCCAAATAATTTGTTAGGTTAAACATAGAGAGCAGCAAAGTAAAATATTAAGTTAATTATAAAAGAGTGAATACATGTCTGTCTGTGTGTATGTTATCATTAACTGTTAAATAAAATTAAAACATTTAAAATATGTTTAGTAATAAAGTGCAAATCAAGTGCAGTAAGTGAGCTACTGTAAATTAATTTAAATGTGATTTTACTTAATACAGTTTAATTAATAATATTTGAAGTCAAAAGTTACATGCCTAGGCCGAGGTGTCCTAAGCGCAGCGAGTGATGGGGTTGGCATGCAAAGCGTGCAGAGGTGTACCCTAGTCTATCTTAAAATAATGCTGTACTGTAAATGATTTATGGCAGTAAGAAACTGAAAAAATTATTTGGATTCAATATATAAAATGTTATACAATATAAAACAATGTACTGGTTCGATTACTCTTCAGATCGTAGTGTCTATGACGTTGTTTAACTAGTTACATAAAATCTATCAGTTTAAATACTGATCATAGTCCTTTTACCTGTCTATCCTCGTTTATTACTTAACCGTCTAAATGGGTTGTAGTGTCTACAAACTGGTTACAAGATTTCTACTCTATATTTTTTTTAAGAGGCATAGGCTCTAGGATCCAAAACCAAAAAAAAAATGAATGATTTAATATTTTAGGACCTTAAGAGCCAATGGAGTTTATATAGTTTATGAACTTGATATGATAAATTTCTGTGTTAAATTGCTCAACGGTTTGTTGAATCTACTGATTCTTACGAGTGAAGTGATTGACAGGAATAGCACACGAAGCATGTAAAGGGTATCCCCTATTATATATACATCAAATTTTAATGAAATTTAAAGGAACAATTTTTTTTATCAGTCATATACCTATTTTCAGAACATAAGGTTCTTCTGTCAAACTGTTTTTAGATATAGTTTTAAATGACAAATATAAAATGGAGGATAGCTCGTTAATGGGGGGTTTTGCACCTATGTTTATAAGAACCTTTTTCTTGTTTTAACCCGAAAAACCATCTTCTTAAGTTTAGGAACTTAGTTTAGGGACACCCTATATAAATATATATATATATATATATATATATATAGTGTATCTAAAATATGTATATTGTATTATATATACAGAGTGACAATTGAGCCTTAGGACAACTTTACAACTTTTAAACGACAAGAGATATCACAACCAAATTTGGCGTACTGTTACTGATAATAGTAAGCTACTTTTTTGTGTACGTGGTGATCAGATGTTATCTTTGGGATACGGCCCATTAGGAGTAAGAAGAAAATCTTTAATGACAGCATATGTTGATTTGTACATCATTTTAAAGGTAAACTGAAAACAATGCCGCAAACTAGACTTTAAAAGGTTGATCCAGTCGGAAGTCATTGCTGTTAAAAGTTTAAAAAATGTTTAATACATTGTTACTTACGAATAATAGAAAGTTACAAGTTAAAGGGAACAATTACTGGGGAATACTTGAAGGGAAATTTAAATGCCAACAAGTAGCAAGATATGCTCCCAAATGAGATAGTTCCTGCTCTACAAGCTAGTCTTGGCGCTAACTTCCAAACATGGTTTTTTCAACAAGATGGAGCATCAAGTGAGGTAATATTTAGATACAGTATTCCGTCACCGGTGGATTGGAAGACATGAAGCAATTGAGTGGCCTAACCTAACTCCGCTGGACCATTTTTTATGGGGCTACCTACCTCAAAGACAACGTTTGTGAAACTCAGCCTACAGATCTGATTGATCTTAGACACAGGATAGCACAGAAAGCTCAAGCTATACCATGAGAATACATACAAAAAGCATTAGCCAACTTTTATAACCGGTTAGCACATTGCCAGATGGCCAACGGGGAACATTTTGAACACCTACTTTTGAAGTAGTTCAGTAAGTATTCCTTTCAACTTGTAACTTTCTGTTATTACTAAGTACAATATATTAAACATTTTAAAAACTTTTAACAGCAATTACTTCAGACTGGATAAACCTTTAGAGTATGGTTTGTGACATTGTTTTCAGTTTAACTAGTCCTTTACAATTATGTACAAATCAACAAAGGCTGCCATTAAAGATTTTCTTCTTACTCCTGTCTCCCAAAGATGACATCTGATCACTACATATACAGAAAAGTAGCTTACTATTACCAGTAACAGTATGCTAAATTTGGTTGTGATATCTCTTGTCGTTTAAAAGTTATAAAGTCGTCCTAAAGACTTAATTGTCACCCTGTATAAAAATGCTTTAGATACATATAAAATCTAAACGTACTGAATTTTAGATTTACAATTCATGGCATAAATAACTTCCATAATAGAATCAACCATAAAACTGGGAGTTGTTGTTTAAGTTGTTTTACTAAGTTATTTTTTAGTGTCTTTTAAAGTTTAGGATCTAAGAAAAAAGAGCTTTAAATATTCCTACGACAAGTTTTAAAATAAATTACTAATTTTTGCAAACTTGAAAATTTTGAACAAGTAAAAATATGGAATTTTAGTGTTTATGGTTGTATCATAATATTTTTAATTTTGTAATATTGGTTGGCTGTAGGAATTAGGCTCGGTTTTAATAACAGACTGAGAACGGCACAGCCAATCATTTTAGGCATTTTGTGAAAAATAAAGGTCATTATTACTAATATAAAAAACTATTGAAAACTTTTAAATAAACAATTTTAAAATACCCAATAAAATAATGAAAATTACTACTTAGTATTTTATTGTTTTGACATTCAATGAGAACAACTCTGAGTGTGTTGAAAACACCTTGAAGGCCAGAAAAAGTGGGTTTCATTTGTGAATTAACACTTTAATCGCCGGTCGATTATTCAACAGTTTCCGTAATCGCCGTGTCAGTCATTTCTGACTGACTATAACTAATCTATTAACGCCATGTCAGTCGTATAAGACTGACAGTGGTGTGGTAGCTCACCGCCAGGCGAGAATATGAGAGATTTACCGCTCACGCCGCACCATCTATCGGAGGTTACACTAACCTGAGTGTGACGTAATTTATACCGAATTACTCGTCTGAATGTAAAAAAAAAAAAAAAAGAATATACTATCAGCTGATGTCAGTCATAAATGACTGACGCGGCATCAGAAGTTAATATCAAAGTTTAATATCAGAAGTTTAATCAAAAATTAAAAAACCTAACCGTCAGTCAATTGACTGACATGGCGTGAGCAGTAAAATTGCTGTCAGTCAAATATGACTGACAAAATGAAAGTTTGTGCATTCTGCTTGGCCTGGTATGTGTGGGAAGATAGTAAATATTGAGCTAGCATGGGGGGAAAGTCACTGTCAGTCATATTTGACTGACATGGCAGTTAAAGTGTTAAAGAAACAGACTGAACTGACCAGTATCGCAATCTCCGACAGTGGCTTGTTTAAAAAGTCCGTAAATCTCCAGAAGGTCGTCATTGCTGGGAGTGTCCTTCAGACTTTTAACATCCTCCACCGCCTTGTTAAATTGCTAAAACAACCATTCACAATCAAGTACATTATTGTTAAAATCATTATAATTAAATAAACTGAAGTAAATCTATGGTTTACTACAAAAACTTATTGAAATTGTAAACATAACCATCTCATTAATACAATTGTTGTTACATAGTTTTCAATTTACAATAATTAATGTAGATAGAAACCATCTTACTATTTATGGTATACTAGCTGTACCCGCCCGCTTCGCCGGTCATAATATTGAGTTTGATTTAGAACCTAATAGCTGAAAGAATTCGAACATTTTTGCTTCTTCTACCAATATTAGATTTTTTAGGAGGCATGTCATAAAAAAAGTAAACTGCAAAACAAATAATTATTTATTTTTTATTTTCACGTTTCACCACATGTTTTAATTACCAAGGAAAAAAGGTTAACACCAAATACAGATCACCTGATCAAGTAAAAGTAGTGTGTGTTACACTCTCAAGGTGAAATGTAGAACTACAATAAATCAAAACATATACAGTACTGTTTTTGTGAGAACTTCAATCTGCTTATGGCATGTGAAACTACATTAAACCACACATTCATATGTTTTTTGTAAACAATTCAGATTCTCCATTTGAATAACATGGGATCTTTAGGAGCCCGTGGGGCGGGACCCTGTGGACGGATCTGCATCAAACTTCACAGAAACCATCTCGGGAGTATATAGGACAAAATCCTAAAGTTTCATGGCGATTGGTTGGATGGTTTGGCAGCGCATAAACTTCAGACATATATAAAA